>CM056056.1:69423240-69435740 GCA_029574335.1 Rana kukunoris | reverse complement strand
ATCTGCCCTCACTCCCCCACGTACTGGTAATACCCCCTGCCCCCACCTACATGAACTAATCTACCACCAAGAGTGGACGCTACCACCCTGGGTAGCGGGTGAGTGTGGCCAGTGGAACTTCCCCCCAAGTTTCATTGCCCTCACTCCCCCACCCCACACACAGGGCCGATCCAGGAAATATTCGATTGCCTCTCTGGGGATCAGGAAGGAATTTTTTCCCCTTCTTCTGGATCAACTGCCTCACAACCCACTACACCCGCTCATCTACCACCAAGAGTGGACGCTACCACCCTGGGTAGGGTGTGTGTGTGGCCAGTGGAACTTCCCCCCAGGTTTCATCTGCCCTCACTCTCCCACGCCCAGCGTACTGGTAATACCCCCTGCCCCCACCTACATGAACTCATCTACCACCAAGAGCGGACGCTACCACCCTGGGTAGGGGGTGAGTGTGGCCAGTGGAACTTCCCCCCAGGTTTCATCTGCCCTCACTCTCCCACGCCCAGCGTACTGGTAATACCCCCTGCCCCCACCTACATGAACTCATCTACCACCAAGAGCAGACGCTACCACCCTGGGTAGGGGGTGAGTGTGGCCAGTGGAACTTCCCCCCAAGTTTCATCTGCCCTCGCTCCCCCACGCCCAGCGTACTGGTAATGCCCACCCACCCCACACACAGGGCCGATCCAGGAAATATTCGATTGCCTCTCTGGGGATCAGGAAGGAAAATTTTTCCCCAGCTGGAGCACATTGGATCTCATACTGTGCTGGGGTTTTTGCCTTCCTCTGGATCAACTGCCTCACAACCCAATACACCCACTCATCTACCACCAAGAGTGGACGCTACCACCCTGGGTAGGGGGTGAGTGTGGCCACTGGAACTTCCCCCCAAGTTTCATCTGCCCTCACTCCCCCACGCCCAGCGTACTGGTAATGCCCCCCCACCCCACACACAGGGCCAATCCAGGAAATATTTGATTGCCTCTCGGGGGATCAGGAAGGAATTTTTTCCCCAGCTGGATGGAGCACATTGGATCTCATACTCTGCTGGGGGTTTTCGCCTTCCTCTGGATCAACTGCCTCACAACCCAATACACCCGCTCATCTACCACCAAGAGTGGACGCTACCACCCTGGGTAGGGGGTGAGTGTGGCCAGTGGAACTTCCCCCCAAGTTTCATCTGCCCTCACTCCCCCACGCCCAGCGTACTGGTAATACCCCCTGCCGCCACCTACATGAACTCATCTACCACTAAGAGTGGACGCTACCACCCTAGGTAGGGGGTGAGTGTGGCCAGTGGAACTTCCCCCCAAGTTTCATCTGCCCTCACTCCCCCACCCCACACACAGGGCCGATCCAGGAAATATTCGATTGCCTCTCTGGGGATCAGGAAGGGATTTTTTCCCCTTCTTCTGGATCAACTGCCTCACAACCCACTACACCCGCTCATCTACCACCAAGAGTGGACGCTACCACCCTGGGTAGGGGGTGAGTGTGGCCAATGGAACTTCCCCCCAAGTTTCATCTGCTCTCACTCCCCCACGCCCAGCGTACTGGTAATACCCCCTGCCCCCACCTACATGAACTCATCTACCACTAAGAGTGGACGCTACCACCCTGGGTAGGGGGTGAGTGTGGCCAGTGGAACTTCCCCCCAAGTTTCATCTGCCCTCACTCCCCCACGCCCAGCGTACTGGTAATACCCCCTGCCTCCACCTACATGAACTCATCTACCACTAAGAGTGGACACTACCACCCTAAGTAGGGGGTGAGTGTGGCCAGTGGAACTTTCCCCCAAGTTTTATCTGCTCTCACTTCACCCCCGCCCAGCGTACTGGTAATGCCCCCCCCACCCCACACACAGGGCCGATCCAGGAAATATTCGATTGCCTCTCGGGGGATCAGGAAGGAATTTTTTCCCCAGCTGGATGGAGCACATTGGATCTCATACTCTGCTGGGGGTTCTCGCCATCCTCTGGATCAACTGCCTCACAACCCAATACATCCGCTCATCTACCACCAAGAGTGGACGCTACCACCCTGGGTAGGAGGTGAGTGGCCAGTGGAACTTCCCCCCAAGTTTCATCTGCCCTCACTCTCCCACGCCCAGCGTACTGGTAATACCCCCTGCCCCCACCTACATGAACTCATCTACCACCAAGAGCAGACGCTACCACCCTGGGTAGGGGGTGAGTGTGGCCAGTGGAACTTCCCCCCAAGTTTCATCTGCCCTCGCTCCCCCACGCCCAGCGTACTGGTAATGCCCACCCACCCCACACACAGGGCCGATCCAGGAAATATTCGATTGCCTCTCTGGGGATCAGGAAGGAAAATTTTTCCCCAGCTGGAGCACATTGGATCTCATACTGTGCTGGGGTTTTTGCCTTCCTCTGGATCAACTGCCTCACAACCCAATACACCCACTCATCTACCACCAAGAGTGGACGCTACCACCCTGGGTAGGGGGTGAGTGTGGCCACTGGAACTTCCCCCCAAGTTTCATCTGCCCTCACTCCCCCACGCCCAGCGTACTGGTAATGCCCCCCCACCCCACACACAGGGCCAATCCAGGAAATATTTGATTGCCTCTCGGGGGATCAGGAAGGAATTTTTTCCCCAGCTGGATGGAGCACATTGGATCTCATACTCTGCTGGGGGTTTTCGCCTTCCTCTGGATCAACTGCCTCACAACCCAATACACCCGCTCATCTACCACCAAGAGTGGACGCTACCACCCTGGGTAGGGGTGAGTGTGGCCAGTGGAACTTCCCCCCAAGTTTCATCTGCCCTCACTCCCCCACGCCCAGCGTACTGGTAATACCCCCTGCCGCCACCTACATGAACTCATCTACCACTAAGAGTGGACGCTACCACCCTAGGTAGGGGGTGAGTGTGGCCAGTGGAACTTCCCCCCAAGTTTCATCTGCCCTCACTCCCCCACCCCACACACAGGGCCGATCCAGGAAATATTCGATTGCCTCTCTGGGGATCAGGAAGGGATTTTTTCCCATTCTTCTGGATCAACTGCCTCACAACCCACTACACCCGCTCATCTACCACCAAGAGTGGACGCTACCACCCTGGGTAGGGGGTGAGTGTGGCCAATGGAACTTCCCCCCAAGTTTCATCTGCTCTCACTCCCCCACGCCCAGCGTACTGGTAATACCCCCTGCCCCCACCTACATGAACTCATCTACCACTAAGAGTGGACGCTACCACCCTGGGTAGGGGGTGAGTGTGGCCAGTGGAACTTCCCCCCAAGTTTCATCTGCCCTCACTCCCCCACGCCCAGCGTACTGGTAATACCCCCTGCCTCCACCTACATGAACTCATCTACCACTAAGAGTGGACACTACCACCCTAAGTAGGGGGTGAGTGTGGCCAGTGGAACTTTCCCCCAAGTTTCATCTGCTCTCACTTCACCCCCGCCCAGCGTACTGGTAATGCCCCCCCCACCCCACACACAGGGCCGATCCAGGAAATATTCGATTGCCTCTCGGGGGATCAGGAAGGAATTTTTTCCCCAGCTGGATGGAGCACATTGGATCTCATACTCTGCTGGGGGTTCTCGCCATCCTCTGGATCAACTGCCTCACAACCCAATACATCCGCTCATCTACCACCAAGAGTGGACGCTACCACCCTGGGTAGGAGGTGAGTGGCCAGTGGAACTTCCCCCCAAGTTTCATCTGCCCTCACTCCCCCACGCCCAGCATACTGGTAATACCCCCTGCCCCCACCTACATGAACTCATCTACCACCAAGAGTGGACACTACCACCCTGGGTAGGGTGTGAGTGGCCAGTGGAACGTCCCCCCAAGTTTTGTCTGCCCTCACTCCCCCACGCCCAGCATACTGGTAATACCCCCTGCCCCCACCTACATGAACGCATCTACCCAGAGTGTGGACGCTACCACCCTGGGTAGGGTGTGAGTGGCCAGTGGGACCTTTCCCCCAGTTTTATCTGCCCTCACTCCCCCACGCCCAGCATACTGGTAATACCCCCCCCCCCACCTACATGAACCCATCTACCACCAAGAGTGGACGCTACCACCACCCTGGGTAGGGAGTGTGTGGCCAGTGGAACTTTCCCCCAAGTTTCATCTGCCCTCACTCCCCCACGCCCAGCGTACTGGCAATACCCCCTGCCCCCACCTATATGAACTTTTCTACCACCAAAAGTGGAAGCTACCACCCTGGGTAGGGTGAGTGTGGCCAGTGGAACTTCCCCCCAAGTTTCATCTGCCCTCACTCCCCCACGCCCAGCGTACTGGCAATACCCCCTGCCCCCACCTATATGAACTTTTCTACCACCAAAAGTGGACGCTACCACCCTGGGTGGGGGTGAGTGTGGCCGAGCCAGTGGAACTTCCCCCCAAGTTTCATCTGCCTCACTCCCCCACGCCCAGCGTACTGGTAATACCCCCTGCCCCCACCTACATGAACTCATCTACCACCAAGAAGTGGACGCTACACTGGGTAGGGGGTGAGTGTGGCCAGTGGAACTTTCCCCCCAAGTTTCATCTGCCCTCATTCCCCCACGCCCAGCGTACTGGTAATGCCCTCCCCCCACACACAGGGCCGATCCAGGAAATATTCGATTGCCTCTCGAGGGGTCAGGAAGGAATTTTTCCCCCAGCTGGAGCACATTGAATTATGCTTTGCTGGGGTTTTTCGCCTTCCTCTGGATCAACTGCCTCACAACACACCCCACCCACAGAACATGGGGTGCCTTGCCGTGGCTCTGTGGCTTACGCATGCATGTACTTGTACACGTGTGCAACTAAACCCCTGTCTATGACACATACTGCTCGAAGGGTCAATTCGGTTGGTCGCAGGCCGGCCAGTAAGGTGACCGTGAAAATGTCTTTGTTATTTTTATGTGTTTTGCCTTTCCGATGCTCCTTGCTGCAGTGACCAGTTACAGGCGGGGGCAGTAACCGCTTTTTTGTACCACCAAGGGTGGCAATGCCCCTTATGCCGCGTACACAGGGGCGCGGATTCCCGATGGAGAAAAGTCAGATGGGAGCTTTTCGTGGGATATTCTGGCCGTGTGTGCGCCCCATCGGAATTTCCCACAGACTTGGATAGAGAGCAGGTTCTCTCTTTTTCCGTTCTCTAAGTTTTGTCCGGTCAGAAGTCAGACGGTGTGTGGGGGGCATTAGGCTCCGCTACACCCCCTCATCTACCCCAAGAGGGGCAATGCCTTTTACTGTGTAGTGTTTTCTACATTTGCAATATAGTTCCATCTGTGGGATTTTTTTATTGGATATTGTAATAAAATGTAACGACTTTGTAACAAGACTTGTTGTGTGGTTCTGTTACACTTGTGAATAACTGCGATCTTTGGGGTTTTGTTTTATGTGGACAGAAGGGATCCATTTGTCGATTTTTTCCGATAAGAGTGATCAACATACAGCTACGGCGGCTCGCGGAATTGGGCCGACCTGCCGCAGTATAATGCAATGCAAATCCAAACCCCCCCTTTACAAACGTTTCTAGCCCACAGATAAAGTAAATATTATAAAAAGTATATGGAGTCTGTTAGAATGTATTGAAAGCCTTCATAGCCATGTTCTGGTCATCATCATGGAGACACAAAGAATGTTCCCTGAGGTCAGAGATTGCCCTTGGTGGAACCAAAAAATGCACCAAATCCCCCCTCCCCCTGTGTCGCGGGGCACTGACCACCCGCAGCACCTGCCGGACCACCCGCTGCACTGACCACCAGCCGGAACACCCACGAGCACTTCCCCGCTGTGTGGCAGGACACTCCTCTCCTGCAGTGGCGGGGCTGTCCTCCTCTCCTTCAGTGGTGGCTCTCGTGTCCACTCCTCAGGCTTCCTCCTCTTCCACCAAAGCACTAGGCATCCAATAGGGTTGCCTGGCACTTTGGCCAATTGGGAAACAGGTCTCACAGACCTGCCACCTGATTGGCTGAAAGGAACTGTAATGTGACCATAGCGAAAATGAATTGGCTATCGTCACACAACAGGGTAGGATCGGGACGCAGTGCTCTGCGCCCCGAGTCCACCCTATTTTGAAGCCTATTAGAGCCCCTGGCTCTAATCACATGCTTCAAAATATACACCCCCCCCGCCATAGTAATTCATGTGTCCAGCGCCCTGAAAAGGGGCCGGGCACATGGATAGAGAGTGCAGTAGAGGTGTTGGGGGCACTAGTGGGCACTGATTGGCAGCACTGGTAGGCACTGATGAGGAGGCACTGGTTGGCAGAGATTGTAAGCTCTGTGTGGCACTGTTGGGACTGCACTCATAATCAGGAAACTGATAATCAGTGTAGATGTCCCTTTTACACAAGCCTATTATCAGCTCTCTTCTCACACTGTCAGTATAAGGAAGGAGTGCCGATAAATGGCTTTTGATTGGACCCAGATGATCACATAGTAAAGAGCCACTGATTGGCTTTTTACTTCAATCTGTGATCACAATCACAAAGACGTGCACACCGTGCCCTGCACTGAATCATATGACGACCTCAGAACTATCTGGCCGCGCTGTAGCCATCATTTCGGCAAGTGGTTAAAAAAGGGCATGGTGTATGGAAGTGGTTTAAGAAGGAGGCGTGTCCAATGCCTACATACTTGAATGTAGCACCCACCACATTGACATGAATGCAGCACCCACCACATTGACTGATGTACCCTGCTCTGCGGGGGGGGCCTTAGAGAACAGAGGCTACATATGGGCAGCACAGAGGCTTAGTGGTTAGCCTTGAAGCACGGGGGTCCTTGGTTTAAATCCAACATCACTGCATGGAGTTTTGCATGTTCTTCCTGTGTTTACGTGGGTTTCCTCCAGATACTCTGAATTATTAAAAGCAGGGAAAAGGAGCCAAGGGGATAGGAAATACAGAAAGAAATAATAAAGGAGAAAGAAGAAAAGGGGAGGAAGAGATGACACAGAAGGAAAGCACTCACATGGGCCACATCCATGGGTATAATAGAGGAAAAGGAACAATGACTACAGGTAGATATTGATGGTCGGACTTTGAGGCCAAGAGGAAGTATGTTAAAAATAGAACTTTATTACATAAAATGTAGCACAAAAATAAATGAGTATAATATATATAAAAGGACAGTAACCAATAATAGCAAAATCCTTAGAAGTCGCTGATGCGCGTTTCGCCGTGGGGCTTCTTCAGGAAGATGACAAGGATTTTGTAGAGAAGTAGTACAACAGAGAACAATTAGTTATTTGTAATGGTACATAATAATGGTTATTTACATTTTGAGACCATACATAGTTAAAAAAGAAAAGATAGACATTGCAACACATATTTACATTACTAGCGGCCTCACGATGAGTGCATCAAAGGATAAAATATAGCCAACGATATGCTGAACCGATAGAGAACTTGCTCAAAGTATCCTCCAAAATTGGAAAAAATCTAATAAACATAGAGATATTTCATTATATAATTATCCCATCATGAAAGCAGAAAACAAAACCAGCACAAACATTGAGATAGGAGACAGGGGATAGTACTTAGTAAGGGTAGTGGCGTGGTAAAAGGGAGGAAAAACAAAACTAATACAAATAGAAACAAATGACATATTTTGTAGCAAGAATAATGAATCACCTTAGAACAGGGGTGGCCAACCAGTGGCCCGGGGGCCACATGTGGCCCGCGGAGCCCTCTGATGTGGCCCGCGACCTCCTGCTCTGGAATAGCAGGTTGGCAAGCCCAGATCACAGGTTGCCGATCTGCCATACCACTTCATCAGTGTTGTGAATGAAGCTGGTGGTAGAGGAAGAAAGCTGCTGCGGATCAGTGCACCACAAGCTGACGTTTCCTCTACAGAGTCTATGGCAAAGTTCAGCAGACCTGCAGGATAGACAAAGGTGCACTACGCTGTGCCGCGGGTGTGTGGGTAACACACACAGCACATCAGTTGAAAGCAGTCTTAGGCCCTTTTCACATGATCAGCCCGACCAAATGGGACCCTCAATTCACCTCTACAGAGTGACAGATGTCCATTTTCCCTACCTCCAATCCAAAAAACAGAAGGGAATTCGTCCCCTTCCATCTGGGCACATCGGAGGGCCCATAGAGTAGCCGTGACCTGTCATCCGCCCGCTACGCTCATTGTGGCCCACGACTGGTTACTAAGTTGCTTAAGTGGCCCTCGCTTTTCAAAAGGTTGGGCACCCCTGCCTTAGAATGACTATGTAGTCAGAGTCTAATATACTAGAAACAGGGTTTAAACATCACAAACGTGATCACACGTCATCTGTAATGAAATATGTATATATATGAGAACCCGGTTGAATAGGTAAGGGATTAACATATGACAAGAAAAAAAGGGGGGGGGGGGGAACTATGAGAATTTACCTAAAATGAGAAACCATGTAATGGACTGGGACATCAAACTCCTAGTTCCCGACGGGAGGATTTATATCAAGCATACACAGAAAAGTGGCCAATGCACTAGTTGTATACTGAACACCATAATTAGTGCTGGAGTAGATACTTTCTGTAAAGGTCAAAGGAAATATAGGAACCAATCAATGTAAATAAATCCTAGAATAAAGATAGATCAAAAAGTCCCAAAGCATGGAACAAGTCTTTCTCGTCTGTGAAAATCAATTGAAATTTTTGTATGGTATTAAAAATAAATAAAGATTAAATATTAAAAAAAAAAAAAAAGTCCCAAAGGAAGCCTTACCAGATAGTTTTCCCATAAGTAGTATGAGTCCCAGGGTGTCAACCTATGCTGCACACGGAAGCCAAGTCTATGCTTGGCATTTAAATAGAGTGTCGACGGGTACATCACGTCCTACGTGATGACGTCTTTGTATTGCGCTGCTTACACATCGCGACGCTTAGTTACAACAGCGTTACAGAAGTCAGAGAGGGACCAGGGCTGCGCAGCGTCACCCGCCACGCCCCCTACCTCAAAGCGTAATAAGAGCAAAGGACGCACAAAGGAAATCACGCCGCATACGCTGACATTAATGTGCTGCGCCGCCAATACACGGCGGCGCATAAACAAACAGGTGTCCAGCAGGCAAGGGGGAAGAACCAAGAAATACATGGCCAAAGCGGGAGTAAGAGGACTATAATCCGGAGACCTAGAGTATTAACAAGACAGCAAAAAAATTAGCTGTACAGATACATATATCCAATGTGACTATTAAAGAGGACACAACTATATAGAAAGACATAGATAGAAGGGCCAAACTCTGTCTGTTGCCAGGGGCGACTGACAACGCATAACAATGAGTATCATGTATATGCCAAACAATCAGAAGAGGAGCAGCAAGTACCACCACACACTATAGTAGAGAATAGGGAGAAAGGGGGAAAACAGATGGGAGAAATATCAAAAACTTCATTTAAATCAATGAGAGGATTATTACTATAGTAATTGATTTATAATGCACTCAGAGGTAACAGTCCCAAGCAATCTTTATATGGGCAATGTCATATCATTCTGAACTTAAAGGGGTTGTAAAGGTACAAGTTTTTTTTACCTTCATGCATCCTATGCATGAAGGTAAAAAAACATCTAGCAGCACCGCCCCCCCCCCCCCCGAGCCCCCGTTGTACTTACCTGACCGTTCGAATCTCCCGGGCGCGTCCACGTTGTACTCTTCGGTTCCCAGCCTGGCTGTTGATTGGCTAGGCTGGGCGGATTGATAGCAGCGCAGCCATTGGCTAGCGCTGCTGTCAATCAGGGCGGATGACACGGCCCGCTGGGGGGCGAAGCCGAGTGATACAGTCGGCGGCTATGGCCGCCGCTGTATCACGGGAGCGCGCTCGCAAAAGCTTTCCTCCATGCGAGCGCCCTCGCATGAAGAAGGAAAGCTTTTGCGAGGAGGAGCCCAGACAGCCGCCGAGGGACCCCAGAAGACAGCTTTCTGGGCCACTCTGTGCAAAACGAACTGCACAGTGGAGGTAAGTATCACATGTTTGTTATTTTTTTTAATCCCTGACTTTAGTGACCCTTTAAATAAACTTAGATATATATATACAATGTTAGAAATACTTCCTAATAGGTATATGGCAGAAATATACTATATATTTTTCAGGTACATGGATTTAACATCACCACAAATATTTAAAAGGGAGCATCAAAGGAGAAGTCTCCCAATATATTCCCACAGTATAGTCTGTCCATCTGGTCATCAAGATGTAGGTCTAGAGCAGGGATCCTCAAACTACGGCCCTCCAGCTGTTGCGGAACTACAAGTCCCATGAGGCATTGTAAAACTCTGACATTCACAGACATGACTAGGGCATGATGGGAATTGTAGTTCCTGAACAGCTGGAGGGCCGTAGTTTGATGACCCATGGTCTAGAGCAATTATGCCCAAGCTGTAAGCTTATCCATACATACAAAATATACGGAGCAGCTAACTAAAGATTACATCATTCAACATATGGGTGATTGCAGAGGTAAACCCTAGGAGCAAGATCTTGAAAAGGCGAAATGAGCAGACAAAAAAATATGGTATAATGAAAATAAAAACAAACTAAAAGAACACATTTTTTGGTCCGCTCCGTGTGTGTCCGTCGGCTCAGCGGGGGGTCCCGCTCAACTGTCGGCAGACAGGGCGGTCCCCGCACACTGTGCAGGGACCGCCCTGTCTCTCCTCCACTCTCCCCCGTCTTCATCCGATCCGTTCGCGGACGGAAGAAAAATAGGGTTTTCTTCCGTCCGAAAAAACTGATCCAGACGGACGCGGATCTTTGCGGACGTTAGCGGATGCATCATCCGCTAACGGACGCGATCCCATAGGGAACCATTACAAGTCCGTTTACGGACTTGTAAAAACGGACAAGCGGAGGCGGACGTGTGAAAGGGCCCTTAGACCTTCAAAAAAGATTTGAAACTGATGGATTCGTTAAGGCCTGGGAATTGATTGGCCTGTAAACGATAAATCTATTGAGTTTCCCGTTGTAGGACCTTTTGGTCGAAATTCCCACCCCTCAAATCTTCAACAACACAATCCAGAACAGCACATTTTAGAGATGGAATCTCATATTTATGTGTAAAGGCCACATGGTGGCCCATAGTTTTGTTTAGGAGCCCATTTCTAATATAATAAATATGATCCTTTATACCAGGGGTGTCCAAAATTTTTCAAAGAGGGCCAGATATTGATGAAGTGAACATGCGTGAGGGCCGACCATTTTGCCTGACATTCTTTGAACCATTAAAATTCGGTCTAAGGCCCCATACAAACGAGCAGACAGATTTGTTCACATCGGTCGGACAGACCGATTTGAACAAATCTGTCTGCTGGGGACATATTGGTTTGATCGTGTACACACGATCAAACCAAAATCCCCGCCGGCAGACGGCACGCTGACGTAGCGGTGACGTTGACGCCGCCACGTCACCGCACCAGGAAGTAAAACACTTCCGCGCATGAGCGTCGAAACCATTCGCGCCGTCCGTATGTGCGAGAAGACATGTCTGCTGGTTAGTGTACTAACCAGCAGACATATCGGGCCGGACGGGTTCCCAGCCGACAGATTTGAAAGCATGCGTTAATCTGTCGGCTGGCCAAATCCGTCGGCTCGCCTGTACACACGATTGAATCTGTCTGCTGGGACGGTCGGGACCGACCGTTTCCAGCAGATAGATTTGATCGTGTGACGCGGCCTAAGTGTGTTTGTTTCGAGCAACTAATACACTGCCCAACAAGACTTTCTCTTGCCTTTGTGGCTGTGTGTGGTGAAGAGTGAGCTTGGACGTATATATTTATTGGCGTATAAACATGCACCTTCACTTTAAGAGGGAAGTTTTCAGGGAAAAAAACAAACAAAAACATTTAAATAAAGAACTGTGAAGCAAAAATAAGTGTCAGTGCCCATCTGCAGACCCCCAATTGCTAGGAATGCAGCACCCACCATTGCCAGGAGTACAGCACCCACCATTGCCAAGAATGCAGCACCCATCATTGCCAGGAATGCACCCACCATTGCCAGGAATGCAGCACCTATCATTGCCGGGAATACACTCACCATTGCTGGGAATGCAGCACCTATCGTTGCTGGGAATGCAGCACCTATCATTGCCAGGAATGCACTCACCATTTCCAGGAATGATCAGCAGTACCCAAGTGTCCATCTGCAGCCAGTGTGCCCAAGTGTTCATCTGCAGCCAGTGTGCCCAAGTGTCCATCTGCAGCCAGTGTGCCCAAGTGTCCATCTGCAGCCAGTGTGCCCAAGTGTCCATCTGCAGCCAGTGTGCCCAAGTGTCCATCTGCAGCCAGTGTGCCCAAGTGTCCATCTGCGGCCAGCGTGCCCAAGTGTCCATCTGCAGCCAGTGTGCCCAAGTGTCCATTTGCAGCCAGCATGCTCAAGTGTAAATGTGCAGCCAGTGTGCCCAAGTGCCCATCTGCAGCCAGAATGCTCAAGTGTAAATGTGCAGCCAGTGTGCCCAAGTGTCCATCTGCAGCCAGGATGCTCAAGTGTAAATGTGCAGCCAGCTTTTAAATTTTGCCGCCGAGATGTCCTGTGTATTCGGG
>CM056056.1:69086160-69423140 GCA_029574335.1 Rana kukunoris | reverse complement strand
TGGCCACCAGAACTGCACCCCTGTTACTGGAGGGAACAGTGCCACCAGCAGGTGACCCAAGTCATGACACAGATCATGACACAAGCAGTTCTCAGTGTCTGTGTGAAGAGAGAAAAGGGGGGGGGGAGTGTGGTGATAAAATCCCACACTGATGCAGCAGACAGTTCTCCCATCCTAGATTAGATCAGTCTGGAGAAGTACCGGCTACAGCAGTCTGAACTCATGTTTGGACTGAATTTAGCTTGTTCTGGTTGCGGCGTTATTACTACCATTACTACATTTGACAGCTTCCTGCTCAGGTTGGTTGTTAGGAAGCCAGCAGTTGGTGGCATCGTAACAACCAGTGACATATTCCAATCTGATTCTGGGGATTCTGACTGACAGCTGAATCTAAACAAAGGGGTGGGGATGATATAAAGAAATTACATAAAAGAGGTTTGCCCCCAAAAACACCATACTGGGGCCCTTGGATTTGATATGAATTTTAAGGGAGATTCCCAAGGAAAAACAAAACATGTAGCACCCCCAAAAATCCATGGCAGTCCCAGTTCTGAGTAAGCAGCCTGACTGGCCAGGAAAAGAGTGGGGAGGCAGCATGTGCCTTCTACTCCCAAACAGGGCTCAAGTCCTGCGGGAATGCGTGGGAACGGAGTTCCTGCACTTTTTTCACAACAGGAACTCAGTTCCCTTTGCAGGACTAGAGCAGCCGAGCCGCCGAGCCGCCCGAGCCAATCCTTCACTAAGCGATGATGCCAAGCTTGAGTCACTGTCAGCGGCAGGCGAACCTTAGTAATCCTTTATGTTACTGGCCGCTTCCTATATATGGATTCATCGGGTAGTGTATTCCGTCACTTCCCCGAAGCCGCAATGTCTCCTGGGAGCTTTTGTCATTGTTACCAGGAGACATTGCGGAGGTATGCCGCAAGTTATCGCAGGATTTAGAAAGAACTTGCGGTTTAGTAATCATGCATATGAGCGTGTCGTTTTTTTTTTTTTTGGTGGGGGAATGGATCTTGGGTGGGAGTTCCCACACTTTTTTCCCCAGGACTTGACCCCTGCTCCCAAACCATACTGGGCCACATGGAGCACATTGCATATGTTGTACAGATGCACCACTTCACAGAGAGGTTTAGGTCATCCCCCAGCCATGTTATGTAAAATAATTTAGTATTTTTAGACAAGTATATATTTATTAGCTATTAAAAACCGATACCGGTAAAAACAAACATAATTCACCTTATATCCAAAGTAGAGTAGATTAATTACCATGCATATTCAAAATATCTATGGTATAATAAGTTAAAAACAATAAGACAAAAACAAATTTTAGAAATAAATACATTTCATTAATCTAAGTGAGTGGAGGAGTACGGATGTAACATAGATCATTACTATCAAAACATTTTTTTCCTATGAACAATAATGCTAAGATAAAGAAGAACGACAAAACAAAAACAGGAAAAAAATAAAATTGCATTTTATTGTTTCACTTTCAGCATTAGTAAAATTGCTGTTTTCCATCAAAGGGGATTTCATTTATTTTTTATTTTTTGATGCATGTTCTTCAGAGCAGTGCCATGCAGTGGCGTAACCAGAGTCATGGGCGCCCGGGGCAGATTTTTTTTTTCGCCCCCCTTATATAAACATGATATCAGGGCTGCAGTGTGGAGCTCCCTATTAAGCTATGGACCGGGCTGGGCCAACACTCTACTCCAGCGGAGTCCCAGCCTCAGCCTGTGGTAGAGGCAGGGTGTGCGCTGGGGAAGACTTGGGACAGGCAGCCTGTCCCAGGTCTTCCCCAGCGCACACCCTGCCTCTGCTAAACCATTTTCCCCCTGCATCACATCCCAGCGACACTTACTTGCTTGGCTGAACGGGAGTCCCTGCAGGCGCCGCCGACTGCAGAGCGTGTCGCCATCTTGGAGCCTCCGCAGCGCGTGCCGGTGTTATGCCAAACAGGGCATCCCCTGCATCCTTCCAGGCGTGCCCATGCCGGCCGCTGGGAGGTACCAGCGGGGGGCTGTGCGCTCAGTGGAGGAGCCGCTCAATATACTATCCGCAGAGCTGTCGGTCGCTGGTGCCCCCCTCAGCTCAGCGCCCGGGGCAGACACACCCCCTGCCCCCCTGGTTGTTACGCCACTGGTGCCATGTCATTTATTTGACAACCCCATTGCCTATCAGGCTAGACAATGGACATTTCTGACTTCTAAAATATGTCTTCAACTGACCACAGGTTTGTGCGGCTTATCACTGGAGAACCACTTCCAGGTTTGTTTGCTCCTCTTCTTCAGTGGGTGGGAATGGTCTGTGCAGAAACGGGTGACCCACCTACAGGATTTTTAGCCCAGGTAATGATGTATGAAGTGACATGCAGCATCTCTATTGATCCTCTGGAATAGGCTCCTGATGACATCCATATAGACAAAATGCATTGGGTGGGACTTGCGTACTGTGATATTAGCACACTAAAAGGAGGCCACCCACAGAGCAGTAAATGCATGGGTATGGTGCTCGATTCATGTCTTAGCTGTCAGATCCCTAGTGCTGACTGAGCTGAACGCTGGATTGTTTTTAATGTTTTTAATGTGACCTTTTAATAATGAAGTTGTTTAATGCTATGAACTTTTTTGTTCTTCCTTGAACGGGACCTTCTTTTTATGAGCGTTATGAAGATTGCAGAATTCAAGGGATTCCTGTGCTTTTCAGCATTGTCACCCTGCACTGTTTGTCAATTTTTTACCAAATAGTCAATTGAATCTGGGGAGTTAAGCCCCATACACACTATCAGTTTTCTTTCAGGTTTTTCTCTTCAGGTTTACCAAAACCATGTAGTGCAAGGGCCTGCCTGATTGCATACAAATTGACCTCATATTAGATGGTTTTGGTAAACCTGAAGAGAGAAACCAGCAGAACTGAGCGTGTATGGGGCTTGTGTTATACTACTGGTGTGCATCGCGAAGGGTGTGGAGGATGTTTATTCAACCACTTAAGGACCCCTTCACGCCGATATAAGTCGGCAGAAATGGCACGGCTGGGCACAATCACGTACCTGTATGTGTCTCTTTAAGCCCAGCCGTGGGGTCGCGAGCAATTCGCGAGCGATTCTATGTATTAGGGTGAAAAACCTTCTGTAGTGCAGCAGTCCCCCAGAGCCCCTTTTTACTTACCTGAACCAGATCTTTGCAGCAAAAAGAATGAGCACAGCAGCTCCAGCCACTGCATCAGGTCCTCGTTGGATAGAATGATCACAGCAGGAGCCATTGGCTCCTGCTGCTGCCAATAAAATCCAGTGACATGGGAGCCAGGGGCAGGGCCGAGTCCTGTTGTCTGTGTCAAAGGACGTAGCAACAGGACTTGGGAGCCGACCTGCATGTTTGCCCCCATGGAATACAGCTTTCTGTGGGGGCACTCGATGCAGAGGAGGAGCCAGGAGCACCGGTTGCGGTCCCCAGAAGAGTAGGATCAGTCCACTTTGTTTAAAACCCTTGCACAGAGGAGGTACCGTATTTATCGGGGTATTGTGTGCTCCCGCGTATAGCGCGCACCCCTAAGTGTACTGCACTCGGTATATGTCGGCGGCTCACTTCAAACTGAGCGCGGGAAGCGGTTATCGACGTATATCGCACACCCACGATTTTCCCCTTATTTTAAAGGGAAAAAAGTGTGCGGTATACGCCGATAAATACGGTAAGTATAGCATGTTTGTTACTAAAAAACAAAACAAAAAAAAAAACCTTTACAACACCTTTAATGTTAATGTGGCACTCACATACATAGGTCCTTCTCTTGTGCACAACTTACTGTAATGTAAATTACTGTAATTTTTTATTTGGATTCTATTCTTGTATGAAGGTTCAATTATGCCACCCCTGAAAAAGAGCGAGTCTCAAAACAGGTCAAAATATGGGCTTCATCTATGATATACAGTACATGAATTAAATACG
Organism: Rana kukunoris; assembly: GCA_029574335.1. Taxonomy (NCBI): domain Eukaryota; kingdom Metazoa; phylum Chordata; class Amphibia; order Anura; family Ranidae; genus Rana; species Rana kukunoris. The sequence continues at coordinate 69,419,196 of CM056056.1, read as the reverse complement.
TTGGAATATGTTACACTGCATGTAGATATATAATTCCAGTAATTTCAGCAATAAATTACTAATAATAATTACGAGGTCATGGCCTCGGTTTTTCTATTGTATGTTTTGAATTTATCAATAATAAAGCTTTGTTAAATTTAAATTTTGGTTTGGCCATGTGTACCTCAAAAGATTCATCTTTCTGATTCTGTTCAGTAGTTTTAGATACATGGGCTTGGATTTTTGCCGCCCATACATGATCCCTTTTTCTAGTTTATATCTGACTTTCTAGTTCATTTATTTTCTAATTCTCTACCTTGTCCTGCTGATTTCTAACAACACTTAGGTATGTAAAACTTTAGAAATACTCCTATAGGGAAAATTGATTGTACCATATATACACCATCCCTGTGGAATGACTTTTTGAATCCACCTGACCTTATCTCTTCTCCTTTAAACTATATTAATGGTCGTGGTTGATGTTGAACGAACGTTTGACAGCATTGGTTCAGGACACTATTGAATCATTTCATAAAGTCTGGTATCTTACTGATGACCTGAGATCGCTGACGACGTAATTGGATCCGACTTGATGGGTCTTGGGGTTCTGGACGGTAGCTCTCCTACTTCTCCTTCTCTTCTATACTTTCCTTCTTCTTCTTCCCTTCCTTTCCCTTTCAGGAATTCTCGAACATGGGCCTTTTTGTTTAGGCGCCGTCCCTAGTGTTCGATTTACTTCCGATTTAATGCCCGAGGACAATGGTCCTGGGGATCTAGAGATTTGGGGCAGGATGCTGATAGTCCTAACTTTTACCTATTTTCATTTTATTTTTTGTTGTTGCACTTTGGTTCATACCCAGAAGATTTTTTAGAACTGATATATATTTCTGTGGATCATTATATGATTTATATGACTGTTGTATGGACCTTTGATCTCATTGGCAACCAAATGCTGATGTTTTGAGACACTTTTGTACTGTTGTATAAACCTTTTCAATAAAAATAATTGAACATAAACTAAATTAATGATAGCTGGTTTGTGTGTCTCTTGGGGGCTCCCTTGCCCTCCAGGGTGGGTCACCTCTTTTCCCTGGTTCCCGATTTCTTTTTGACGCCCTCCTTCTGGTAAGACATGTGAATGAAGTTTGGGTGTTTCACAACAGATGCCTTTGTGTTTATATGAACTATGACAATGTGTTACGTACCTCGTGGATGGAGCCTAGTATGCAGGAAGGAGCCCCTCTTACCGCCCGGGTTCAGGGGCTGCTGGAGTGGGGACAGCAAGCCCGGGAGCGCGTGGGGTAAGAGTGCCTGGTGATGATAGCAGACCGGGCCGGAATGGAGATCTTGCGGACAGGCAGTGTAGGAGACAGCGTCTCTGGAGAGCCACCAGAACCGGATAGCGGTAACTGCTAAAACAAGCCGGTTAGATGCAAGGCAGGAGCAGGTAAGCGGTCAACAAGGATCAGATGGGCGGATCAACCGAAAGTCACTCTAGCGGAGGTAGCGTTGTCAAAGTTCAAGCACAGGTCTGGTAACGATGGGCAGGAGAGCAGAGCGTAGTCGGAGCAAGCCAGGGGTCGGTAACGGTATTCAGGTAGTCGGACGGAGCCGGGTCAGAAACAGGGTCAACAGGTATCGGGTATAAGCAGGTATCAGGTTTCACGGTTTGCGGACACTAAGCTGCAGATCAGACAGCAAGGTGTCACTGCTGCTGCTGAGCTTTTAAAAGGTAGATGGGCTTAGCGCGCATGCGCGCGCTCCCGCCGTGCACGCGCGCACTCCCGCGGCGCAGACGCGCGCCGTGCACGCGCGGCGCGCAGATGCGCGCAACTGGGGCACGAGCTCGAGCAACAGGGGCTCGTCGGAGCCCACAGGTAGGTCCCTGACATTGCCCCCCCCAAGGGGCAGCCTCCGGATGCCAAATCGGGTTCTTTTTTCAGGGTGAGCGGAAAATAAATTGCGGATCAGTCTCTGTGCATGGATGTTGTTTTCGGGTTCCCAGGAATTGTCTTCTGGGCCATACCCTTTCCATTTTACTAAAAATTGTGTTTGCCCTTGCCGCTTCCTGCAGTCGAGGATGGCCTCCACAACGTATTCCTCACACCCATCAACAAAAACGGGTTCTGGGGGACTGGCCCCCCTGTCAGGAAAGGGATCCGGAACTGCAGGTTTCAACAATGACACATGGAATACTGGATGAATTTTCAAAGAATCAGGTAAGGATAGTTCATACGATACCTCATTGATCTTCCTTCGTATTGGAAAAGGCCCCATGAACTTTGGTCCCAACTTCTTTGAAGGACAGGCCAACTTGAGGTTAGTTGTAGATAGCCATACCTGGTCACCTGGCCGAAGATCCAATTCGCCTCTCTTCTTCCGGTCAAAGAACCTCTTACTGGCAGCTTGGGCTTTAGTCACTGCTTCCCGTAATACCTGGTTGTTGCCGGCTTGAGAAACTCCATCGTACTCTGCACTGCCGGGACTGTGGGATTCTGAAAAAAAAGTCAGGTAAAAGGTTAGGTCAAAACCATAACTGGCAAAGCAAGGGATTGCCCAGTGGCTGAGTGGTTGGCGTTGTTATACGCGAACTCCGCTAAAGGTAACAGGGAAACCCAATCGTCCTGAGAGAAGGACGTAAAGCACCTAATGTATTGTTCAAGAGTCTGGTTGGGTCCTCTCTGTTTGCCCGTTGGTTTGGGGGTGATAAGCTGAGGAAAAGGAGAGTTTAATCTTCAGGGTTTCACATAGGGATTTCCAGAAGCGAGACGTGAATTGAACTCCTCTGTCAGACACGATGTTGGAGGAAATTCCATGTAGTCGAACGATCTCCTTGATGAAGATACGAGCAGTCTCTGCGGCTGTTGGGGTACTCTTTAAGGGAAGGAAATGAGCCATTTTGGATAGGCGATCCACGACCACAAAAAATTGCCGTGCACCCCCCTCCGAACAAGGAAGCTCTACTATGAAATCTATGGAAATTCATCTCCCAGGGTCTATTGGGTACAGGTAGGGGTTTCAACAGTCCCCAGGCTCGGCTTCTTGTGGTCTTGTTCCGATTACAATGTGGGCATGAGTTAACGTATGTTTTGCAGAGATCTTCCAGGTTTGGCCACCAGAAGGTACGACGTACCAGTTCGAGGGTTTTCCGAACCCCAAAGTGCCCTGCCAACGGGGTGGTCATGAAGGAGTTTCAGGACTTCCACACGATTTGTTTCTGGAACGAAGATTTGGCTACCTCTCCAAAACAGTCCATCCCTAGATGTTAAGGTGATGCTGGAAGGTTTGGAGGCGTCTGTGGATGCTTCTCTAATTTGGGAGAGTAGATCAGACTGGAGAAGTAGGAAGTTACCTGCTGGTAGAATGGTGTCAGGGACCGATATATCCTTGGGGTTATCATGCATCCGGGATAGTGCGTCTGGCTTGACGTTCTTTGAACCTGGTCGGTATGTGATGTGAAAACAGAAGCATGAGAAAAAACAGTGCCCAGCGGCGGGCTTGACGGGGCTTCAACCTTTTAGCGGATCTCAGGTATTCAAGATTTTTGTGATCGGTATAAATTAATACTGGGTGGGCTGCGCCTTCTAACAGGTACCTCCATTCCTCCAAGGCGGTCTTGATGGCAAGTAACTCACGATCTCCGACATCATAATTTCTTTCCGCAGGAGAAAGTTTCCGGGAAAATAACCCAACGGGATGCATTAGGTCTTTATCCCTCTGGCGTTGGGAGATAACAGCTCCCACTGCGACTTCAGATGCGTCAACCTCGAGGATATAGGGTAGAGCAGGATCAGGGTGACTGAGGATCGGGTGCTGACGTGAAAAGCTTCTTGAGTCGGTCAAAGGCCTTTTGAGCTTCTGGGTTCCAGTGAAAACGTAGGTTTTGTCTGGTTAATTGGGTGATGGGAGAAATTATTGCAGAAAACCCCCTGATAAATCTTCTATAGAAGTTTGCAAACCCTACGAAGCGTTGTACTCTCTTCTTGTCCAGGGGTACTGGCCAGTCGAGGATAGCAGACACCTTCTGAGGATCCATCTTAATCCCGGTGGGGGAAATTACCAGACCCAGGAACTGGATGGTCCGTCGTTCAATTCGCATTTCTCCGCCTTGGCGTACAATCTGTATAGCCGGAGCCGGTGGAGGACCTTATGAACATGCTCTTGGTGTCTGTCTAATGATCTGGAAAAGACTAAAATATCATCAAGATAGACAATTACAAAGATGTCCAGAAAGTCTCTGAGTACGTCATTAATGAAATGCTGAAAGGTGGCGGGCGCATTACATAGTCCGAAGGGCATGACCAGGTATTCGTAGTGACCGAATCGGGTATGAAAAGCTGTCTTCCCATTCGTCCCCCCTCCCGAATACGGACCAGGTTGTAGGCCCCTCTCAGGTCTAGCTTGGTGAAGACGGTGGCCGACCTCAGTTTTTGAAGAGCTCGGGTACCAGGGGTAGCGGTACCGTTTTTTTCACCGTGATATTATTTAGCTCCCGGTAATCCACACACGGACGGAAGAGACTGGTCCTTTTTGGTAACGAAAAATATTCCGGCGCCTGCTGGGGAGGTAGAAGGCCGGATGAACCCCTTGTCCAAGTTTTCGTCTATATATATTTTTTAGGGCCTCCTGCTCCTTTTCTGACAATGGGAAGATACGCCCAAAAGGAATTTTTGGCCCCTGGGAGGAGCTCGATCGGACAATCATAGGGGCGATGGGGCGGAAGGGAGTCGGCCCCCCGTTTACTAAAAACCGTCCAGGAAGTCATGATAGGGTTCAGGAATGCACTGAAGCAGGCTTGGGTCAGTCCATACATAGTAAGGTGGAAGGTGAGCTGGTGGGTCCGGGTATACAGTATTGCTGGCAGTAAGGGGACTGAAAAGACACCTCCCCAGACGCCCAATTAATCTGAGGGGGTTGTGGGCCTGAAGCCAGGGCAGGCCAAGGATTACCGGAAACAGAGGAGAGGAAATGAAATGACATAGGACCAATAGTTCCTTGTGTTGAGGTGCGATTAAAGCAGGCAGAGGAAGAGTCTCTTGGGTTACCTGTCCTGAACTGATGCGGGAACCGTCGGCCCAGGAAAACAGAGAGTCCATGGGTCTTTCTTCGCAAGGCGATGCTGTGCAGGTTGACAAAGGCAGCATCGATGAAGCAGCTGCACGCGCCGGAGTCAAGGATGGCATTGACTGGAATAGTCCTTCCCCCTGGCACTGTAACGAGAAAGGTAGAGCAAGGTGGGTTGCATTAGCCGACAAGGCTGAGAAGTTGACAGGAGCTGAGAGGAGGCACTTACGTATCTTGACAGGACAGTTGCGAACGTAGTGGCCAGTCCCGCCGCAGTACATGCAAAGGTTAAGTTGGCGACGACGTGCCCGCTCTTCAGGTGGTAGTGTTGGCCGCAGCATGAGGCCAAGTTGCATGGGTTCAGATGAGTCCTGGTTGGTGCTGGGGGGATTTGGGTAGGTAGGAGGCAGGTAGCGAGAAGCCGGCATAGGTACCCTTGCAGTCATCCAGGTGGGGCGGGTTTGGCTGAGAAGATCGCTCCGCCCGGCGTTCCCGAAGCCGGCGGTCGATCTGAATGGCCGTGGTAATCAGATCCTCAAGGGTCTCAGGCACCCCCACTCGAGCGAGTTCGTCTTTCAGGTTTTCGGAAAGGCCCAAGCGAAACTGGTGCCGCAGGGCTGCATCGTTCCATTGAGTTCCGCGCTCCAGCGCCTAAAGTCTGTGACATAGTCCTCAGCCGCTCTGCGACCTTGCTGGAGCGTGAGTAGGGCAGACTCTGCGGTGGCGGCTCGTTGAGGGTCATCATATAGCCGAGCCATGGCCTCAAGGAAGGCGAACAGGGTCCGCGTCTGGTCACCATTCTCTTCGAGCAGCCGGTGGGCCCAGGTTCTGAGGGTCCCCTTGTAGTAGGGAGATTACGAATCCCACTTTGGTGGCCTCTAAGGAAAAGGTCCTGGGTTGCAGGGCGAAGTAGAGCTCGCAGGCGCTACGGAAGGCTCGGAATTTGGTGCGGTCGCCAGCCAGCGAATCGCTCTGGCAATGGAACTCTTGGTTCAGGTGGGAGCATTACCACCGAAGGAGCAGAAACAGCCGATGCGGATCTGGAGGTTGAAGGAGCAGCTGGGTCACTGGGAGCAGCCAGGCTGTGTACTTGTCCTTCTAGCCTAGCCTAACGTAGCTTCTTCCTGTAGGTTCTTTACTGCTTCTCTGTGAGAGACGCCAGGTGTTTGCAGATTTCGTCTATGGCAGGGGGGGCTATTCCCGCAGGCTCTGACATGGCTGTCTGATACTGTTACATACCTCATGGATGGAGCCTAGTATGCAGGAAGGAGCCCCTCTTACCGCCCGGGTTCAGGGGCTGCTGGAGTGGGGACAGCAAGCCCGGGAGCGCGGTGGGGTAAGAGTGCCTGGTGATGATAGCAGACCGGCCGGAATGGAGATCTTGTGGACAGGCAGTGTAGGAGACAGCGTCTCTGGAGAGCCACCGGAACCGGATAGCGGTAACTGGTAAAACAAGCCGGTTAGATGCAAGGCAGGAGCAGGTAAGCGGTCAACAAGGATCAGATGGGCGGATCAACCGAAAGTCACTCTAGCGGAGGTAGCGTTGTCAAAGTTCAAGCACAGGTCTGGTAACGATGGGCAGGAGAGCAGAGCATAGTCGGAGCAAGCCAGGGGTCGGTAACGGTATTCAGGTAGTCGGACGGAGCCGGGTCAGAAACGGGGTCAACAGGTATCGGGTATAAGCAGGTATCAGGTTTCACGGTTTGCGGACACTAAGCTGCAGATCAGGCAGCAAGGTGTCACTGCTGCTGCTGAGCTTTTAAAGGGTAGATGGGCTTAGCGCGCATGCGCGCACTCCCGCCGTGCACGAAGCGCGCGCTCCCGCGGCGCAGACACGCGCGCCGTGCACGCGCGCGCGCACGATAGGTGCACGCGCAGATGCGCGCAACTGGGGCACGAGCGCGAGCAACAGGGGGCTCGTCGGAGCCCACAGGTAGGTCCCTGACACAATGTGTACTCACAAAATGTACCTTATTAATAATATGTATATATTTTTTTTCTACTCTTGACAATATTTTTCTGCATGCCATCTGATCATAGAAAGCTCCTGAAGAAGTGGCTAATATAAACCCGCAAAACATGTAGAGCAACCAATATATGGATGGTATCTATGTTCTATCTGTGATGAAAGGACGTACTGTATTTATTGGCATATAACACTCACTTTTTACCCTGAAAATAGAGGGTAAACTGTGCCTGTGTCTTACAGTAGGTGACCATGATAATGTGTGAATCTCGCTGCTTTTATCAGAGAGATCGACCACCTACGAGCCCTGTCATGGAAGCCAGCACCGAGCTGGCTCGCCGGGAAGCGAAAAATGTGTTGAAGCCGACATACTTTATACACAGGGGGTTGTAGAATTTTTTTTTCCAGAAACATTCCTCTTAACCCTCCTCTTATGTTAGATTTCTGTTACTATCCATGATGTTATCGGGTCGGCGGGTCGGTTTTGACACGTGTCTTAAATCAGCCATAAAATACCCTCTGAACAATTATTTATCATCCAATGTGTTTTCTTACCTCTTGGTTACCTTGTTAGGCTTCTTTATCCTTGAAAAGATTGGTTTTAATATTTTTGGTGTGACCCCTTAAACCAGGGGTTCTCAACCTTCTAGTGCCATGACCCCTTGATAAAATTTCCCAAGTTGTGGGGACCCCTAACAGTAAGTAAAATTATTTTCGTAGTGTGGGTTGTCGGCACCCAAGGCAAGAAAAGTAATTTGCACCCCAAACCCACAGACATTTAGCGCTCCCTGAGTTCTTTTAATAGCAACTATAATCGCAGGTAGTGTCACTCACTGTGTCTCCGGCTTCACTGTGTCTCCGACTTTGTGGTGTATTGTAGAAGTGACACCTATGCCAAAATCAGGAGATAGGGTCTCCTCCAGCCCCTCCCACTTCACATTCCTCAACAGTCAGCTGACCTCTAGTCTTTGCCCCCTTTGCCGCTATGCCGTGAACTGACTGTGTCTCTTCTGCTAGTGGGGCGGTTGGGCACCTGCGAAAAGGCTGAGTGGGCAGGTGTGGGCTCCAGGGATAGCCCTGCTGGGTGGCTCCAAAAAGGCTGAGAGAGTGATGCAGGCTTCAGGAACAGCCCAGGATTTGGTGACCCCTGTCAAATCATCATTTGACCCCCAAAGGGGGTCCCCACCCCCAGGTTGAGAACCACTGCCTTAAACCTTTCTTGATAGCATACCTCTCATTTTCAAATTTAAAAAATGGTTGAATAAAGTCAGCAACCCTGAAATGTATTGGTCCTATGTTTCTTTACTTTATTTAGAGAAGCAGACAAGCAGGCAAAGAGATAGGCCCCTCCCTAACTACATCTCACAGGGTTGAGAGGTGATTGTCTGTCCGTGTCACTAAGCAGAGGGAGGGAGAGAGAGTGTTTATGATTTCAGTTTTGGCACTTATTAGTGTCCTATAATCCTATATTATAACTGGGTCAGAATTGACCCTAACACCATAAACGTCTTAATTTTCACCACAGTATTTTATAATTTAGTGAAAAGGATTGTTTTTCTATTACATTGTTTAAATAAAGGTTCCTGACAAAGTGAAAAAATGTTGATGCAATAAACAAATTTATGTGATACTTATAGACATTCAAAACCTGAAAACGGGTCCGTTCTGACCCTAACACAAGAGGAGGGTTAAAGTTAGGGTGCGTGTTATACGCCTCTGTGTGTTATACGCCGATAAATACGGGTATACAAATTCTCACTCAATTGTCACGATAATTTTTTTTATCTTTATTCTGGGAATATATTATTATATATATTTTTGTAATAAAGAACTTTTGTAATTTTCTTAATCCATTCCTGACTATGCAATATCAGTTTATATATGTTACCATCAAAGTCCAAATATAGCCTCTCCCTTTCTTTATCTACATGTTCCCTTTATAGCTTACCTGGTGCCAACCTGCTTTTCCTTGATCTGTCTATTTGAACCAAGGCACCATGGAGCTTGCAACTTTGAAAATTGAAATATAACTGCTGTAAGAAATATTGTAGTCATGTGAGGTTTAGTGTCATGGGTTGAAAACCTAGATGATGTAATAATACCACGCCATCATTTGTCTATATGTTTCCAAAGGAAAGGTGATGAAACACAATGTACTCATATATTTGAAATCAGTGCTGCCTTAGGACTTAGTCTTAAACAAAGATTTGTTTTAATGCTGTAAGCAGAAACCAAGATAATTGTCACTAAGACAGTATTCAATGAGAGGGATACACAATGCCTTCCATAAATAGATCTTCTATGGATCAGAAGACTCTGAAAAGAGAAACTAAGCTAAATGTTCGGGTCATATGTTCTAGTAAGACCGGATGTGCTGCATTTTTGTCTTTATCACCAGTGCTCTCTAAACAATGACATAGCTAGGTTTGAAAATGTAGATGCTGTAATAAAGCCACACCAACAAACCACCATTTACTGTCTTAGAAAGAACAGTATAGGAGACTTATTCACATAGCTACCTCTAATCTTCCCATTAGTCCATGTATTCTTGACCAAAACAAAGAATGAAATAAAGACATATAGAACATGTACAATGGAAGTTTCTTCATGTTCACTGTCATGTAAACATGATACTTTGATCCGGTACCATCATAAGGGATAAAAAAAGTTGTCCCTGACATAGCAATAGTATTAGGCTCCATGTACACGGGACACTTTTACAACTGCTCCTAAATGATTATGCTTGGTAGATAGTAACCCAAGTTTAAAACGCCTGTTTAGCCGCGTTTGCATTTAGAAGCGTTTCAATAATAAAAAAATAAATTTAAATGGGCAAAAACGAAAAAAGCCTATAAACGAAGTGTTTAGTCGCGTTTGGCGTCTGAAACATGGAAATTTTATGAGTCTGAACCCATTTTTTTGCTTTCAAAGAAACGCTGTTAAACGCAACTGCCTAAAAAATGGCAATAAATGAGACTGTGTACATGGTCACATAGGATAACATTGAATGAGTTCAAGGGTAGTTGAAAAAAGCATCAAACTGTCTCTGAACGTTTATGTTTAGCAGCGTCCTGTGTACATGGGGCCTTATAGCACTGCATTTCTTGTTATGCATTTTTGTGTTTATTTCTATCTAAAATATTTTTTATATGTTTTTTTTTATAGGGCTGGGAATGTTTGTAAGCCATCTTGTGACCCCTGTGACTACGACAGAGAGTCGTGGAAAATTCAAGTGTCTATGGTTGTCACTAGACCAGAATTCAAAGGGAAATCTTTCAATGGCAACATCTGTCACTTTGATGAGATTTCTCTCCCACTTATGCTGCGTACACACGATTGGAATTTCCAATGTAAAAAATCCGACAGACTTTTTCCAGCGGAAATTCCAATCGTGTGTAGCTTCCCCTGCACTCCCAGTATGAAATTGCGAGTGCTTTCACACTGAGGCGCTGCGCCGGTAGAACATTAAAAAAAGTCTTGCAAGCAGCATCTTTGGGGGGCAAAAGCCTGATCGTGTGTACGTGGCATTAGACCCCTTTCACACTAAGCCGTTTTACAGGCGATTGTGGGCTAAAAATAGCACCTGTAAAGTGCCTGAAAAACGCCTCCCCTGCACTCCTAGTATGAAATTAAGAGTGCTTTCACACTGAGGCGCTGCACTGGTAGAACGTTAAAAAAAGTCTTGCAAGCAGCATCTTTGGGGGGGGGGGGGGGGGGGTGGGGGGGGGGGTGGATAAGTGGTGAATACACCGCTCCTCCACCGCTTCTACCCATTAAAATGAATAGGCACTACTGCCGAAGAACCTGCAAAGCGATTCGGCAGCAAAGCTACACGGTGCATTTAACCCTTTATTCGGCCGGCTAGTGGGAGTTAAAAGCACTCTGCTAGCGGCTGAATATCGCCACTAAAATGACGGTAAATCGCCGCTATAACTATCAACGTTTTACTGCCATCGCCCACCCGCCCTAGTGTGAAAGCAGCCTGATGCCGCATACACACGACCGTTTTGAATGTCATGGAAAAAACAACGTTTTTCTCAACGTGATTCTTGTCAAGTGAAAAAAAATGAGAAAAAATAGAGCTTGTTCTAAATTTTTAATGCCCATTTTTCACGTCGAGAAAAATGCTCTGGAGCCTACACACGATCGTTTTTAATGACCAATTTAAAAAATTGCATTTTTCTCGTCATGAAAAACGGTCGTGTGTCAGGCCGTGTACACACGGCAGAGAACCTCGACGGGCAGAACACATCATTCCGCCCGTCGAGGTTCTCTGCCGGCCGTCGAAAACGGCGACCCGCCCGTCGGGAATGGCAACCAGCCATTCATCCAGGCGGGCCGTCGAGCAAAAAGAGAGCGTGCTCTCTTTTCGCTCGACGGGATTCCCGACGGGCGGGGCGAGCGCTCCGTGTACACACGGCCGAGGTCCTCGCTGGAATGCAGCTTCCAGCGAGGTTCTCGCTGGTTTCCAGCGAGAACCTCGGTCGTGTGTACGCCGCCTAAGCGGCATTAGTGTTGTGACCCGAAGACAACAATTGTCATGGATTCCAACTATTCAATACTGTTTCCAAAAAGCAAACAAAAAAGACAGTTTTGGCTAGAGAATATTTTAAATTTTACTAATCCTATCAACGAAAAAAAATGGATAAACCTAAAAGCACACAGAAACAATCAACACTTCTGCAGCACTTTTGCAAGCTCAAAAAAAATAAATAAACTTCTACACACAGTTATCTAAGATTCAGGGGGGGGGGGGTGTGTGCTGACCATTCTATAAATAAATGGATTGAAAATATACTTATATAGGTGTAGAGGCTTGCTACTTTCATAGCTGGCGCTGCCTTAAATTTATAGGGTAGTCAGAGATTTAACTACCTCTGACTGTATTGTTTTACTGTTCCAGCCGTGGCTCTACTGTGAGTGACCACTATTGTTGTCTGGGGTGTTGGTCCCACCCCAGGCCAAGGGTGGCAGCAGTCGAGTCAAAGTGTATTGGGTGTTTTTCCTCTGCAGCCAATCAGTAGGGGTTGATCGCCTCGCTGTGCATGCTGGGGGAGATTACTTGAGGTACAGACGTCATTAGTTCGGGGTCGTCGTGGTCCGTCCCTGGTCAGTTGACCCACCACCCCCCATGTGTGGCCTTCATGGCCGGGGGTGCGTGTTCAAGTGTTTCTGGCTCTGGGATCCAAAAGCAAGAATTCACATGGCTATGTGCTTTTTAAAAACAGGGGAAGGCAGTCTATGTAGTATAGCCTTTATTCTTGTGCTGAACAATCATTTGTCCAAAGCATGTAATAATAAGTAATCCATATAGGATATTTATTATTATCCTTGATTAGGCAAAATTATAGGGAGTTTAACTGGGTGATAAAAAGGAACAATCAGTAGAAGAAGAATATGACGTAATGGGGACAAGGATACAGACTAAACATACATTGTTCACTCAACTGCACTAGGAAAACAAAGAATGGAAATAGTGAAGACGTGTTCTTCTATAGAAATTTACAATGCATAAATAAAAAAAAATAGGATAAAGGTGAAAGCAATGTAGAATGTAAATTGGAATGTAAAACAGTAGTGCATTGTGTGAGTAAATTCTAAAGTAATCTTTCATATTATACCCTGATCAGCCATAACATTATAAACACGGACAGGAAAGTGAATAACATTGATTATCTCATTACAATGGCACCTGAAAGTGGCTTTGATATATTCGGCAGCAAGTAAATATGTTGTTCCAAAAGTTGATGTGTTAAATGTTGACAAAAATGGGCAAGTGTTGGGATTTGAGTGACTTTGACAAGGGCCAAATTGTAATGGCTATATGACTGGGTAAGAGCAACTCCAAAACTGCAGCTCTTGTGAGATATTCTGGGTCTGCAGTGGTCAGGACCAACCAAAAGTGGTTCAAGGAAGGAAAACCAACAAACTGGTTTTGCTAAAAAGGCTTCAGAACATACCGTGCATCTCAGTTTGTTGCATATTGAGCTGCGTACTCCAGTCGTGCTCAAGCTGACTTATGTCCACGCCATAAAAGCCTACAATGAACACGTGAGCATCAGAACTGGAGCACAAAGCAATGGAACAAGAAGGTGGCCTGGTCTGATGAATCCTGTTTTCTTACATCATGTGGATGGCTGGGTGAGTGTGTGTCACTTACCTGGGGAAGCAATGGTACTAGGGTGCTCTATGTACCAACTTACAGAGCCTAAATGATCTGTTACTGACAACTTGTCTCAATGTGTCAGGGCTGTTTTAGTGACAGAATAGGGACCTACTCAATATTAAGGGGGTGGCCATAATGTTATGGTGGGTGGTCATAATGTTATGGCTGATTAGTGTATGTGAAATCTAGTAAAAAAATCTTCAGGCAGAATTTAATCATTTTAAAGCAAATATCTATGGGACACCTGCTGTGGGGGGGCTCTGACGGGGGACACCTGCCGCGTGGGGGGACTATGATGGGAAACACCTGCTGTGGGGTGAATCTGATGTGGACCGCTGCTGTGTGGGGGGGCTCTGATGGGGACAGCTGCGATGTGAGGGGACTCTGATGGGGGACACCTGCTGTGGGGGACTCTGATGGGGGACACCTGCAGTGGGGGACTCTGATGGGGGACACCTGCTTTGGGGGACTCTGATGGGGGACACCTGCTGTGGGGCGACTCTGATGGGGACAACTGCTGTGTGAGGGGACTCTGATGGGGGACACCTGCTTTGGGGGACTCTGATGGGGGACACCTGCTGTGGGGGGACTCTGATGGGGGAGCTTTAGAAACATGTAAAATGTTTTCAGCAGCATTTTCCTCTAAAGGAAAATTTGCGTCAGACAACATAGATCAATATAAATAATAATCCGTCTAATTTCTAAAAAACGTTATTGGACTTTCTGTGCTAAGATGTTTGCTTCTCTTGGTTTAAAAACACACATGTATTGATGATTTGTTCTAACTCATGAGTACGCGCACTATTGTCTACAATACAAATAAGGTTGTCATGCAAAAAATCTGATGGCTTTGGAAAAATGTAAGACAAGTTTTGTTTTTGGTGCAACGATTTACATACTGAGGGGGAAAATACCCAAGAATAGAAAAGATATTCTAGAAAATTATATTTTATATATTTTTAAGCTTATAGCCCTCAGCAAACATTTTTAACCTTATGATAACAAGGGATGAGATAGGAATGAGGGACACCTATCAGCAAAACTATGCAGGCATAGGACACATCCCCTGGCACGCCCCCTTAAAGGAGAATTGTACAAAAAAATAAGATTGGTTAAACCCACAAGTGCTTTTTTACCACTACTAAATGCAGCAATTTAGAAATCAGGTGAAAGGTTTAGCACCTGAAAACACTTTTTGATAGATACAAAGTGCATTTTATATACAACTATATAGATCAGACCAAAATGAGGGAGGAATGAGGGACATTCCATTGCTTGAAATGAGGGACAGTTGGGGGGCTTATGCCATTGTAGCCAATTTGAATATACTGTACCTTTCCATGGGGTTCAATATTGCGTTGGCCCATCCTTTGCAGCTATAATAGCTTCAACTCGTCTTGGAAGGCTGTCCACAAAGGTGAGTCTATGGGAAGGTTTGACTATTCTTCCAGAAGTGCAATTGTAAGGTCAGGCACTGATCTGAACGAGAAGGTCTGGCTCGCAATCTTGGTCTTATTCATCCCAAAGGTGTTTTATCGGGTTGAAGTCAGGACTGTGCGGGCCAGTCAAGTTCCTCCACCCCAAACTTGCTCATTCATGTCTTTATGGACCTTGCTTTGTGCACTGGTCCTAAATCATTTGGTGGAGTCGGGATTATGATGTGGGGTTGTTTTTCAGCAGTTGGGTTTGGCCCCTTAGTTCCAGTGAAGGGAAATTTTAAGGTGTCAGAATACAAAGACATTTTGGGCAATTTCATGGCCGCTTCCTGTTCCAACATGATCTGCGTACCAGTGCACGAAGCAAGGTCCATAAAGACATAGATGAATGAGTTAAAGGTGGAGGAACTTGACTGGCCTGCACAGAGTCCTGACCACAACATGATAGAAACACCTTTGAGATGCCTTAGAGCAGAGACTGCGTGCCAGGCCTTCTTGTCCAGCATCAGTGCATGACCTTACAAATGTGCTTCTAGAAGAATGGATAAACATTCCCATAGATACACTCCTAAACCTTGTGGACAGAAAAGTTGAAGCTGTTATACTTGAAAAGGGTGGGACAACTCAATATTGAACCCTAAGACTGGAACGCCATTAAAGTAAATGTGCGTGTAAAGGCAGGTGTCCCAATACTTTTGACAATATAGTGTATATCCCCTTACATCAGTGGTTCTCAACCTGGGGGTCGGGACCCCCTTGGGGGTCGAATGATGATTTGCCAGTGGTCACCAAATCCTGGCCTGTTTCTGAAGCCCACACCGCTGGGAGCCTTTTCTCGGCCACCCAGCTGGGCTGTTCCTAGACCCCGCAGCTGCCCACTCAGCCTTTTTGCAGGCATTCAGTTCACGGCATGGCTGGGGGGCAGAGACTAAAAGTCAGCTGACTGGTGAGGAATGTGAAGTGGGAGTGGCTGAAGGAGACCCTATCCCCTGATTTCAGCATAGGTGTCACTGCTGCGAGACACCACACTACGAAAATAATTTTACTGTTAGGCCCTGTACACACGAGGAGACATGTCCGATGAAAACGGTGCGCGGACCGTTTTCATCGGACATGTCTCCGGGGATCTTTTGGTCTGATGTATGTACACACCATCAGACCAAAATCCCCGCAGACAGAGAACGCGGTGACATAGAAGTCACCGACGTCCTCAAACCAGGAAGTCCAATGCTTCCACGCATTCGTCGAATCAATTAGACGCATGCGCGGGATTTCGGTCCACTGGTTAGACGTACTAACCAGCGGACATGTTTCCAGTGGACAAGTTTCTAAGCATGCTTAGAAACATTTGTCCGCTGGAAACCTGTCCACTAGGCTGTACACACGATCGGACAGTTTCCACGGACATGTCTCCTCGTGTGTACGCGGCCTTAGGGATCCCCATCATTTGTGAAATGTTATCAAGGGGTCACAAAACTAGAAAGGTTGAGAACCACTGCCTTACATGGATGGACATTTGAAATGGTAAACTTTTGCTCATTCCACCACATGATGACTTTTTTACTTAAACTACTTGATAGGCATCATAAGTGTCAGTGATAGGAATGTGTAATATTACTTGAAAGGTTGGAATGAAAACATTTTAAAGGTTATCTGGTTTGTAAAAACAATTAAAAACAAAACAATGTTCTGGGAAAATATTGTCGCTTAAAGGGGTGTTCCAGCCGCAATTTTTTATTTTTTTTAAAGTAAGCAGCTACTAACAGTGTAGCTGCTGACTTTAAATAAGGACACTTACCTTGTCCTACTTGCCCGCGCTGATGGCCCCCCCGATGCCGGTCCCACGATCGCTCCGGGTCCCGCGCCGCCATTCACACTATGGGAAACAGGCAGTGAAGCCGTACGGCTTCACTGCCCATTTCCTACTGCGCCTGCGTGAGTCTCACGCTGGCTTGTGAATGGGCGGCTGCTCTCTGAGAACACACACAGTTCCCAGAAAGCAGCGCGCCCCATTCACAAGCAGAAGAAAAGACACCGCGGTGTGGAAGAGGCAGATTACAGACTTCCGCATAGCAACAGGTATTTCGGGTGAGTATTTTTTTTTTTTTTTCACGTTTTTTTTTATTAAATTTTTTTAAGCTATATGGGCAAATGTTGTTTTCCTGGGTGGAACGCCACTTTAAAGTGGAGTTCCACCCATTTTTTTATGTTTGTCTGTGCTCCGTGCCCTAATCTCATAGTGTTCAGAATGGACAATTTTTATTTATTTTGTTGCTTGTAAATACCTTTATTTTGTAGTCCTTCATTACTTCCTCCTCCTTATTAGCCTAGGCTATTAAGTCACAAGGCTATTTGCAAGGGTTTCTGGGATAGGCATCACGTTTCCCAGTAGTCCTTGCAAACCTGACTGAAACCTATTACATTGCTTGTGTAGCACTGAGCATGAGCGAGATATGCAAAGCTGAAATCCAGGAAGTCATACAGTCTGGCTTCATGATGCCCACACTTAAGATGGCCACGGTCTATTTCTAGATTCTAAATGCTGTAACAACCTAACAAAACGGACCTTCGTTTATAGACTAACTTTACTAGAATACATTAAGCTTGTATATTACAGGGGTATTTATATTTAAAAAGTGAAATTGTGGGTGGTACTCCCCTTTAATGTGACCCTGCAGCACTGAAAACCTTATCCAGCACATACATTATACATTTTTTTTTCAATTAGCCAAAGCTGAATTTACTTCAATTATCCAATCATGTCTATAGGTAATTTTACATTTGTATATTCCAATCATTTTTATTAATGCTCAAATATAGACAGCATTACAAATTAACATAGCCCATATTGGCAACATTGAGCATACAAATATTATATAACAAAATGTGTTAAAATGTTTATAAAAGTTAGAAAATACAAATAAGTACAAAAGTTAACATACACCAGAAGTCCACTGGTGACTATAGTGTATATAGTGGCACCAGATCTCAACTGTCTTTACTATTAGGGATGAGCCCAATGTTCGAGTCGAACATAAGTTCGACTCGAACATTGGGTGTTTGCCGAATAGCGAATAATTTGGTGTGTACGCGGCAAATTCGAAAAAGCTGCGGAACACCCTTTAAATGGGAGAAATCAAAAGTGCTAATAAAAGGTTATTATGCAAGTTATTGTCATAAAAAAAGTGTTTGGGGACCCAGGTTCTGCCCCAGGGGACATGTATCAATGCAAAAAAAAGTTTTAGAAACAATCGTTTTTTCGGGAACAGTGATTTTAACCACTTTAGCCCCGGACCATATTGCTGTCCAATGACCAGAGCACTTTTTGTGATTCGGCAGTGCATCGCTTTAACTGACAATTGCGCGGTCGTGCGACGTGGCTCCCAAACAAAATTGGTGTCCTTTTTTTTCCCACAAATAGACCTTTTTTTTGGTGGTATTTGATCATCTCTGCGTTTGTTTTTTTTTTTGCTCTATAAACAAAAATAGAGCGACAATTTTGAAAAAAATGCATTTTTTTTTTTAACTTTTTGCTATAATATATATCCCCCAAAAATATATAAAAAAAAATGTTTTTCCTCAGTTTAGGCCGATACGTATTCTTCTACATATTTTTCAGGAAAAAAATCGCAATAAGCATTTATTGATTGGTTTGCACAAAAGTTATAGCATTTACAAAATAGGGGGTCGTTTTATGGCATTTTTATAAATATTATTTTTTTTACTAGTAATGGCGGCGATCAGCATTTTTTTTCAGTACTGTGACATTATGGCGGGCACTTCGGACACTTTTGACACATTTTTGGGGCCATTTGCATTTTTATAGCGATCAATGCTATAAAAATGCATTGTATTACTATAAAAATGCCATTGGCAGTGAAGGGGTTAACACTAGGGGGCAGGGAAGGGGTTAAGTTTGTTCCTGGGTGTGTTCTAACTGTATGGGGGGGTGGCCTCACTAGGGGAAATCACTGATCTTCTGTTCATACATTGTATGAATAGAAGATCAGCGATTCCCCCGCTGACAGGACCGGGAGCTGTGTGTTTACACACATAGCTCCTGGTCCCCACTCTGTAACGAGTGATCGCGTGTGCCTGGCAGCGATCGTACCCGCCGGGCACGCGTGCGGGACTCGGGGGCGAGCGTGGGCGCCACCTCCGGCGGCGCGCACGTGCCCCCTAGCGCCCGCTTTAGAGCGGACGTATAGCTACGGGCTCTCGCCCAGCAGTGCCACCGTCCCGCAGTAATATGACGGCGGGCGGTCGGCAAGTAGTTACTAATGCTTAAAGTGAAACAATAAAAGTGAAATGTACCTTTAAATTTCGGGGGGGGGGGGGGTGTCTATAGTATACCTGTAAAGTAGCAAATTTTTCCCGTGTTTAGAACAGTCCCTGCACAAAATGACATTTTCTAATTTGAAACTATTTACGGCTGGCTATTCATGAATTGTCGGGTCCCAGCAATACAGGTAAAAGGCATGCCCCCCCCCCCAGTCCATTACCAGGCCCTTTGGTTCTGGTATGAATATTAACCACTTCCCTACCCACCCATAGTCAAATTACATCCACAGATGGGATCTCTCATCCTGTGTGGATGTCATATGATGTTCTGGGCCTCCCAGCCATCTAGGGGGCACGTGCGCCCGCGCCATCGCTCGGGACCCGGTACGCGTACCCGGCGGCCGCGATGTCCGCTGGGCACCCGCGATTGCCTGTGGTTACAGCAGGACCGTGGATCTATGTGTGTAAACACACAGATCCACGTCCTGTCAGAGGTGAGGAGACTGATGTGTGTTCCTAGTACAGAAGAACACAGATCGGTCTCCTCCCCTTGTGAGTCCCCTCCCCCTACAGTTAAATTTTTTATAGCACTAATCGCTGTATAAATGTGAATGATCCAAAAAATTTGTCAAAAGTGTCGGATATGTCCGTCGCAATGTCACGGTCACAATAAAAATCGCAGATCGCTGCCATTACTGGTGGAAAGAAAAAATATATAAAATAAAAATGCAATAAATCTATCCCCTATTTTGTAGACGCTATAACTTTTGCACAAACCAATCAATATATGCTTATTGCGATTTTTTTTACCAAAAATATGTAGAAGACCTAAACTGAGGACATTTTTTTTCTGTTTTTTTATTAAATAAATTAAATTAAATATTTATTAAATCAAAATTGTCGTTCTTCTTTTGTTTATAGTGCAAAAAATAAAAACCGCAGAGGTGATCAAATACCATCAAAAGAAATCTTTATTTATGGGAAAAAAAGAAAGTACATTTTGTTTAGGAGCCACGTCGCATGACCACGCAACTGTCATTCAAAATGCGACAGCGCTGAAAACTAAAAATTGGTCTGGGCAGGAAGGGGGTGAAAATGCCCAGTATTGAAGTGGATAAGGGGAACCCCGAACCAAAATGTAATAAAAATGCGTGGGGTCCCCCAAATTCCATACCAGTCCCTTCAGGTCTGGTATGGATATTAAGGGGAACCCTGTGCCATTTAAAAAAAAATGGCGTAAGGGTTCCCTTCAAAGTCCATACCAGACCCTTAAGTTTTTTTTTTTTGCATTGATACATGTCCCCTGGGGATGGACCCAGGTCCCCAAACACTTTTCCTGACAATAACAATAACTTACATATTAACCTTTAAAATGAGCACTTTTGATTTTTCATGTTCATGTTCCATAGACTTTAACCGGTGTTTGTGTGTTCGAACAAATTTTTTGCCTATTTGCATGTTCTGCTGCAATCCGAATTGGGGAATGTTCAGCTTATCCCTACTTACTATACAGTGGACGTCACTGGGAAAGCCTGTGTTTTCCTTTGCCTGTGTTTTCTCATCGCTGGACCCCGGAGAGGAGATCGTCCATCACAGGATACCAACAGCGTTGAAGCGGAGACCGAGAGTGGATCACCACCGCTGGAATCTTTTTTTTTTTTTTTTAATAAAGCACTTTTCCAACGGTGTCTGTGTTTTTTTTTTTTTTTTTTTTTTACAATTGTTACACTTTCTTTGTGAAATGGTAGGGGTATTGTACCCCTACCATTTCACAAAGAAAGTGTAATAATTGTAAAAAAAAACAAAAAAAACACAGACACCGTTGGAAAAGTGCTTTATTAAAAATAAAAAAAATTTAAAAAAAGATTGTGTACCCCATTACCAATTCACATAGGGGGGGCCGGGGTCCCCTTTGTTAAAGGGGTCTTCCAGATTCCAATAAGCCCCCCGCCTGCAGACCCCCACAACCACCGTGCAAGGGTTGTGGAGATGAGGCCCTTGTTCCCATCAACATGGGCACATGGTGCTTTGAGGGGTCACAGACTCCCAAAGCATCCTCCCAATGATGAGGGCATGTGGCCTGGTATGGGAACTCGAAGCTCATCCTTATTCTTCATTGCTGTCACATGAAAAGATATAATAAAATATTTACAAAATATATCGAATATATATCGATATATACAGTACATATCTATATATATATACTTTTTTTATTTTTATTAAACACAGCAAACTAAATGTCATTGTGTTTACAATTACAATAATCCTCTTCTCTCTCTTTTCTTTTATTTAATCCTTTATTATTTTTTTCTACTGCCTTCTGCGTCATTCCATTCTACTTTGGCTTTTGGTACCAAAGCAATTCCCTTGTGAAATGCCTTTATTTTGTTAAGAGTATCTATTTTTAGCACTTGAATGTATAATATATTAGCATTTCTTGTGAATCTATATCATGTGATATCTGAAAAATTCAATACAGCATGAGCAGAAAAAAAAAGCCATACAGAAAGAAAGATATAGATGCTGTGTGAAACGTGAATAGTATTTGTGTCTTTTGTGCTGACATTCCAAGGCACTGTCATGTGTGCACTCAGGTGATCCACTTCCCATCGCCTTTGTTTTCTTAACCAAAATGATATTTGCAGAGTCATGCTCTTCTTTCCTTCCTACTCACCTGGATCGACAAATCAGGAAACAAATCTTCAAAGGGGCAGGTCTGGGAGAGGAGTTTAAATATAGCTCAGGATTCCCTCATCTTTCCAAACTGGTAGAATCCTCGTCTACAGCCTAAACCTCATCAGAAGACATGAAGTACCTGGTCCTTTTCGCCATAGTGGTTCAGGCCCTGGCTGCCCCACGAGGCAAGCCTGGTAAGTGTTCTCTGCTTAATAATAAGTTGCTGACATCATTTATACAATGATCTTGAAAATATTGCTTACTCTACTTTACTTGAAACACAGGTATCTGATATTCTCAGACTAATGTCATCAAAATTATTACCGGTAACTATTGATTTATTAGGCTTCATGTACATGCTGCGTTAAAATAAAATAAAAATAAATATATATATATATATATTTTTTTTTTTTTAATCGCCAAAAATGAAAAAACGCCTATAAACGAAACATTGCTAAACTCGGTTTACTGCGTTTAGAAGCGTTTGGCATTTGAAACGTGGGAAACTTCTGCATCTGAACAAATTTTTTTGCCTTAAAAAAAAGGCCTATAAACGCAACTGCCTAAAAATTACCTGTAAAGTAACCTCTGTACACATAAGATAACATTGAATAAGTTCAGGGGCAGTTGAAATAAGTGTCCAAATGCCTCTGAACGTCCGTTTAGCAGCAGCAGTGCACACGGGGCTTAAATGTGCCTATTTTTTTTTTACTGAAATCAGCTTTTTATGAAATGTATTTTGGAGGCGATTAACAGATTCATACTGGGCCTTAAAGCGGTGGTTCACCCTAAATCTACTCTGTCCCATCCGATCCAGCATACTGGCGTCAGCGCCAGTATGCTTTTTTTTTTTTTTTTTAATAGCTCTACTTACTGTTTAATGAATAATTTTCGTTTGTCTCCACCGCGGGTGAATGGCGCTGCTATAGCGCGTCACGCCTTCCGAAAATAGCCGATTTAGGGCTCGGCTATTCCCGGCACGATACGGCGCCTGCGCACAGATCTAGGAGCTGACTGTGCAGGCCCCGTATATATCCAATTCTTTTGGCTATGGCGCATCACGCCCTCCGAAAAAAGCCGAAATAGGACTCGGATATATATACGGCGCCTGCGAAGTCAGCTCCTAGGTCTGTGTGCAGGCGCCGTATCGTGCCGGGAATAGCCGAGTCCTAAATCGGCTATTTTCGAAAGGCGTGACGCGCTATAGCAGCGCCATTCACCCGCGGTGGAGACAAACGAAAATTATTCATTAAACAGTAAGTAGAGCTATTAAAAAAAAAAAAACAGCATACTGGCGCTGACGCAAGTATGTTGGATCGGATGGGACAGAGTAGATTCAGGGTGAACCACCGCTTTAATTCAGATTGGCTTCCTCACCTGTAAACATATTTGAAAAATTTATTAAAAAATGTTTAGCTAAAAGTATTTATTTTTATTCGTATATTTTGAGGGGTTAAATTATAAACAGCAGAACTACTGGAACTGTTTTTAAAGGGTTTAACTTTTAGCCTTCAAATATTCTTTAGGGCTGATTTGCTAAAATTAGGGAGTGCAAAATCTGGTACACTTCTAACATAGAAACCAATCAGCTTCTAGGTTTTATTGTCAAAACCTAATTTAACCACCTGAAGTTGGAAGCTGATTGACTACTATGCACAATTGCACCAGATTTTGCATTCTCCAGTTTTAGTAAATCAACCCCTGTCTGATATTATTTGTATTTTCCAGGTATCTATTATTATTGTCCAAGTATTTTCCTTTTATGTAGAGTGGTAGCGGTACATTCTGTAGTTCAGGCTATTGGCTTCCTACTGGTGCTGGAACACATGCATTCCATCTAGCCAGGGGTCAAGTCCTGGGGAAAAAAAGTGTGGGAACTCCTACCCAAGATCCACTCCCCCACCAAAAAATAAAAAAAATGATACGCTCATATGCATAATTACAAAACCGCATGTTTTTTTTCGATTAACTGTACCTTAGTAATCCTTTATGTTACTGGCCGCTTCCTGTATATGGATTCATCGGGTAGTGTGCGGGTATTCCATCACGTCCTCGATGCCGCAATGTCTCCTGGGAGCTTTTGTCATTGTTCCCAGAAGACATTGCGGAGGTCTGCTGATTTAGAAAGAACTTTAAGCAAGGATTACTAAGGTTCACCTGCCTCTGACAGTGACTTGAGCTGGGCATCGCCGCTTAGTGAAGGATTGGCTTGGGCAGCTCGGCTTCTCTAGTCCTGCAAAGGGAACTGCATTCCTGCTGTGAAAAAGGTGCAGGAACTCCGTTCCCATGCGTTCCCGCAGGACTTGAGCCCTGCATCTAGCAATTCTTTACATATAGATATTTGGAACAGAGGCTTATTGGGAGCAAATTAGTTGTTACATCGTTGGGGTCTCGTCTAGTGCCACAAAAGGAGTATACATTTATGCACACCAAAACTATGGAAAAATAGTCTTTTGGTAATCAGCCATTTAGCTGCAGAAACAAAGTAGGTTCCTGTTACCTATTGGAGGATTATCAGAATTTGTAAGCCTCCCTTAATAATAAGGGGTCTCCCCATGTGTATGAGTAGGGGGTGGTAGATGTACATAGTACTCCTACTCATTCACTAGAAAAACAAAAAGTAACCTAGAAAATAAGGTTCTTGATCATTAATGTAATAAGCAATCAGAGCGTAAAAAAAAAAAAAAAAAATCACGATCCCCTCCCCAAAGCAGTACAGTGCCACAATGGTAAGGGTTTTTTTTTTTTACATATTGTGCCGAGTCAGTGTCCCTGATCACTGCCACACCAGTCATATGTTGAAGCCACACTTCTCTGGTGACAGTATGCAAAATGTGAAAAAAAAAATGGTATTTCATTTCTTAATATGCCCAGAAATTTAGACAAAACTTTAAAAAACTCATCATGCCTCTTACTAAATACATTTGGGTGTTTACTGTCCCCCCCCAAAAATATTTTGGAGCTATTTGTGCTGTACTGGCATTTTAGGGCCCCTTTAAAAATGTAGGGCCAGATTCTCAGAGGCGCTACGACGGGGTATCTCAGATACCCCGTCGTATCGCCGTTTTTTTCCCCGGGTATCTATGCGAGTGATTCTTAGAATCACTTTGGCATAGATACGGGTGAAGATCCGACAAGTGTAATTGTATTACACTTGCGGATCGTAGATGTAATGACAACTCCGGCCACTAGGTGGCCTTTACGTTGTTTTCTCATTTGCCTATGCAAATGAGGCCAATACGTCGATTCCCGAACGCTTTTACGCCGCCTCGTCGTCGCTTACGTCGTTTTCGTCCGCCTAAGGTTACCCCTGCAAAGATGTGGAGTAATCTTACGCAGTACCGTCGGATGCCGTCGGGTGCCGTCGGATGCCATGTTAAGTATGGCGTCGGGTCAGCGTCGGCTTTTTCCATCGGTTACGTAGTTTTACCAAGTCGTTCACTTACGCAATGCCCTATGCATTGCGTAAGTGACAATCACGTCGTTTTGACGTCGGTTTCAACGACGCTTTCCGACGTGAGCTGGAGCATGCGCACTGGGCTTTTTGCCCGGCCGGCGCATGCGCAGTTCGATTGACGCGGGGGCGCGCTTAATTTAAATACAACCCGCCACTTTGAATTACGCGGCCTTACGCTGGGCCATTTACTCTACGCATCAGCAAACTACGGAGCAAGTGCATGGAGAATACGGCACTTGCTCTGTTAAGTTGCGGCGGCGTAGTGTAAATGGCTTATGCTACACCAGCGAAAATGTATGAGAATCTGGCCCGTAGTGTATTTTTTCATTTATATAGCAAACAAATGTAATGCCCAGTGGTGATTAAATACCACCAAAAGAAAGCTCTATCTGTTTGAAAAAAAAAATTATAAGAATTTCATTTGGGTACAGTGTTGCATAAGTAATTGGCATTCAAAGCATGACAGTGCTGAAATCTGAAAATAGGCTTAGACAGAAAGGGGGCAATAGTGTCCAGTATTGAAGTGGTTAAGACAAATATATGCTTTTATTAGAGCAGTGATACTTATGGACATAATGATACTTAAAAAATCATCAATTACAATAGATGTATTGGTAAATAGTATTCTAAAGCATTATGTGATATGTCATAGTGATTTACAAAGTTGTTCAAATATTGTCTACAACAGGAAACCCTGGCCCTAAAACTGGGAATCCACCTGGTCCACCTGGTCCACCAGGCCATCCTTTTGATCATCCCAATGTAACTGGCCCACCTCCACCCCCACCTGATGGTTCTTTTGACAACAGACCACATGGCAACGGTCCTCCTGCAAGAGGGCGCAGGGCCCCCGGTGCCGCTGTCCCTCCACCAAAGAATGGCAGCCGTCCCCCTTCTGAAGATGGCCCAAGACCAGCCAAAGGAAACCCACCTCCTAGTGGTAAGCCACCAGCAAATGGGCCATCCGAGCACAGAACTGGACAGGTGAGTTAATAAGATCAATGGATCATGAAAGTTATAACAGTTTAAAATGATACTGAGAATTTCAGATTAGAAGCTTGTACTAAGAAAAGTACGTACAGGTACTGTAACTACTTGCCTGGCTTTCTCTGGCTTCAGCACCTTCTGAGACAATGAAGTGCAATTAGCATGCAGATCAGAAAGGTAACAATCACAAACTTCATTCTTGCTTTGTGTCAGTGATCAAGGTACTGAAGCTTATGAATCATCACAAATGTCAATGTAAACTGTAAACTGCCTTGCTCGAGTTCGCACAGGAAAGTGCATAAGTGCATAAAATATTTATTATTCTTATTAATAAAGCAATACTGACTGTTATTAGTACATTAAACATTGCTTTTTTACTAACAAATAAGCCTGAGAAACTCATACAGTTCAACTTTTTACATTTTATAGTAACAATAATTTGTCTTGGACCCCTTTCACATTGAGCCACCCCCAACGTTAGCGGTAAAGCGGTGCTCGATTTAGCGGCACTTTTTGGCCGCATCAGGGTACAGAGCCCAGCACATCAGGGCACAACACGTACAGGGCACATCACATCAGGGTACAGGGCACAGCATATCAGGGTCATAACAGCAAATTAGGGCACACCACATTGAGGCATAGCACATCGGGGAACAGGGCACAGGGCACATTAGGGCACGAGGCACAATAGAGCACGGGGCACATAGCACATCAGGACATGAAGCACAAGGCAAATCAGGGCACATAGCACATCAGGGCACGGGGCGCATCAGGGCACATAGCACATTAGGGCACAAAGCACATCAGGGCACATCAGGGCACGGGGCACATCAGGGCATGGGGCACATCGCACATCAGGGCACATAGCACATCAGGGCACATAGCACATCAGGACACGGGGGAAAGGGCACATCAGGACACAGGGCACATGACACATCAGGACACATTATGGGGCACATCATTTACCAGCGAGCATGCAGAGTAGCGCATGAAGCGTGTGTAATAAGTTCTCTGTTCTACGGCGGCCTGTCCTCTCTTCTCGTCCATTCCAGATAATGTCACAAGCAAATGGGGATGGACGAGAAGAGAGGAGAGGCCACAGGGAGCAGAGTGACATGAGAGAGAACTTATTACACACGCTTCATGCGCTACTCTGCATGCTGGCTGGTAAACGATGTGCCCCATAATGTGCAATGTGCCCTGATGTGCCATGTGCCCTGTGTCCTGATGTGCCCTGTGCCCCGTGTCCTGATGTGCTATGTGTCCTGATGTGCTACGTGCGATATGCCCTGTGCCCTGATGTGCTATGTGCCCTGATGTGCTATGTGCCCTGATGTGATCTGATGTGCCCTGTGCCCTGATGCTTCCTCCGCCACTCTGCATGCTGGCTAAATCTTGACCTACCTGTCAGACGCCAGCTGTCGGCGATTGATGGGTAGATAGCATTGGACCTCCGATGCAGATTAGGCAGCCGCTGTAACCGGCCCACTGAGCCGGGGCCGCCCCTGCACCCACTGCCGCCCCAAGGTGGCCTTGTCTGGAATCCGGCCCTGAGTGTGAAAGGGGTCTTATGTGGCAGTTATAATGATGTATTGATCACTGAAAGTGTTCCTTGGTGAAAAACACTGTGCATTGTTTTATTTTGGAAATTTGATTTTTACAGCCACCCGCCGGAAATAGACCCAAAAGACATCTGAATGGTGTAAGGGGCAAACCTACTGGGACGCCACATGTAGAAAATCGTACTCATGACTTTACAGGAAGCCATTCTCGCACTGGTACTGCTGGAAAGCATAGTGGAGAGAAGGGCCAAGGCTCTAGACC
Organism: Rana kukunoris; assembly: GCA_029574335.1. NCBI lineage: Eukaryota > Metazoa > Chordata > Amphibia > Anura > Ranidae > Rana > Rana kukunoris. The sequence goes on along the minus strand of CM056056.1, from coordinate 69,391,360 downwards.
TGGGAAGAGACACTGACCCTGGTATGTATATCACAGAAGAGCTGTGTAACATTTTTTTTTTATATACCATTATTATGTAATTTAAGTAAGAAAAATTATCCAAATTATGGAAATCCTATACAGTTGCTGAAGGCTCATGTATAGTATCTGCAGAGGAGCAGCTCTTTGAAAAAAAATTATGGGTGGAAAGATCTACCAACTGAAGGTACCCACTGAAATCACAGACTGCTGATATCTGCCATATTTTTACCCTATCGTAAACAGCAAATGGGCTTTACTGAACTGAGTAAAGGGAACATTTGTCAATCTGCCTGTCTAAAACCCTTTTTGTGGAACAATGGTGGTTTACGATGCTCAGAAATCATTATTCTGTTGTTGCCAAATTTATTTAATAGAAAAAGACATGGACTTAAGGCCCCTTTTACACTGGGGCAGGATGTGCGGTGGCGGTATTTTTAGCGGCGCTTTACCATCGGAACTGCGGCGGGATTTGGCCGCTAGCGGCCGAAAAAAGGGTTAACACTGCGGTGTCCCTTTGTTTTCAATGGGAAGGAGGGGTGAAGGAGCGGTATACACACCATTCCTCTCATCGCTCCAAAGATGCTGCTTGCAGGAGATTTTTTTTCTTCCACCAGCGCATCGCCTCAGCCTGAAAACCCTCGGGCTTTCACATTGAGAATACTGGGGCAGGAGTATTTCAGGCGTTATTCATGCACTTTTTTTTATCGCTAAAACGCCTGACATACGCCTCAGTGTGAAAGGGGCCTTAGAGGCACACCCATAGTATTGTAATACAAAATAACCTTCTAATTTTGTTTAAAATTCACATTATTGGCATAACATGTTAAAAACAAAACATGGTGTTTAGTCTAACAACACTCACACCACCTAACACAACCGACTATTACCACAGTAAGGAAATTCAAACAAAAATGGATTCAATTGGAGTAACGTTATTAAAGGGTAAGCTGGTTGGTGGCAGAGGCGTAGTGAAAAACTCAAAGAATCGTTTTTTGATCGAATTTCTTTACTGGTGTAATAGTCGGTTGTGTTAGGTGGTGTGACTGTTGTTTAGACTAAACACCATGGCCCAGATTCACATACAAATAGATTCGCGTAGAGTATCAGAAATACTCTACGCCGCCGTATTTTACCTGGCTCTACGTGGAATCCCGGTAGATTTTGTCCAGTAAACTACGGCGGCGTAGTGTATTTCTCCTGGCGCAAGCCATCTACACGAGTAGGGGGCGTGAAGCATTTAAAATAGGTGCGTTCCCGCGGCGATCAAACTGCGCATGCTCCGTTCAGAAATTTCCCGCCGTGCATTGCGCGAAATCACGTCATTACGTCATTCGTTGTTTGAGTAGCGTCGTTTGCGGACATTCCTATTCCCGAACGAGTTACGTAAACAAAAAAAAAATTTTAAATTCGACGTGGGAACGACGGCCATACTTAACATGGGCTACGCACCGTTAGACCAGCAAATAGCTGGTCTAACAGTACGTAGCAAAAAAATGACGTAAGCGATTGCGAAGACCACTCGTATCTTCGTGGATCGCCGTAAAAAGTCATTTGCATATCCCGACGCTGAAAACGACGCGGGCTCCTCCCAGCGGCCGCAAAAATATCGCAGCGTAGATCCAACGGCTTACGAAGACGTAAGCCTCTCGGATCGAAGCCCGAAGCCGCCGTATCATGGTTTGAGGATTCAAACTAGTGATACGGCGCGCAAAATTTGAAATTACTCCTGTCTAACACCAGTTAGACAGGCGTAATCGCTCTGTGAATCTGGGCCCATGTTTTGTTTTTAACATGTTATGCCAATAATGTGAATTTTAAACAAAAATAAAAGTTTATTGTGTATTACAATACTATGGGTGTGCCCCATTAAGTCCAGGTCTTCTCTCAAATGCATTTTGCAACATAGTTAGGACGTTGGCACACTTATATTTGTCTGTATCCACAATGCCATTTTGTGGTGATACATTTAAATCTAAAAAAAATGTATTATGTTGTTGTCAAATCTTACAGAGTGTAATTGATGTGACTGCTTGTGGTATCTGATAAAAATTAAGATTTAGTTAAATTAATGTAGAACATAAAGTTTAGTTTGTGTCCAAGTAGTGTTCCCTTACCAATTTAGCCCTGGAGGATTTGGCTGCCAAATGACTGGGGCCCTTTTTGTGATTCGGCACTGCGTCGCTTTAACTGACAATTGCGCGGTCGTGTGACGTGGCACCCAAACCAAATTTACGTCCTTTTTTTCCCCACAAATAGAGCTTTATTTTGATGGCATTGCTATAAAATGCACCGATTACTGTATAAATGTGACTGGCAGTGAAGGGGTTAACCACTAGGGGGCTAGGAAGGGGTTAAGTGTGTCCTAGGGAGTTATTCTAACTGTGTGGGGGCTGGGCTTACTGTGACATGACACTGATCGCTGCTCCGAATTACAGAGAGTAGACGATCAGTGTCATGTCACTAGGCAGAACAGAGAGGTGCCTTGTTTACACAGGCATATCCCCATTCTGCAGCTCTTTGAGATGGATACCGGTGGGTCCCACGGGCACGTTCAATATACGTTACTTTGTGCAGCCGTGCCATTCTGTCGATGTAAAAGTACAGGAAGCGGTTGGCAAGCGGTTAAGTGAGCATTTCAGAACTGTTTTCTCAATATAGCATGCATGTGGCCACACTTTGATAGAGTTAGGGCTCTTTCACAGAGGTGGACAGTTTAGGCCCACCTGCCAGTTTTATGGCGGACGTGAACGGGCGCTCCGTGCTCCTCTATGGAGCCACGGATGTCAGCAGTGACAGAGCGATCCCTGCTGAGCAAAGCAGAGCCGAAAACGGTCCGTCCCGTGTGAAAGAGGCCTAATGGTGATTTAAATTTTTATTGAGTAAGACCCCTTTCATGCCTGAGGACCGTTCATTTCATCAGTTCAGTCACATCAAATGGATGAAGTATTTATCCGTTTTTCATTGGGTTTTCATCAGTGCTCATTAGTTTTTCATCAGTTTTTCATCCGTGCTCATCAATCTATCATCCGTTTTTCATCAGTTTGCATACGTTTTTCATGCAATCATTTTTGTTTTTTTGTTTTTAATGGAAGAAAAATAGATTTGATCAGTTTTTAAAAAAAACAGATGATGACGGATGTGAATGTAAACTGATGTAAATGGATTATCATCCATTTACATCAGTTTTTCCATAGAGATGCATTGATGTTTGTTTTTCATCCATCAACGAATGGATGAAAAACTGACAAATGTGTGAAAGGGCAATGTATTTACAAAGAGCTGCCCTGTGTACCTTTAGGCCCCTTCCACACGAGGCGGACTTCGTCGCTACAGAGTGCACCTGCTCCTGCCAGCTCAGCGGGAGATCTGTCCACAGATCTGCGCTGAGTCGATGGATGACAAGTCCCTCTCTGCTCACTGAGCAGGGAGGGGCTTGTCGGGCGCCGCTGTCTCCTATGGAGCGATCTGATGAAAATGGACAGCATGTCCGTTTTCATCAGATATTACCCGATTTGATCCGCCATGGAAGGATGGGGACGTGCCCCCATACGTCTGTTTTTAGCAGATCGGGTCGGATGTCAGCGGACATGTCTCCGCTGAGATCCGACACTCCATAGATCAATAAACAAATTAGGATTCATTTTTTCATACTTATGCATGGAGCTGCCATTCAGGTCTGCTGTCAAAACTGACAGGCGGACCTGAATGGTCCGTTCATGTGAAAGACTTTATCCAGGGCCTTAGAGATACTCCAAGCCGTAAAGAAATTCTCCTCTGTATTTTCCTCATTCTTCTAACAATATGAATCAATAAACAAATTAGAAGATTCATGCCTGGTCTGAGCCAAAGGTTTTTCATCCCCAGAAAAAAACTTATGACAATGTTGGAGGCATGTACACCCCATAAATACATTTTCAGGGTTGTTGTCTTCCTGAAATCATAGTGGGTTTACTTACATTGTTAGTTTAAATACAAATAGTGTCTAGATAGTTACTAATGTATGTATTTTTTTATTTTGCAGAAAGATAAAACCAGAAAAATATGGTGACAGCAGAACCCTACACTAGACAAGTAGATCTAAAGTCTGTAGAGTTTTTCATGCAAATAAACATATATTAAACAAAAGTGTCTATGAAGTCTTGTTTTGCTTACAATAATAAAGTGACTTTTCACAAGAATGTACTTTGGAAACAAATTTCCCCATAGAGACGGAGTCTGTGATTTTTTTTTGTGTATTGCCCTGTACACACGATCGGTTCGTCTGATGAAAACAAACCGATGGATTTTTTCATCAGATATCTGATGAAGCTGACTTTCCTCAGTCTTGCCTACACACCATCGGTTAAAAATCCGATTGTGTCCAACACAGTGATGTAAAACACAAAGACCTGCTGAGAAAAATTAAGTTAAATGCTTCCGAGCATGCGTCGACTTGATTCTGAGCATGCATGGATTTTTGACCGATGGATTTCCCCACAGACGATTGTTTTTTTCTGTCGGTTTTTTAACCATAAGAAAAATTTTGTACAGGGCATTAGAGAGGGGTGGGTTAAAAGCTTTATTGCAGGTTTATCTGCTGCTTGTTGTCAACTACATTGTTACAGAAACAGGAACTGAGAGAAAATCTCTAATGGAGACAAAGCCTTCCATTAAAACAAAACAAATGAAGAAAAAGAACAAACTGTGAACGATTTTATTTCTCTCTGAATACCTTTTGGATATTTTCTCTTAGGCCTCGTACACACGATTAAATGTGTCTGTTCAAATCGGTCGGACCGACCGATTTGAACAGATCTGTCTGCTGGGATTTTGGTTTGCTCGCGTGTACACACGAGCAAACCAAAATCCCCGCCAGCAGACAGCGCGCTGACGTGTCGGTGACGTGGCGCCACGTCACCGCACCAGGAAGTAAAACACTTCCGTGCATGCGTCGAAACCATTCGGCGCGTGTGCGAGAAGACATGTCTGCTGGTTAGCGTACTAACCAGCAGACATGTCGGGCGGACGGGTTCCCAGCCGACAGATTTCAAAGCATGCTTTGAAATCTGTCGGGTGGCCAAATCCGTCTGTTTGCCCGAACACACGATCGAATCTGTCTGCTGAAACGGTCTAGCAGACCGTTTCCAGCAGACAGATTTGATCATGTGTACGAGGCCTTACTTTCTTTCCTATTGGCCACTAACATAAGAAGTGAGAAACCTACCTTAGGCCGCGTGCATGTCAGCGGTTTCCTCGACAGAATCCATTAAGCAAATTGGTTGGAGAGCTTTTTTGCCGAGGAAACCGGTCGTGTGTATGTTTTTCATCAAGAAAACTGTCAAGGAACTTGTCGAGAAAAAAAGAGATCAAGTTCTCTTATTTCTCTACGGGATTCTCAATTTCCTTGTCGTGTTCCTCGTCGGGCTGGTTTTCGACGAGAAACACGTTGGTGTGTATGCTTAGAAACCCGTGCACCTTCGGTAAAAGTAGCGTTTGTAATGGAAATAGCACATTTGTCACGCTGTAACAGACTGAAAAGTGAAAATGTCTCTCACCAAACTTTTACACACAGTAACATGAGATTAGCAAAAGCAGCCCCAAGGGTTGTGCCAGTGGAATTGAACTTCCCCTGCCGTCGTATGTGTTGTACGTCACTGCGTTTGAGAACGAGGAGATTTTGTCTTGACAGTGTGTACACAAAGACAGTTTGTCAAGTTTCTCGACAAGCCTAACAAGGAACTCGTCGAAGGAAAACTATGTGTCTTTTCCAATGAGTTTCTCGAACTTTGTGTACGAGGACTTAGAGAAACATTGCATGACTCTTCTCCACCTAAAAAAAATTAAAAAAAAATGGAAATGGTTTAATCACACAACAATTGCTTGTGTACTGTATGTGTATGACATAATTGCCATATTTTACCCTTTTACAAATAAATCCCTTGATATTAGGGTTGCCACCTGTCCAGGATTCACCTGGACAGTTCAGGTTTGGAATCATGCGTCTGGGTTTCAGACTGCCTGAAAACCAGACACATTTTTCAGACTGGACTATGGCTTTCCAGCAGGGTTGATGGCTCCAGTTGTCTAAGCTGAGAGTGTCTTGTTATAAATTTATCCCTGGCCCAATTCCAGGTTACATATTCTATTCTGCCTCTGATCCAAATTAAAGGTGATGTGAATGCATGCATGCAAAATAATCACACTGGGACACACTGGTTCATTGTAAGCTCTTCCTCATCAACAGGAACCCTGGAGTGTATTTAAGGTCACAGCCTCTTATATAAACAAAGTGACATAAGCAAACCTCATCACATATGTGTGTATATGATTGGTTCATCCGTATATGGTCCTTCTCCTGTGACATTTTGTTTTGCCACGAGGCGAAGCATTCCAGAGCTTTTAATAGCCATTTTCTTTGCACGGTGGGAGGGGGAGGAAAAGGACACCTGTTTCTCATCTTTGAGTAAGGAAATTACTGCTTGTCTTGTTACATGAATACTAAAATACACATATGCATACAAATCACATATACATATACACATACACACAAATATACACACACACACACACATATATATATATATATATATATATATATATATACACACACACACATCGCAACAAGAAAGAAACAAAATAATAATAAAAATAACAAAGAAGAAATGAAAATAACAATATTTGAGTGGTTATAAGAGAGAGATAGCATAGTTATAATATATTCATTTTATCAACTCCATCACAGTCTGTCACACTCTCTTTTACACTGCCCAAATCCAGCACTAACAGTTTCCCCAAACACAGACAGGAGAGAAGAGAGGGCTCAATCTGCTACACTTACTCCCACCCCTACCCCTCTGTCTGCCCACACTCCAATCCCTGGTGCTGTGCCTCAGAAAAGGAAAGTGGGGGCTGAAAAATTGAAGTCAAGCAGCCTCAGATACATCTGGATGAGAGGTGCTGACTGCCAAGGGGTGAGTGAGCTCACCATCCATCCCTGTCTGTGACCGAAGTCTCCCTCCTTCTCTCTCCTGTCACTGAGTGAGTACACAAAGGCAAAAGACCTAAACTGTAGTAGTACTAAACAGAAATTGTGTTGAGATTTTTAATCCTCCCAAACTATAGACCTTAAAGCGGAGGTTCACCCTAAATATCTGTCTTTCAGTCTTTCCCATGTGATCCAGCATACTGGCGTCAGCGCCAGTATGCTGTTTTTTTTTTTTTAAATCCCCCACTTACTGTGTAATCTTTATTTTTCATTTCTTTCCCCCGCGGTGGATGGCTTCCAAAAATAGCCGATTTTGGACTCGGGTTTTTCAGGTGCAATGCGGCGCCTGCGCACAGACCTAGGAGCTGACTGCGCAGGCGCCGTATTTCTCCGAGTCCTATTTCGGCTTTTTTCGGAGGGCGTGACGCGCCATAGCCATAGGACTCTGAGAAATACGGCGCCTGCGCAGTCAGCTCCTAGGTCTGTGCGCAGGCGCCGCATTGCGCCGGAAATACCCGTGATGCGCTATACAGGCGCCATCCACCACGGGGGAAAGAAATAAAAAATAAAGATTACAGAGTAAGTGGGGGATTTAAAAAAAAAACAGCAACAGCAAACGCCAGTATGCTGGATCGCATGGGAGAGATTATATTTAGGGTGAACCACCTCTTTAAAGCTGAACTCCACACAAACATCGGAAAAACACATTAAATACAAAAACAGTATTACCTACAAGGTTGGCAGAATGCAGTCCAGAGATTTACAGAACTTCGCTACACAACCCTTTCTAGCACACAGGGGGACCTGATCTTTCTTTGCTGCAGTTACACTTTTGCTTACAGGCCCCCTCCACCCCAACCCTGTGACGGGACAGAAAAAAAAAAGAAATAGACTTTGGAACTTATCTCCCTACCACTCATTTCTTCTATCAATCTGACATTTTCAAAGCAGCACACCTTATTGGCTTATTGCACTTCTTCTGTCTTTCCCAGTCTAAGCTTTGCTGTGCAGGGACTGCAACAGATTGATACCAATCAAATTGAGACACATATAGGGACAGATTCAGAAAGACTTACGACGGCCTATGTCCAGATACGCTGTCGTAAGTCCGAATGAGCGCCGTCGTATCTCGGCGCCTGATTCAAAGAATTCAGATACGCCGGGATTTAGCTAAGATACGACTGACATAAGTCTCTTACGCCGTCGTATCTTAGTTGCATATTTACGCTGGCCGCTAGGTGGCGCTTCTGTAGATTTACGCATTGAATATGCAAATTAGGTAGATACGCCGATTCACAAACATAGTTGCGGCCGGCGTATCTATTTGCGTCGTTTATGTAAGGCGTCGGACCGGCGTAAAGTTACCCCTGCTATATGAGGCGCAGACAATGTTAAGTATGGACGTTGGGACAGCATCGTATTGTATGTCGTTTACGTCGTTTGCATAAGTAGTAGGTTACGTTCACGTTGATATCAATGACTATTTGCGACGTGATTTTGAGCATGCGCACTGGGATACGTCCACGGCTGGCACATGCGCAGTTCGTTCGGCACGTCATTTACGTGGGGTCACCAATTATTAACATACGACACGCCCACTACCAGCCTACTTTAAATTACGCGGGCTTACGCCGGCCCATTTACGCTACGCCGCCGCAACTCACGGAGCAAGTGCTTTGTGAATACAGCACTTGCCTCTCAAAGTTGCGGAGGCGTAGCGTAAATAGGATACGCTACGCCCGCACAAATATACGCTCTTCTACCTGAATCTGGCCCATAGTGCTTGCATTTAAGTAAATACATTTAAAGATGTATTATTGAATACAAAGCTGCATTATTTTAATGTATTTAATTATTTATTATGGCTGTACTAAATAAATAATAATAAAGAGGTTGTAGGTCAGGCATGTCCAAAGTCCGACCCGCGGGCCAATTGCGGCCCGTGTTCTGGTTTAATACGGCCCCTCTGGCGTTGGAAGCAAGATGGGGTAATCTGAAATTTTGGATATATATATCTTTTGTGGCCTCCAGGGCCACAAAAGATATACCGTATTTATCTGCACTGCCTCGGAGGGGGCGGGGCAATTGCCGTCATATTACATACAGGAGAATCTCTCTTGTTGTTTAGGAGTGCCTTCTCCAACGCGGACAAACAATGCAGGGAGAAGCTACCAGTGCCGCAGGGGGACCCCAGAAGTCAAGGATCGGGCCACTCTGTTTAAAACGAACTGCACAGTGGAGGTAAGTATGACATGTTTATAATAGAATAAAAAATAGGTTTAAAGCCTCTTTAAAGTGGTTGTAAACCCACTTGTTGGACTTCTACCTATAGATAAGCCTAGAATAAGGCTTACCTATAGGTAGTGGAAAGATCTCCTAAACCAGCGCCATTTAGAAGATATTTCACTTGTAGTCTGACGAAAATCTTCACTGCGCATGCAGGGGGAAGAAACAAAACAAAATGCTGTTTCTTACACAGCCTGTGCCGTGAATTGTGGCTCCCGTGCACCTTACTGGCTCCAGCGATTGTCACGTTACACCTATCCCATAAAGCATGTTATGCTGAGGGCACATGTAAAACAATGAAAAATAAGATGGGAGAATAGAGGTAGGGAGAGGGGGAAGAAGGGGTAAGACAACAATGACACAATAGGAAAGCACTCACATTTGCCACACCTGTATATTGTAAGGGGAGAAAAAGAATTGCTAAGAATAGAAATTGATGGTCGGACTTTGAGGCAGAACGGAAGTATATTAAAAAATAGAATTTTATTACAAAAATAGAACATTACATCAGTACTAAAAATTACATAAGAAAACCATATAACCATATAAGTAAACATGAAATATGGAAAAAACCCTTTGAAGTCGCCTATGCGTTTCGCCGTTGGGCTTCTTCAGGACGATACAAAAGGAGTTTTTGACAGTATGTAGGTATTATTTCATTGTGTCATATATGGCACCACGATGGATACAGCCAACCAGAGAGTTTCTCACAGGGATATAATAAACTAGACGATTAATCTATGAGGATGTTCCAAAATTATTACCATCTAAAATTCCCAAAGCTGGGAGTGGAACTGGGGCGTTGTACTCTGAGTTATACATGTACAGCTGCAGAGCATGGATCCAATTGCTGTTTAAATATTCATCAAAAACTGACAATATAGTCCAAAACGCGCCAACAGCCTTTGAGAGCAGGTACAGACGTGTGTGCCCCAGGGTAATAGCACAGAAACGCGTAGGAGACTTCAAAGGATTTTTTTTCCATATTTCATGTTTACTTATATGGTTTTCTTATGTAATTTTTAGTACTGATGTAATGTTCTTTTTTTGTAATAAAATTATATTTTTTAATATACTTCCGTTCTGCCTCAAAGTCCGACCATCAATTTCTATTCTTAGCAATTGTTTTTCTCCCCCGACACATGTAAAACATCACTGGTGCTGGTATGTCTACGCATGCACTGTTCCTATCTCTGGGTTAAAAGCTTTTGCAAGCGTGCTCCCGTGATACAGCGGCGGCCATATCCGCCGAATGTATCACTCGTCTCCGCCCCCCGGCATCCGCTCTGATTGACAGCAGCGCTAGCCAATGGCTGCGCTGCTATCAATCCGCCAAGCCTAGCCAATCAACGGCCAGGCTGGGAACCGAAGAGGACGACGTGGACGCGCCTGGGAGATTCGAACGGTCAGGTAAGTACAACGGGGGCTCGGGGGGGGGGGGGGGGCGTTGCTGTGAGATGTTTTTTTACCTTAATGCATAGGATACATTAGGGTAAAAAAACTTGTACCTTTACAACCCCTTTAAATATTTATTTCAGCTTATGATTTGGCAATACAGAATCTAGGCACACCAATGAAATCCCTATTGATTCCCCAGTGAAATTACTGCACTCTCTCTCCTGGTAAGCCTGTTTATGGTATTAGGCTGACAGCAATTGTGAAAGTCCTCATTGGCTCTGAGTGCTGGACTCCCTCCTATACAAGTGGAAGTATAATGATTTTAATGATTATGTCAATGTTTATGAGTTTCACAATGTCTTATTTCATAAACTATTATGTCTTTAAAGCGGAGTTCCACCCAAAAGTGGAACTTCCGCTTTAAGCACTCCTCACCCCCTTACATGCCACATTTGGCATGTAATTTTTTCTGGCGGGGGGGGAGTGGGGGCTTTGGTAGGAGTGGGCCTTACTGTCCCACTTCCACCCAGGGACTCCTCCTCTCGCCTTAGGCGGCCCCTCCTCCTAGATGATATCCAGGGACATGTGACAGGTCTCAGCAGATCGCCTGTCCACTCATAGAGCACGGCTCGCGCATGCGCAGTGAGTGCCTGGCCGTGAAGCGGAAAGCTGACACGGCCGGGTGCCCACTAGGGTGACCACGTGTCCAGGATTGCCCGGGACAGTCCCGCATTTTGCATGTCTGTCCCAGGCACTTTCAAATACAATACAGTGTCCTGGAATGAATCTTATACAGCTACCCCCCAGGCCAATCTGATGCCCCAAAAAAAAGGCCACCACATCACCGCTTTACTCACTGACAGTACTTGCCCTGGCTGGGAATGCCTGGAGGAGCACAATCCTGCCCCCTGCTTGTGATTGGAGAAATCATAAATCCTGCCTCTTTTGTCCAATCACTGTGCTGTGATTCGTTACAGCACAAGCTGATTTTTGGGAAGGGGGGTGTCCCTGAATGGTAGTTTGGAAATGTGGTCACCCTAGTGCCCACACTGTGAATGAAGGAACCAGCCGGAGAGGGGGGGAGAGGAGCGGAGCTCCGGGAGGCCGCGTCGCTGGATCGTGGAGCAGGCAAGTGTCTGTTTATTAAGAGTCAGCAGCTACACTTTTTTGTAGCTGCTGACTTTTAATAAACTCTAAAAGGCTGGAACTCCGCTTTAAGCTAGTCATTTTTGATAAGTTACCTGAGAACTCAGAATTTGACATGCAAAACAAATAGCTTCCTAGTAAAAACTGTATTTCTCTAGACCTGAAGCTTTAAACAAAACTAATGGTCGAAACTCATTTTACTGTTCTATTTTAAAAATGCAAATAACCTGAGGACTGTCCATAGCGTGTCAGAGTACATATTTTCTTTATGACTGAAAAATAAATGCAAACATACATTTTTCATGCATTTGAAAGCTCAAACTGACATATATAAGTGTGTGTGTGTGTGTGGGGGGGGGGGGGGGGGGTCATTAAAGCTGTTCCACTTTTCTGGCGTTAATTGTTCTTGTAAATGCGTTGCACCTAATTCCAAAAAAAAAAGCTGCAACAGTTTTGGTTGTGACAGCAACTTGTGGGCCAAATACAGGTAGTTTCAACTTGTTCCACTGTTGTTGTGGCTCAACTCCTTCCCCAGATTCAAAATAGAATATCAACAGTTTGTATCTGGCTGAAGTGGAGCTAGTTAAGACGAACTTCCTTTTGGTGTACAAAGACACATTTATTTTAACCATTTGGATGCCGAATGACCGAGCCACTTTTTGCGATTCGGCACTACGTTGCTTTAACTGACAACTGCATTGTGACATGGCTCCCAAACAAAATTGACGTCCTTTTTTCCCACAAATGGAGCTTTCTTTTGGTGGTATTTGATCACCTCTGCGGTTTTTATTTTTTGCGCTATTAATCAAACTAGAACGTCAATTTCGAAAAAATTTAATATTTTTTTTTAAGTGAATTTTTCTCAGTTTAGGCCGATATGTATTGTTCTACATATTTTTGCTAAAAAAAAAAAAAAAAAACAATAAGCGTATATTGATTGGTTTGTGCAAAAGTTATAGCGGCTACAAAACAGGAGATAGAATTATGGCATTTTTATTATAATAACTGGACTGGAATTGAGAAACATTGGTCTAGAGCAGTGGTTCTCAACTCCTGCCCTTAGGACCTAGGAACAGGCCAGAGTTTAAGTATTACCTTAGGGAGATGCCGAATAGAATACTGCAATCACTGTATTTCAGGTATCTTGCAAACCTTGCCTGTTAGAGGGTCCCGAGGACAGGAGTTGAGAACCACTGGTCTAGAGTTTTGTACCCTGGGGGAGCAAGAGAGGAGGGGTGTTTTTACTACGTAGGTGAGGGGTATCTGTACTGGGTGGGGGGAATTTAGGAATGTTAAGGGGGTCATTCTGTGTTGAGAGATCTGTGATGGGTGGGGGGTCCATTTGTAGTGGGTGGTCAGTCTATCCTGAGGAGCCTATGATGGGTGGATCCATCTGTTCTGGTGGGGGGTCAGTTTATGTTGAGGGGTGTGTACTGGGTGCTGAGGGGCCTGTGCTGAGGGAGTCGATCTGTGCGGGGGGGGGGGGGGGGGGGGGGCAGTCTCTGCTGGGGAGGTCAGTCTGTGCTGTTGGGGGGATCAGTCTGTGTTGAGGGGGTCGACCTGTGCTAGGGATCAGTCTGTGCTGAAAGTTCTGAGCTGGGGGGGCAGTCTGTACTGAGAAAGTTGGTATGTGCTGGAGGATCAGTCTTTACTGAGGGGTCTGTGCTGAGAGGGTCGTTCTATGCTGAGGTTTCTATATTGGAGAAGGGCTGGTCTGTGTTGCATGGGGAGTCTGTACTAAGGGGTTTGTATTGTGGGGGGGATCTATGCTGAGGGTGAGACTGGGGGCATTTAACTACTATATGTTAGGAAAGATATGTGCTTGGGGGGGGGTGATTTATACTGTGAACAGGGTGTCATTTATAGCAGGAACAAGACTCATATAAATGAATGCAATGAACGTGGTTGCAGCATGCAACCTAATTCTCAAAATAGTTAGGAGGTAGGAGGCCATCTTAATAGCATCATGGGCTCCTGGGCAAAGTAATGCTCTGGGGCCCCTACAATGGAGGCAACACAGGTAAACAGACATCAAATAGGTAGGAGGCAGACAAGTGGGTGCCCTCCACCTTTTGGGTGGAGCTCCGCATTAAAGGGGTTGTAAAGGTAATTTTTTTTTCCCTAAATAGCTTCCTTTACCTTAGTGCAGTCCTCCTTCATTTACCTCATCCTTTGATTTTGCTTTTAAATGTTCTTATTTCTTCTGAGAAATCCTCACTTCCTGTTCTTCTGTCTGTAACTCCACACAGTAATGCAACACCTTTTTCCTGGTGTGGAGAAAGCCTCTTGAGGGGGAAGGGGGTGAGCAGGAGGGTCAGGATGCTATCTACTTTGCAGATAAAGAAAGGAGCTGTGTGTTAGTGGTCGTCCTGACACTCCTACTCACCCCCTCCCCTCTCAAGAGGCTTTCTCCACACCAGGGAGAAAGTGTTGCATTACTGTGTGTAGTTACAGACAGAAGAACAGGAAGTGAGGATAAGAAGGATGAGGTAAGTGAAGGAGGACTGCATTAAGATAAAGGAAGCTATTTAGGGGGGGGGGGAATACCTTTACAACCCCTTTACCTACATGAACAATCATTCTGTACAGCAAAGAAACAGTGGGGAAAATACTACATACTGACAAAGCTGTCCTGTGCATATAATATATCTGCTAGATTGATGCCTCCCCAGTACTCTGACCCATCTACACCCCAGATATCCCCGAGCACCATTGGGCTCCCAAATTTCTGGGCAGCGTGGGCTCAAGAACCATCTGCTTTTGGGAAAGTGTAGGGGCCCCCCCATGCAGCCGGGGCCCCTGGGCAGTGCCCAGGTGTGCCCACTCATTAAGACAGCCCTGGCTGGGTGTCCAGTGTGCCCCTGTGCCTTTAAGGAGAGATGGATTCCCTCCAGGCTCACCTGCACTTATTATAATGCATGTGCTTCTACTATGGAGGCTCTCAAAAATATATAGAGTTAAGACTGCAGATAATACTAGGGGGCCATGACGTGGCTCTGCAGCTTACGCATTTATTGAAACCTCCGTTTTAATGCAAACTAGACAGAATAATTCAGATGGTTGGCAGGCTGGTTGGTAAGTTGAGTTGGAAATTTTCTTTGGTTTTGTTTGACATGCATCACGCGTCCATGTGTTCCATGATATGAAGGTCAGTTATAGGTGGGGGCAGTGGCCATTTGTTTGTACTGTAGGAACAGAGGGAGGCTGAAGATTGTGGTCAAAGATGAGCCTGGAGAGGGGATCTCAGAGATTTGCAAGTATTTCCCCAAGAATGAAACTCCTAATACACTAGGCCTAAGGACATTGCCAAAAATGTCCTATTATTTGCCATGTGCCACCTAGAATTTGATCTATGTTCAGCCTCCTGGAAAAGGCACTTATCTGACTATAGGAGCAGGGGATTAGGATTGTGAAAAATCCTATCTACAGACAAAATGTTGTTGATATAGTTAAATGAAAAGGTGTTATAATTGTTCTAAATTCAGACAGAAACGGAAAATTATAGATTTCCATTAATTTAATGGTATTTGCAGATATTAAACATATTCAGTTGTAAAAAGTGGAACGTTTTGCAAGTCTGGACACTTTAAACATTTGGTTTAAAGTAAACTTTAAACATAAGAATTTAAAGTTTGTTTTAATTCTTCTGAGATTATTATCAGTCAACTTGAGATGTTAGTCAGGGGGGAAATGGCTTCTATATAAAGAATGGGTATTCAAGTTAGCTTGTTATTAGACAGCAATGTGCACAGGTAATTATAACAAGCCTAGGCGCTTTACTTTAAAAACAGAAATATAGAATAAAATTGATTTGCTGTACCTTTGATCATCTGCAGAATACAAATTGAGATTTCGCACAAAGATTGCATACAATGGAAAGCATAACAGGCAAAGCTTTTTTATATCAAGAAGGGGCATGGAAAACGAATGGTACATCAAACTGAAACAATATATTTCTTAACTCTTGTTTACCACATCTTGCAATTAAGTTCAGGGTAGGCAATTTAATTTTCTTGCATCCGATATATGCCATTGCCAATACATGTTAATAATCATCTCATTAGCAGCATGCTGATGTCAATTGATCTAATTCACTATAAGCAGCCGAAGAAAATGTAAATGAAAATTCCACTTTTGCTAAAAAAAAAAAAAAGAAAAAAAAAGATGTATGCATTTGCTACACAATCATCCAGTAATTTCATTTTATTAAGAATCACTTTTGCAATTTTAGTCTACAGCTGCTTGTTGTTTTCAAAAAATTATAATAGGGCCCCACAAGTGTATATAATGCCCCAGAAATAAAATGTTACTCTTGTGGTATTGGCTCACTGCTTGTCTCACATAGTTACACTCAAATACAAGTAAACATTCTGGTTTCCCCTGCAACAGGAGGTTCAACACAACTGAGTTTTCAGCAGTTGTTTATAATGAAGGCAAATAAAAACATTCAGAAAAGACATGACAAGAAAAAATAGCTATTTTTTCAGAGCAGAACATAAACCAAACAGGTAAGAATCTTCAAAAACAGGGGTCAAATTCTTGCAATATCCTAGATCAGTGGTTCTTAACCTGGGGGTCAAATGACAATTTGCCAGGTGTCACCAAATCCTGGGCTGTTCCTGAAGCTCATGCTGCTCTCCCAGCCTTTTCGCGGCTGCACAGCAGGGCTGGCCCTGGAGCCTGTGGCCACCCAGCTGGGCTGTTCCTGGAGCCCGCAGCCACCCACTCAGCCTCTTCTCAGCCGCCCATTCAGTTCACGGCATGGCTGGGGGCAGAGACTAGAGGTCAGCTGACTGGTGAGGAATGTGAAGGGGGAGGGGCTGGAGGAGACCCTATCTTCTGATTTCAGCATAGGTGTCACTGCTACAAGACACCACACAGTCACATTGAAGCCAGAGACACAGTGAGTAACACTTCCTGTGATTATAGTTGCCATTAAAAGTCCCCACTACAGTTCTCAGATCAGCAGATGACCTTGATCAGAAGCACCTAAGTTGGCTGATCAGAACTCCCCCAGCACTGCCACTCATCCCACCCTCATCCCGCACTGCCACTCATTCCAACTCCCCGTCAGCACTACCACTCATCCCATTCCCCTTACCCCCCACCAAGGAGTAAGAGAAGGAGAAAAAAATTGAGAATACATGGAAGGGAGAGGAAAAGAGGGGGAGGAACAAAGAAAAAGGGAGAGAAAGAATAAGAGAAAGAACAAGAAATATGGCTAGAGTGAGGGATAGGGAAAAAAACAAGAAATTAGGATAGAGATAAAAGCAGAGCAAAGAGAAAGAGTGGTACATCCTAAAACGTGTAAGGGGTTTTAATACTGTATGAGTGGAAGGGACTCAGGGATCGCTAAATGTTCATGGGTTAGGAGTGCAAATTACTTGTCTTGCCTTGGGTGTTGACAACCCACGCTACGAAAATAATTTTACTGTTAGGGGTCCTCACAACATGGGAAATTTTATCAAGGGGTCACAGCACTAGAAGGTTGAGAACCACTGTTCTAGAGGAAATTGTATTTTCTTGAAACTAACATCAACCATTTTCTATACCAATAAATAGAAAGAATGAAATCACATATACTGTAGTTTTTGTTTAATTATTTTACATGTGCCAGAAAGAAAAACAGGTCTGGATGTAAAGCCTGAAAATTCTACATGTGTCTCTTATTTTCTAATTCTGGGAATCGGTTTTCACAACTCCCATCAAGTTGTATTAGTTATTCTGTTCTCTGTAGCCTATCTACAAGTCATTATAGCCAATATGCTGATTATAGTACTTGGATGTGGATGTCAACAACTGAAGAAGCCAATGTACTTCTTTCTTATAAACTTATCATTGATTGATATTTGTTTTAGTTCAGTTACAATGCCATGGGCTATCTACTCTATCCTAGCAAAGGACAGGACAATATATTTACCAGCTTGTGTTATACAAATGTACAGTTTCTTGGCCTTCACAAGCTCTGAGTTTCTTTTACTGTCAGTAATGGCTTATGACCGCTATGTAGCTATATGTGACCCGTTACATTACAATGTGACTATTAACAAAAAATTGTGTGTTATTTTTGTCTTATGTTGTTGGTTAATTGGCTTTGCTGATACCCTTCCCCATGCATATTTTGCCTTTGATGCATGTTATTGTAGATCTAACAAGGTTAATCACTTCTTCTGTGATCTGACTGCTTTGATGAAGCTTTCTTGTTCTAAAACATATACTATAGAAACTATTACATATGTGGAAGGGGCATTTTTAGGATTTGGCCCGTTCTTGCTCACATTGACTTCCTATATCTTTATCATCAAAGTTATCTTTAAAATTAGTTCTACAAAAGGAAGGTCAAAGACCTTTTCAACATGCTCTTCTCATCTCATTGTTGTGGCAATATTTTACAGCACCACCTTGAGTATGTATGTGCGACCCACATATTCATTTTCATTAGAAGACAATAAGGTGGTGACAATGGTTTTTGTCATGCTTATCCCCCTCATTAACCCTCTTATTTATAGTTTGAGGAATAATGAACTAAAAAAAGCATTGATCTTGAAGTTTAAATTAAATTTGTTTAGAAGAAAAATTATTTAACATTTTCATATCCAAAGCCAATATAAGGGTTTGGCAAATGTTAAAGGGGAGTTCCACCCACAATTTCACTTTTTAAATATAAATACCCCTGTAATACACAAGCTTAATGTATTCTAGTAAAGTTAGTCTGTAAACTAAGGTCCGTTTTGTTAGGTTGTTACAGCATTTATAAAGTTTATAATCTAGAAATAGAACGTGGCCATCTTAAGTGTGGACATCATGAAGCCAGACTGTATGACTTCCTGGATTTCAGCTTTGCATATCTCACACATGCTCAGTGCTGCACAAGCAATGTAATGGGTTTCAGTCAGGTTTGCAAGGACTACTGGGAAACATGATGCCTATGCCAGAAACCCTTGCAAATAGCCTTGTAACTTAATAGCCTAGGCTAATAAGGAGGAGGAAGTAATGAAGGACTACAAAATAAAGGTATTCACAAGCAACAAAATAAATAAAAATTGTCCATTCTGAACACTATGAGATTAGGGCATGCAGCACAGACAAACATAAAAAAAATGGGCGGAACTCCACTTTAAATGACAATACAAAGCACACGGAGACATCAGTTGCTAATTTTAAAAAGTTTATCATCAGTTTATGGAGGATTTCTTTACCCTGGAAGCAGTACACTTTGAAACATGTTATCAGTTAAGGTGTGGATTGTGCTAACTCCTAAATAATATATCTCATACCACTCCTCTCTTGCTCCTAATATAAATGAAAAATGAAAAAATATAGAGATATGTATACTCTGTGCTCTATTTCAGTGGGTACTCCGTGAATGTGATTAGATTTATACCCAAACTTCAAACCAGTGTTCTACTCCTAGAAAAAATGCCAACTCAAGCTATACGTACCATATATCTATAAATCTATAAGCAACAGACTATGGTCAATATTCAAAGTGCACGTGCCAAATAAAATAAATAAAGTGCAAATGAGCTAAACAACCGACTATGATTAACATACAAAGTGCATGTGCCAAATATAGCAAGTACAGATATTGCTGTGTGCTTCTCAATTTGTTTAGTAAATAAAGTAAATCAAAGTAAAAATTAAAGTGCAAATGCAGCAAAAGTACAATGGAGGTCCTCAGTAAGTTATCACTCCTTTCAATGATGACGTCCTTTGTCTGTGATTATGTGCTTCTATTTTCACCATATATGTACTATGTACTATGTATATATGTATATGACTGTACCACCACCTAGTGAAATGGCCACTTACCAGATAGACTAGAGTATGCGCCTTTGGTTCATTTAATTTAGGATAACCACTCCATTTCAATAGATACGTCAACAGTCCTTCCCAGTGCTGTGTTAAAATCTCTTGCTCTATAAATTCTCATGGGACACATAAACGGCCATCATAGAGTAGTATATAACTAGTCATTTATTAAAAGTAAAAAAAAATCATAAAACTCACATGCTGAAGTGCCTCTGAGCCACTATGCTTAGATCATTTCTCTTTTCAGGCAAAGATGATAGAATGGGATATACGACACATTGGGGTTTATTTACTAATGCCTTGTACACACGAGCCGCCACCAAGCTGATCCAGCCGTGTGTATAGAATGTCTGCGTGTCTACCCATGTATTTTTCATCACAAACATGCGTTCCAGGCCTCGCTTTCGTGTGACCGGAAGTGACGAACAAGTTATTTCCCTGCAGCCTCTACGCATTTTGCATTAACATATGAGTCATCAGGAAGCTCATGACACATATATTAATGCGAAACGCGTAGAGGCTGTTGGTAAATAACTTTTTTCGTCACTTCCGGTCACAAGAAAGCGAGGCCTGGAACGCACTCCGTTTGTGAGGAAATACAAAATTGCACTTTATTTATTTTATTTGGCACATGCACTTTGAATATTGGCCATAGTCTGTTGCTTAGCAGCTTTATAGATATATGGTACATATATTATATATATAGTTGGTATTTTTTTCTAGGAGTAGAACACTGGTTTGAAGTTTGGGTATAAATCTAATCGTAGTCACGGAGAGGAATACCCAATGAAATAGAGCAGAGAGTATACATATCTCTTTATTTTTCATTTATATTAGGAGCAAGACAGGAGTGGTATGAGAAATTATTTAGGAGTTAGCGCAATCCACACTCCAATTTATATTTTCAACTTCCAACCTTAGGGCGGTTTGTTCTTTCTGATTGGAGCAAACAAAACACATTTTTTTTTTACATATATCAGTTAAGGTAGCAACTAATAACTATCAAAGAATATAAAAAAGGACAGGATAGTTTTCTTACACTCAATCAGAGTTGTAAATAGTAAAGCCTAGCAGACTAATATTTCTATAGAGGAGATTGAACAAAGAGTCTGCCTTCCTTCTGTGTAGCAACAAAAGAAAATGCCATGCAAATAATAATCTGCCTAAAAAGTCAGAAATCCTAATAGACTTAGCACATTGTACCATACATCATTTTATACAATGCAACCCCAGTATATTCAGCACACCACTTAGACAACTGCAGATAACACTATTACGTTCATACTTATCTCAGTTTCCCCATCATCGCATCCAGAGCTGGTGATAAGGGGGTACTACTGGTCTTCCTGTATGGGCCCCAGGCCCCATCAGTTCAGCAAGGGGGCCCAGGCAGCTGGATTGGATCATGGACAGGAGGGGGTGACCGGTGCGGTGGAGGGGGAGGGGGAACTACAGGAACGATTCCCTATATGGCTCTCCATGCAGCAGCTAAAAGCTCGCTTTATCTCCTCTCCCTCCAGCCTCAGATGCTGCAGGGGAGAACTACAGGGGATATCTTCTAAATGCCCCCCCAACACATCGACCACCCCTCCTGTAGATAATCTCCTTCCTCCTGCTGCTGGTCCCGTGTGACCCTCCAGCAACACTGATGCCGTGTACACACGGCAGAGAAACTCGATGGGCGGAACACATCGTTCCGCCCGTCGAGGTTCTCTGCCGGCCGTCAGATTCGGCGACCCGCCCGTCGGGAAAGGCAACCAGCAATTCATCCCGACGGACCGTCGAGCAAATAGAGAACCTGTTCTCTATTTGCTTGACGGGTTTCCCGACAGGCGGGGCTCGCCGAGAGAGTACACACGGCCGAGGTTCTCGGCAGAATGCGGCTCCCAGCGAGGTTCTCGCTGGTTTCTGCCGAGAACCTCGGCCGTGTGTACGGGGCCTGACAGTTTCTTCTCCCACGTCAGCACGATGCCTACAACGTGAACGTCACTTACCACAGCCCTATTCACATAGTACTACGTAAACGGCGTACGCGTCGTAAAATTCTACAGCGTCGTTCCCTGGCCCATACCTTTGCATTAGCTGCTCCTGCTATAGCAGGGGTAACTTTACGCCAGTGGTAAGCCTTACGCAAATCACGTATATGAAGAGGCCAGGCGCATCTACGTTTGTGAATCGGCGTATCTTACTCATTTGCATATTTATAATGGGAACGCCGAATGCGTCAAGCGTAACTATGCGCCCACTATACGCCGGCGTAGGCAAGTTACGTCGGACGGCTGAAGCCATGTTTGTGGACGTATCTCGCTTTGTGAATCGGTGCAAAGATGCGACGGCGCACATTTGAAATTACGCCAACGTAAATGCTTTCTAAATCCCAGCCATACTCTACATCTTTCTGTCATATCCTGTGGTGAGTGCAGGTGTGTTAAGGCCCTGAGACCAGCTGTTTTTTTTTTTTAAATCACGGAAAGGAGAACAGCAGCCATATGTTGACTAAACAGTGAAAGTCTGTAAACACTTAGAAGTGGACCCTAGGCAATTTCCCTGAGGCAGACCCAAAATTCACAGTAAAGGACAAATAATGTATGTATTTATTAGCTGATCATGTGGTAAGGGGTTGGGATCGGTCCCTTACTCAGATCTGTGATCACCCGAGTCTCAGTGACTCTGTGATCACAGCGCGTACCGTGCACGGTGAGAGTGCGAAGTGGAGGTCGTCTATTGACGATCTCCCGGTTATTGGGGTCGGCGCTGTGGCTGTCATTCGGCTATAGCGCGGACGCCAAGTGGTTAAAGTATAACTAAAGTAAAAAAAAAAAGTTTGCCTTTAGTTCTACTTTAA
The DNA here is from genome assembly GCA_029574335.1 of Rana kukunoris. Taxonomy (NCBI): domain Eukaryota; kingdom Metazoa; phylum Chordata; class Amphibia; order Anura; family Ranidae; genus Rana; species Rana kukunoris. The sequence goes on along the minus strand of CM056056.1, from coordinate 69,368,888 downwards.
CTTTCAATTGATATTCACTTCCCTCTGCGTGACATATCAATCAAATGGGATGACTACAGATAAATGATTCCAATCGGAAGGGATCGATTGAAAAATCAATCTATTATTTCTAGAAACATGTAAGGTCGCCATAAGATTTCAGGGAGATTATTGTTAGTATTGCTACTTACCTTTATTCAATTATTATTTATATTTATATTGTTCTATATATTTATTTCTATATACTTTAACATAATATTTTGTTGTTCTATATATATATATATATATATATATATATATATATATATATGTGTGTATATATATATATATATATATATATATATATATATATATATATATATATGTGTGTGTGTGTTTTGTACTGATTTTCTTTCTTGAAAACAATAAAAATATTTATGAAAAAAAAAAGTTTCAGGGAGATTTGTCTCTTAAAATATCACAGACCCCAAATATCATCAGTATCATTTTTTTTATACATACATTTTATTCAATGCCAAACAATTATTTTATACTGGACTTTTAATTGATGCTTTGCGGCTTTCTTGATGCTCTGCCTTCCATCCTTCCTTCCAACCTGCAGCTGTGTATTATGTGCAGTTCCACAGACTGCCCACTAGAGGCCGCTGCTTTCACTCCCTCTTGCACGGAACCCTATGGAGAGATCAGTGTGTAGTGGGGGAGGAGCTGAAGAGAACGGCTCAGATGGGAATGGGCGTGACCTGAGCGCAGTTACTAGCCAATCGGACGAAGGGAACGTCTTCTCACGCTAGCATCACGTGAACATGACACGTGACTTAGTTCTAGTGACGCGCGCATCAGCTGGATCCGTTAGATAGTGACGTCAGAAAGGGGCGTGGCTTGAGCTGGTATATAGCCGAGCGGAAGAAGGGTCAGCGTCAGTGTGAGGAGAGCGGAAAAGAGGAAGCTGCTCTTACACGGAGCTCAGGAGGGAAGAGACATTATCCAGACTACAGGCGGGTCACGGCGTATCTTGTGTCCGGGGATCTTCCTCCTCTCTTCAGGCTCCGAAGAACTACAACTCCCAGCAATCTCTGTCTGCATGGAGAACTACAACTCCCAGCATGCACTGAGTATGTAATGGGGCTTCAGCTCCCACCCTGGAATAAGATGTTACAGGACTACAAATCCCAGCATGAGTACTACAGGTCCCAGCAATCTCTACATACCCCAGCCTGCTCCCCTCCCCCTCCTCAGGGGTAATTGCACCTCACACTCCTCTCCCACGGGTGGTGGGTCCCCTCCCCCCCAGGATTCGGGTGGGTCGGTTGGGCCTGCGGGGGAGGGGTATAGGGCAGTGGGAGATGAGTGGGGTGGCGGGGACTGGGGGGGTGCAATTCCCCCTGAGGAGGGGGAGGGGAGCAGACTTGGGTATGTAGAGATCACTGGCACCTGTAATATCTCATGCTGGGATATGTAGTCCCACAGCATCTTATTCCAGGCTGGGAGCTGAACCCCCATTACTTACACAGTGCATGCTGGGAGTTGTAGTTCCTCACGTGGGCGGAGATTGCTGGGAGTTGTAGTTCCTCAGACTGAGCAGAGGCGGCAGATTACACTGACACTCCGTCACTCACCTGTAGTCCGGACTATGGCCCCTCCCTCCGGAGCTCTGTGTGGAGGATGGTCCCTCCTCCCCACTCTCCACACACTGACTCTCACAACCCCACTCACCCACCACGGAGGGCGGGGCTCCAATTGCCCCCCCCCCCCACACTGGCAATACCCTCTGCCCCCACCTACATGAACTTTTCTACCACCAAATGTGGACGCTACCACCCTGGGTAGGGGGGTGAGTGCCCAGTGGAACTTCCCCCCAAGTTTCATCTGCCCTCACTCCCCCACGCCCAGCATACTGGTAATACCCCCTGCCCCCACCTACATGAACCCATCTACCACCAAGAGTGGACGCTACCACCCTGGGTAGGGGGGGTGGGTGGCCAGTGGAACTTACCCCCAAGTTTCATCTGCCCTCACTCCCCCACGCCCAGCATACTGGTAATACCCCCTGCCCCCACCTACATGAACCCATCTACCACCAAGAGTGGACGCTACCACCCTGGGTAGGGGGGGTGGGTGGCCAGTGGAACTTACCCCCAAGTTTCATCTGCCCTCACTCCCCCACGCCCAGCATACTGGTAATACCCCCTGCCCCCACCTACATGAACCCATCTACCACCAAGAGTGGACGCTACCACCCTGGGTAGGGGGGGTGAGTGGCCAGTGGAACTTCCCCCCAAGCTTCATCTGGCCTCACTCCCCCACGCCCAGCGTACTGGTAATACCCCCTGCCCCCACCTACATGAACTCATCTACCACCAAGAGTGGACACTACCACCCTGGGTAGGGGGTTTGTGTGGCCAGTGGAACTTCCCCCCAAGTTTCTTCTGCCCTCACTCCCCCACCCCACACGCAGGGCCGATCCAGGAAATATTCGATTGCCTCTCGGGGGATCAGGAAGAAATTTTTCCCCCAGCTGGAGCACATTGGATTATGCTTTGCTGGGTTTTTTCGCCTTCCTCTGGATCAACTGCCTCACAACCCAATACACCCGCTCATCTACCACCAAAAGGGGACGCTACCACCCTGGGTAGGGGGTGATTGTGGCCAGTGGAACTTCCCCCCAAGTTTCATCTGCCCTCACTCCCCCACGTACTGGTAATACCCCCTGCCCCCACCTACATGAACTAATCTACCACCAAGAGGGGACGCTACCACCCTGGGTAGGGTGTGTGTGTGGCCAGTGGAACTTCCCCCCAAGTTTCATCTGCCCTCACTCCCCCACGCCCAGCGTACTGGTAATACCCCCTGCCCCCACCTACATGAACTCATCTACCACCAAGAGCAGACGCTACCACCCTGGGTAGGGGGTGAGTGTGGCCAGTGGAACTTCCCCCCAAGTTTCATCTGCCCTCGCTCCCCCACGCCCAGCGTACTGGTAAAGCCCACCCACCCCACACACAGGGCCGATCCAGGAAATATTCGATTGCCTCTCTGGGGATCAGGAAGGAAAATTTTTCCCCAGCTGGAGCACATTGGATGTCATACTGTGCTGGGGGTTTTTGCCTTCCTCTGGATCAACTGCCTCACAACCCAATACACCCACTCATCTACCACCAAGAGTGGACGCTACCACCCTGGGTAGGGGGTGAGTGTGGCCACTGGAACTTCCCCCCAAGTTTCATCTGCCCTCACTCCCCCACGCCCAGCGTACTGGTAATGCCCCCCCACCCCACACACAGGGCCGATCCAGGAAATATTTGATTGCCTCTCGGGGGATCAGGAAGGAATTTTTTCCCCAGCTGGATGGAGCACATTGGATCTCATACTCTGCTGGGGGTTTTCGCCTTCCTCTGGATCAACTGCCTCACAACCCAATACACCCGCTCATCTACCACCAAGAGTGGACGCTACCACCCTGGGTAGGGGGTGAGTGTGGCCAGTGGAACTTCCCCCCAAGTTTCATCTGCCCTCACTCCCCCACGCCCAGCGTACTGGTAATACCCCCTGCCGCCACCTACATGAACTCATCTACCACTAAGAGTGGACGCTACCACCCTAGGTAGGGGGTGAGTGTGGCCAGTGGAACTTCCCCCAAGTTTCATCTGCCCTCACTCCCCACCCCACACACAGGGCCGATCCAGGAAATATTCGATTGCCTCTCTGGGGATCAGGAAGGGATTTTTTCCCCTTCTTCTGGATCAACTGCCTCACAACCCACTACACCCGCTCATCTACCACCAAGAGTGGACGCTACCACCCTGGGTAGGGAGTGTGTGGCCAGTGGAACTTCCCCCCAAGTTTCATCTGCCCTCACTCCCCCACGCCCAGCGTACTGGCAATACCCCCTGCCCCCACCTATATGAACTTTTCTACCACCAAAAGTGGACGCTACCACCCTGGGTAGGGGGTGAGTGTGGCCAGTGGAACTTCCCCCCAAGTTTCATCTGCCCTCACTCCCCCACGCCCAGCGTACTGGTAATACCCCCTGCCCCCACCTACATGAACTCATCTACCACTAAGAGTGGATGCTACCACCCTGGGTAGGGGGTGAGTGTGGCCAGTGGAACTTCCCCCCAAGTTTCATCTGCCCTCACTCCCCCACGCCCAGCGTACTGGTAATACCCCCTGCCCCCACCTACATGAACTCATCTACCACTAAGAGTGGACGCTACCACCCTAGGTAGGGGGTGAGTGTGGCCAGTGGAACTTTCCCCCAAGTTTCATCTGCTCTCACTCCCCTCCGCCCAGCGTACTGGTAATGCCCCCCACCCCACACACAGGGCCGATCCAGGAAATATTCGATTGCCTCTCGGGGGATCAGGAAGGAATTTTTTCCCCAGCTGGATGGAGCACATTGGATCTCATACTCTGCTGGGGGTTCTCGCCATCCTCTGGATCAACTGCCTCACAACCCAATACATCCGCTCATCTACCACCAAGAGTGGACGCTACCACCCTGGGTAGGGGGTGAGTGGCCAGTGGAACTTCCCCCCAAGTTTTATCTGCCCTCACTCCCCCACGCCCAGCATACTGGTAATACCCCCTGCCCCCACCTACATGAACTCATCTACCACCAAGAGTGGACACTACCACCCTGGGTAGGGTGTGAGTGGCCAGTGGAACTTCCCCCCAGGTTTTGTCTGCCCTCACTCCCCCACGCCCAGCATACTGGTAATACCCCCTGCCCCCACCTACATGAACGCATCTACCACCAAGAGTGGACGCTACCACCCTGGGTAGGGTGTGAGTGGCCAGTGGAACTTCCCCCCAAGTTTTATCTGCCCTCACTCCCCCACGCCCAGCATACTGGTAATACCCCCTGCCCCCACCTACATGAACCCATCTACCACCAAGAGTGGACGCTACCACCCTGGGTAGGGAGTGTGTGGCCAGTGGAACTTCCCCCCAAGTTTCATCTGCCCTCACTCCCCCACGCCCAGCGTACTGGCAATACCCCCTGCCCCCACCTATATGAACTTTTCTACCACCAAAAGTGGACGCTACCACCCTGGGTAGGGGGTGAGTGTGGCCAGTGGAACTTCCCCCCAAGTTTCATCTGCCCTCACTCCCCCACGCCCAGCGTACTGGTAATACCCCCTGCCCCCACCTACATGAACTCATCTACCACCAAGAGTGGACGCTACCACCCTGGGTAGGGGGTGAGTGTGGCCAGTGGAACTTCCCCCCAAGTTTCATCTGCCCTCATTCCCCCACGCCCAGCATACTGGTAATGCCCCTCCCCCACACACAGGGCCGATCCAGGAAATATTCGATTGCCTCTCGAGGGGTCAGGAAGGAATTTTTCCCCCAGCTGGAGCACATTGAATTATGCTTTGCTGGGGTTTTTCGCCTTCCTCTGGATCAACTGCCTCACAACACACCCCACCCACAGAACATGGGGTGCCTTGCCGTGGCTCTGTGGCTTACGCATGCATGTACTTGTACACGTGTGCAACTAAACCCCTGTCTATGACACATACTGCTCGACGGGTCAATTCGGTTGGTCGCAGGCCGGCCAGTAAGGTGACCGTGAAAATGTCTTTGTTATTTTTATGTGTTTGCCTTTCCGATGCTCCTTGCTGCAGTGACCATTTACAGGCGGGGGCAGTAACCGCTTTTTTGTACCACCAAGGGTGGCAATGCCCCTTATGCCGCGTACACAGGGTCGGGATTCCCGATGGAAAAAGTCAGATGGGAGCTTTTCGTGGGATATTCTGGCCGTGTGTGCGCCCCATCGGAATTTCCCACAGACTTGGATAGAGAGCAGGTTCTCTATTTTTCCGTTCTCTAAGTTTTGTCCGGTCAGAAGTCAGACGGTGTGTGGGGGGCATTAGGCTCCACTACACCCCCTCATCTACCCCCAAGAGGGGCAATGCCTTTTACTGTGTAGTGTTTTCTACATTTGCAATATAGTTCCCATCTGTGGGATTTTTTTATTGGATATTGTAATAAAATGTGATGACTTTGTGACAAGACTTGTTGGTGTGGTTCTGTTACACTTGTGAATAACTGCGATCTTTGGGGTGTTTGTTTTATGTGGACAGATGAGGATTCCATTTGTCGATTTTTCCGATTAGAGTGATCAACATACAGCTACGGCGGCTCGCGGAATTGGGCCGACCTGCCGCAGTATAATGCAATGCAAATCCAAACCCCCCCTTTACAAACGTTTCTGGCCCACAGATAAAGTAAATATTATAAAAAGTATATGGAGTCTGTTAGAATGTATTGAAAGCCTTCATAGCCATGTTCTGGTCATCATCATGGAGACACAAAGAATGTTCCCTGAGGTCAGAGATTGCCCTTGGTGGAACCAAAAAATGCACCAAATCCCCCCTCCCCCTGTGTGGCGGGGCACTGACCACCCGAAGCACCTGCCGGACCACCCGCTGCACTGACCACCAGCCGGAACACCCACGAGCACTTACCCGCTGTGTGGCAGGACACTCCTCTCCTGCAGTGGCGGGGCTGTCCTCCTCTCCTTCAGTGGTGGCTCTCGTGTCCACTCCTCAGGCTTCCTCCTCTTCCACCAAAGCACTAGGCATCCAATAGGGTTGCCTGGCACTTTGGCCAATTGGGAAACAGGTCTCACAGACCTGCCACCTGATTGGCTGAAAGGAACTGTAATGTGACCATAGCGAAAATGAATTGGCTATCGTCACACAACAGGGTAGGATCGGGACGCAGTGCTCTGCGCCCCGAGTCCACCCTATTTTGAAGCCTATTAGAGCCCCTGGCTCTAATCACATGCTTCAAAATACACCCCCCCCGCCATAGTAATTCATGTGTCCAGCGCCCTGAAAAGGGGCCGGGCACATGGATAGGGAGTGCAGTAGAGGTGTTGGGGGCACTAGTGGGCACTGATTGGCAGCACTGGTAGGCACTGATGAGGAGGCACTGGTTGGCAGAGATTGTAAGCGCTGTGTGGGCACTGTTGGGACTGCACTCATAATCAGGAAACTGATAATCAGTATAGATGTCCCTTTTACACAAGCCTATTATCAGCTCTCTTCTCACACTGTCAGTATAAGGAAAGGAGTGCCGATAACCGGCTTTTGATTGGACCCAGATGATCACATAGTAAAGAGCCACTGATTGGCTTTTTACTTCAATCTGTGATCACAATCACAAAGACGTGCCACCCGTGCCCTGCACTGAATCATATGACGACCTCAGAACTATCTGGCCGCGCTGTAGCCATCATTCGGCAAGTGGTTAAAAAAGGGCATGGTGTATGGAAGTGGTTAAGAAGGAGGCGTGTCCTATGCCTACATACTTGAATGTAGCACCCACCATATTGACATGAATGCAGCACCCACCACATTGACTGATGTACCCTGCTCTGCGAGGGTGGGCCTTAGAGAACAGAGGCTACATATGGGCAGCACAGAGGCTTAGTGGTTAGCCTTGAAGCACGGGGGTCCTTGGTTTAAATCCTAACAGGACACTATCTGCATGGAGTTTGCATGTTCTTCCTGTGTTTACGTGGGTTTCCTCCAGATACTCTGAATTATTAAAAGCAGGGAAAAGGAGCCAAGGGGATAGGAAATACAGAAAGAAATAAGAAAGGAGAAAGAAGAAAAAGGGGAGGAAGAGATGACACAGAAGGAAAGCACTCACATGGGCCACATCCATGGGTATAATAGAGGAAAAGGAACAATGACTACAGGTAGATATTGATGGTCGGACTTTGAGGCCAAGAGGAAGTATGTTAAAAATAGAACTTTATTACATAAAATGTAGCACAAAAATAAATGAATATAATATATATAAAAGGACAGTAACCAATAATAGCAAAATCCTTAGAAGTCGCCGATGCGCGTTTCGCCGTGGGGCTTCTTCAGGACGATGACAAGGATTTTGTAGAGAAGTAGTACAACAGAGAACAATTAGTTATTTGTAATGGTACATAATAATGGTTATTTACATTTTGAGACCATACATAGTTAAAAAAGAAAAGATAGACATTGCAACACATATTTACATTACTAGCGGCCTCACGATGAGTGCATCCAATGGATAAATATAGCCAACGATATGCTGAACCGATAGAGAACTTGCTCAAAGTATCCTCCAAAATTTGAAAAAATCTAATAAACATAGAGATATTTCATTATATAATTATCCCATCATGAAAGCAGAAAACAAAACCAGCACAAACATCGAGATAGGAGACAGGGGATAGTACTTAGTAAGGGTAGTGGCGTGGTAAAAGGGAGGAAAAACAAAACGAATACAAATAGAAACAAATTACATATTTTGTAGCAAGAATAATGAATCACCTTAGAACAGGGGTGGCCAACCAGTGGCCGGGGGCCACATGTGCCCGCGGAGCCCTCTGATGTGGCCCGCGACCTCCTGCTCTGGAATAGCAGGTTGGCAAGCCCAGATCACAGGTTGCCGATCTGCCATACCACTTCATCAGTGTTGTGAATGAAGCTGGTGGTAGAGGAAGAAAGCTGCTGTGGATCAGTGCCCCACAAGCTAATAATTCCTCTACAGCGCCGGCTCTGCCACAGAAAGAGTCTATGGCAAAGTTCAGCTGACCCGCAGGATAGACAAAGGTGCACTACGCTGTGCCCGCGGTGTGGGTAAACCACAGCACATCACTTGAAAGCAGTCTTAGGCCCTTTTCACATGATCAGCCCGACTAAATGGGACCCTCAATTCACCTCTACAGAGTGACAGTTGTCCATTTACGCTCCCCTACCTCCAATCCAAAAAACAGAAGGGAATTCGTCCCCCTCCATCTGGGCACATCGGAGGGCCCATAGAGTAGTTGTGACCTGTCATCCGCCCGATACGCTCATTGTGGCCCACGACTGGTTACTAAGTTGCTAAAGTGGCCCTCGCTATTCAAAAGGTTGGGCACCCCTGCCTTAGAATGACTATGTAGTCAGAGTCTAATATACTAGAAACAGGGTTTAAACATCACAAACGTTATCACACGTCATCTGTAATGAAATATGTATATATACAGTATGGGAACCCGGTTGAATAGGTAAGGGATTAACATATGACAAGAAAAAAAGGGGGGGGGGGATTATTAGACATGTGCACTGCCAAAAAAATTGTTTTTTTCGTTTGTTATTTTCGTTTTTTTAATTTTTTCGGAAATTCGGGAAATGAAAAAAAAAAAATCGTTTTTGTTTCATACGTTTTTTTTATTTTTTTTCGGAAATTCAGGAAGATCGAACAAATATTTTTTTTCCGTTTTATTCGTTTTTTTGCTTTTTTCGTAAATTCGGGAAATTCGAAAATTCGGAATTTTCGGATTTCCGAAAATGCAAAAAAACGAATAAAACGGAAAAAACGAAATTTCCGAAAAAAAAAACGAATGAAACAAAAATAATTTTCGGAAATTAAATTCGAAAAATTCAGAAATTTCCCATTTTCGAATTTTAGATTTTCGAACTTTAGATTTTTTAATGTTACAATTTCGAAATTTAGAATATTTGAATTTTCGTAATTTTTTTATTTTTCGAAAATTCGAAAAATAAAAAATTTGAAAATTCGAAATTCGAAAATTAGACATTTCGAAAATTAGAAAATTAAATAATTCGAAAATTCGAATTTTCAAATTTTTTCAATTTTCGAATTCTCTAATTCGAATATTCGAATTATTTAATTTTCGAATTTTCACATTTTTCGAATTTTTAATTTTCGAAAATGAAAAATTCGAAAAATAAAAAATTGGGAAATTCGAAAATTTCGAAAAATGAAAAATTCGAAAATGAAAAATTCGAAATTCAAAAATGCAAAATTTCGAAATTCAAAAATGCAAAATTTCGAAAATGAAAAACATTTTCAAATTTTTTATTTTTCGAATTTTTCATTTTCGAAAATGAAAGATTCGAAAAATAAAAAATTTGAAAATTGGGATATTCGAAATTTCGAAAAATGAAAAAATTCGAAATTGAAAAATTCGAAATGCGAAAATTCTAAAATTGGAAATTCAAAAATGCTAAAATTTCGACAATGAAAAATTCGAAAATTCGAAATTTCGAAAATTCGAAATTCGAAATTCGAAAATTGAAAAATTCGAAATTTGAAATTTCGAAAATGAAAGATTCGACATTTCGAAAAATAAAAAATTCGAAAATTCGAATATTCGAAATCCGAAATGTGAAAATTCGACAATGAAAAATTTGAATATTAAAAATTAGAATATTCGAAAAATAGAAAATTAATAATTCGAATTTTCGAAAAATGAAAAATTCGAAATTCGAAAATTCGGAAATTAAACAAATCGGAAATACAAAAAATTGGAAATTCAAAATTCGGAAATTGGAATTTTCGGAAATACGAAAATTCTGAAATTCGAATTTTCGGAAATATGAAAATTCGGAAATTCGCATTTTCGGAATTCCGAAAAATCCGAAATTCGGAAATTCGAAATTTTCGGAAGTCCGAAAATTCGGAAATAAAAAATTCGTTAATACGAAAATTCGGAAATTACGAATTTACGAATTTTCGTTAAAAAACAAACTAGAAACGAAACGAAATGCACATGTCTAATGAAAATTTACCTAAAATGAGAAAACATGTAATGGACTGGGACATCAAACTCCTAGTTCCCGACGGGAGGATTTATATCAAGCATACACAGAAAAGTGGCCAATGCACTAGTTGTATACTGAACACCTAAATTAGTGCCGGACTAGATACTTTCTGTAAAGGTCAAAGGAAATATAGGAACCAATCAATGTAAATAAATCCTAGAATAAAGATAGATCAAAAAGTCCCAAAGGAGCAGGGCGTGGCCTAGCTGTGCAGGAAGATGGACGCTTGAACTCGGAGCTCCGGCTACCCCAGGACGGTTTCAGCTTCTTACGCCGAGGTTTCTTCCCCATTACCGTCTATCTTAGACCATGGGCACAGCGTCGAGGCAATCCTCGGCCCCCCGCTCCCGTTCTCCACGGGAAAACACCGGTTCTCAAGGGCACAACATACCGGAGATGTTTCGCGCCTCCCGAGGGAACATGGCGGCCTCCCGTCACTCTGCCTCACAAGACGCGGCTCTGCTGCCGCCGGCGACAACCTCTCCTGTTGTTCTACTAGCACCGCTGGCTGCTTCATCGCCTCCAACACCACCCGAGCAGGGAATGATAACCCCTCTCAACAGCCCCAGCTCAATATTATGGATCTCAGGGCTATAGCCTCGGACATCAAGGACACCCTCTCGGCGGCCCTGTCGGCGGCAGTTGCCGAACTACGAATTGACATCAGAGCCCTATCTGATCGGGTCGCAACGACCGAACGGGTGGTGGAGGAACATGACCAGGTCCTCCTACGTTCTACACGGAAAATAGATGACCATACCCTTCAGTTAAGGGACGTGAATAGGCACCTGGAGGACCTGGACAACAGGGGGCGCCGCCATAACCTTAGGGTGAGGGGGCTCCCTGAGTCCGTAGAGGGGGACCGTGTAAAACAAGAGGTCACCGCAATTTTTAATGGGGTGTTGGGCAGACCCCCACAGTCCAAGATTGAGATGGAGAGGATACATCGGGCACTCCGTCCCAGGGGCAGGGATGCCGACCCTCCCAGAGACGTGATCTGCTGCTTGGTGGACTTTGGCCTTAAGGAGGATATTCTACAACAGGCCAGGGGGCAGAGACTTTCCCATGGGGGTGTCCCACTGCAAATATACCAGGACCTCTCTGGGATCACACTACAACACCGACGGGACCTCCGGCCCCTGCTGGATGAACTTAGGGCGCGAGGTATCAGGTACAAGTGGAAATTCCCCTTCTGTCTGGCGGCTTCCCATCAAGGTCATAACGCTGCCCTGAGGGTCCCCGAGGACCTGCCTCACTTCTGTGATGTCCTAGGCATACCGCTTATACAGGTGCCCGACTGGTATGCCCCCTACCGCCGCTCTGTGGGCAGGTGGGATAAACCGCGAGATGAGCCCATGGAAACCCGGACCACTAGACACCGCAGGCGGAGGTCCCCCTCCTCGTCCAGGAACCTTCCGAGCTCTCAGCCCGCCGGAGGTGGATGGGACCCTACAACCCCGCCCGGGGCCAGGCGAGCGAGAAGGGACAAATAATTCCTTCCACCCAGGTACTTCTGCAACATCCCTCCTTTGTTCTGTTTGGACCCCTGTTATCCCCGGTTTGTGCTTATGACTTTGACTCTCACTTTGTTTTGCCACTCTGGGGCCCCAAGATGGCGGGTGATCGTCTGAGATGATCTATCGCTGTCCCAGCCGCCTGTCACTAAAAACCCTGCCAGAAACTACGTCTCCCAGACTGCTCTACGCGGCTACGTCAGCAAGGGACTTGATACTCCGCCCTTTTCCGCTGTGCTTTGGTTTGACTCCGCCACGGCCACTCCCAACGGTTGTGATGGCCATCGGGCGACAACTCCCCGCCCCTGTTGCACCCGGAAGGTCCTGGTCATGGAAGTAGGCGGCTGCTACCCCGTATTCGGAGACCTCTATGGCTGTGCTTCAATCTTCCGCTCCCAACGCTCATCCCTCAGGACCCTTGCCTCTGTGTGCTCATGCAGCCCTCGCATCTCGCCGCGACGCACTGACGTGCACCTCTCCATCTCCCGCAAGACCGGATTATAACACTCTACAGGCGGCCAGCCACGAGACGTCATCACCAGCTTCCTGCCTCGCTCGCTAGACTCCCATCGCAGAAGATCAGGCAAGTACCGTGGACAGACTGCTGACAAACTGTCTGATGCTCCATGACCCACGGGGAGCGTGCCCTCTGCCCCCCCTTAGGAGTGGCTCCTTCCCTCTGTGACTGACACCTCTGAACTAGAGGCCGGGTCGGCCGTGAACAATGTTGTTGCCCGCCTACCAGGCCAGGCATACTGCCGATCGCTTGTACCTGCCTGGCGCACCTGATTGACCTGTGGCCATGTCCTCCAGAAGACCAAGCACTGTCAGGGGTTGTAAGTTATGGTGAAAGTATTTTGAATGGGGTTTAGTTCGGGGCACTCTGTGTCCCCCCTCCTTACACTTTAACCTGCGGACAGATGATAAGGTGGTGGACGTTTTGAGCCTCCCCCTCCTTCTCATGGCAGGCTGGCTGTGGTGCTGATGCTGGGGAACTGTACGGGAGGGGATGATGGCCCCGGGGGGTCTCCGGGTTTTTTTTGGATGCGTTGTCATGGCCGGTTGCACTGTAGTTGGGCATGTTGACGCATTCACCTACTGGCCTCTTCCTCCTTGTGGAGTTTCCCAGCTCCCCCACAGGTGCTCAGGTTTGCTGTATATAGGCTACGCTTTTACCAGAACTACCTCTTAAAGCTAGAGGTTCTGTCCACTGGCCGTTCTGGGGTGGCCCATAGCCACACGATCCTTCTGGTTTTATTTTCCTTTCTAGGGTTTCTGTTATAGAGTTTTATGTATTACATTGTACTGCCTTCTGTTCTGTTCTAGGCTGGGTCAACCCCCCAACAGTGGTGTACGGTGACTCCCGGGCTCTGATTTAGGACCCGGGCGTGCGGTGCGCCCTGTATCGTTCCGATTCCTTGGATACACACAATAAGTGGAGAGACGTTGTCCTCCCACTTAATCGGTATTTAGTACACTCACTTAATAGTACCGCCCACCGAGGTGCTACTACCCACGCACCTTACTCTCCTTATCCAGCAGCTGTCGGCTGTCCCGTCTCCCTTAGGATAGGACCCCCCCCCCCCTCCCTGCGACATGGCGACCGGGGACACGGCTCCATCCTCTCCTATGAGTGCTACTCCTCCCCTGTCCAAACTCAAACTTTACTCTCTGAACGCTCGGGGCCTCAACACACCTGAAAAACGTACCCGTCTCCTTCACTCTCTCTGGACAGAGAAACCCCACATAGCGCTCATCCAAGAAACGCATTTCAGATCCGACACAGTTCCCAAATTACATGACCGGAACTTCCCAATAGTCTACCATGCCACAAACGACTCCGCTAAGTCGAAAGGGGTATCAGTACTGATATCGAGGCATTGCCCTTTTCACGTTACGGACGTACAACGGGACCCACAAGGTCGCTACATCTTCGTAAAGGGCACGCTTAACGGCCGGGCACTCACGATAGCTAACGTATATGCCCCAAATACACAACAGGTCACGTACTTCCGCACAATGCTCTACCAATTGACTTCGTTCCAGTCAGGGACTCTAGTGGTGGGTGGGGACTTCAATGTCCCCCTTGCACCTACCCTCGATACGTCTGACGGTTCGTCTAGCATGACCTACAGGGCCTTGCATACCATAAAAACACAATTGACCACGCTGACCCTACATGACACGTGGCGCACGCTGCACCCGAACACAAAGGACTTCACGTACTTCTCTGCACTGCACCAGAAGTACACCAGGATAGATCACTTCTTTCTAACACAATCTGACCTCACATCCCTAGTAGAAGCTACGATCGAACCGATGCTTCTGTCGGATCACCACCCGATCACCATGACCCTGCGGATTTCATCACAGCATGCCAAATCGATGATATGGCGGCTAGATGATTCCATCCTTCTTGACACAGACCTCTCCAGATCGGTGTCGGAAATCTTAACAAACTATTTCACCGAGAATGCTGGGGGTGAAACCTCCCCCACCTTGGTATGGACGGCCCATAAGTGTGTAGTTAGGGGTGAATTCATCTCCCTGATGGCTAAACGTAGTAAACTAAGAAAGGCCAGGGTGACAGACCTGTCCAACCGAGTCGTGATGTTGGAACGTGCCCATAAACGCACATTGGCCATTCAAACTCACGCGGAACTATTGGCAGCGAGGCAAGAGCTTCTGGAGGAACTTCAGAAAACACTGAAACGCCGATATACCTTGACTAACAAACTCTTTTACGAATTCGGCAATAAGTCCGGGAAATTACTGGCTGCCGCCCTCCAGAAGAAGAAGTCATCTCATACTATACACAAGATTACTACCCCTTCGGGGTCGTCACTCACATCATCTACTGACATTGCGGATCAGTTCGTTCGGTATTTCTCCGACCTCTATAATCTCCCCACGCCCACGACATCACCGTCGGTCCCAGATAGGAAAACGCTTATGCAGGATTTTTTACACAATTACGGACCCCCGCATTCTCCCCTCGGGGACTTATCCCATCTAGATGTGCCCATCTCGTCACAAGAAGCGCTTTCAGCCCTACGGCAGCTTAAACCCGGGAAGAGCCCGGGCCCAGATGGCCTACCGGCCAGTTACTACAAAACATATTCAGACATTCTAATCCCCCACTTTCTAGCGACCTACAATGACGCTATATCCCCCACCCCGCATAGAAAAGATCTGCTGGAAGCCCACATATCCCTGATACCCAAACCGGGAAAAGACGTCACGTTAGTCTCCAACTACCGCCCTATCTCGCTGCTAAATGTCGACGTAAAGCTATATGCCAAAATTCTAGCAAATCGACTACTACCACTCCTCCCTGACATTATCTCCCCTGACCAGGTTGGTTTTGTCCCTGGAAGGGAAGCTAGGGACAACACCACCAAGGCCCTTAATATACATCACTGGCTGACCTCTTCGCATAATAAGGTTTTTTTTCTCTCACTGGACGCTGAGAAGGCGTTTGATAGAGTGGCATGGGACTATATGTCTGCTGCCCTTAGCGCTTTGGGACTCCCACCCCGTTTCATCCAGATGATTCTGGCTCTATACACAGTCCCTACAGCTAGGATCAGGGTCAATGGCCGCCTATCAAACGCCTTTTCTATTACCAACGGCACCCGCCAGGGGTGCCCGCTATCCCCTATTGTTTTCATTATCACCATGGAGCCGTTTCTCCGCAAGCTCAGGGATAACCCCAACATCCAAGGCATTGATACCCCCGGTAAGCAATGTAAAATAGCTGCATATGCAGACGACATCCTGCTATTCCTCTCCAACCCTATCGTTACGATCCCAAATCTTCTTCAAGAATTCCGCCTATTCGATACTATCGCTAATTTCAAAATTAATTTTGGGAAATCATCCGCACTTAATGTTTCCCTTCCCGGCGCAGAGGTCACCCAGTGCAAAAACAATTTCCCCTTCCGGTGGGACACGAGCGGTATCCAATATCTAGGAATTAAAATAACGACCGATCTGACTGACTTATATAAGGCGAATTTCCTGCCCATACTACACACGATCAGGGAGGATCTACTCAGGTGGAGACAGGGTCATTTTTCCTGGTTTGGCAGGGCGGCCATACTGAAAATGAACCTACTTCCCCGAATCCTATACCTTTTGCAAGCGATCCCAATTAAAGTACCACCACTCTTTTTTACTTCCCTCAAGGGAATCTGCAGGGGATTCCTCTGGGCCGGTCGCCCCCCTAGGTTGAGCTGGAACAAACTCACGCTTCCTAAACAAATGGGAGGTCTCGGAGTCCCAGATGTAGCTCTATATCACAAGGCGTGCCTACTTGTGCGGCTGGTGGATTGGCACCTCCACGCGGACAACAAGGCATGGGTTTCAATAGAAAATGCATTTCTTGACTTCCCGATCTCCCACCTCCCCTGGATCAGTACCCTCGCAACACCTAAGGAGTGCTCAACGCACCCCCTGATTGGCCCTACTCTACAGACCTTTAGGGCACTTTGCCGGTCCCAGGGAACAACCCCCTCACCAGGCCCGATGACCCCACTATGTCGGAACCCAGACTTCCCGGCAGGCATCAGGTCGCCTGACAATACAACTGACCCCCAACCCTCTCAGTTGAGAGCCCACCTCTTCTTCCGCAACATGACTCTTTACACACATTCTGAAATGGCTGCAGCATTCCCACAACTTTCACTGCCTTTTTTCAAATTCCTGCAGATCAGGCACTTTCTCCAGAGCGCCCCCACGCCCTCTGCTTGGTGCAGGCCCCTCACCCCTTTAGAACAATTGTGCACCTCGCAGGGTCCCCAACGGCACTTAGTCTCCTCGCTGTACGCCATGCTGATATCTCACACAAGACCTCAAACTAATGCCCAAACGTTATGGGATAAAGATCTAAATGAGGGACTAACAGATGCTGACTGGGAACGGATATGGGAACACACGCACAAAGGGTCCATCAACGTGTCAGCTCAAGAAAACAGATATAAGCTCTGCACTCGTTGGTACCGGACCCCCGATAAACTACACCGTATCTTTCCGGCCGTCCCCCCCGACTGTTGGAGATGTGGCACAACCGCAGGCACACTCCTGCATATTTGGTGGGAGTGTCCCCGCATTCAACCTTTTTGGAGAGAGGTTCATGATCGCGTGCTTAACATCACAACACTCGCTGTGAACTTCACCCCGGCCCAATATCTCCTAAATCACACTTCCCTGTCAAGAGCCCAGTACCACAAATCTCTCGCTTTGCACCTAATAAACGCGGCCACTCAATGTGTCCCGCTACGCTGGAAAACTACTCTTCCCCCGACGCTTGAAGATTGGCATTCTAGAGTAGGTAAGGTTGAAGAAATGGAGAGACTCATACACCAGGCTCATGATACACACGACAAGTTTTATCAAACATGGGCCTGCTGGATTCACTATAGGGACTCCTTGGGTCAGGGAACCCCACCCGTTATCCCTCCGCCACACGGAGCCCCCTGCTAATTGATCTAGATCATGTTCTGTCACACACCCTGATAGTGTCGTCCCTATCCCTTACCCCTTATGTCCTGGAAACTGGATCCCCAATGTCCCTAACGGGATACAGTTTTCCCGACGCATGAGCCGTCCCTACTGTCCTTGGTCGCCGAACTCCACGGGTCTCCTCCCCCACCCACAGATTGACCCCGTTAGGGGTGGGTGGGACGGGGTTTGATCTGTGTGGGCTCTGGCCTGCGTCACCATCGTCCCCTCCCTTCAAGGTACATGAGAAGGGGGCCTACTCCCAGTACTTGTTGTCAAACTTTCTGTATTGCTTTGACGAATCTCATATATTGTATTTCACTGTTTATGCTGTCAACTTTTTCTTCTGCATTAGTACCTGGTCAACTATTATTGGATATATTCCCGATACTGCATCATTTTCTGTACGCTACATATGCATTTCTGTATGTTTACATGAAACTTTTCAATAAATTGTTTTGAAAAAAAAAAAAAAGTCCCAAAGGAAGCCTTACCAGATAGTTTTCCCATAAGTAGTATGAGTACCAGGGTGTCAACCTATGCTGCACATGGAAGCCAAGTCTATGCTTGGCGTTTAAATAGAGTGTCAACGGGTACATCACGTCCTACGTGATGACGTCATTGTATTGCGCCGCTTACACATCGCGACGCTTAGTTACAACAGCGCTACAAAAGTCAGAGAGGTACCAGGGCTGCGCAGCGTCATCCGCCACGCCCCCCACCTCAAAGCGTAATAAGAGCAAAGGACGCACAAGGGACATCACGCCGCATTTGCTGACATTAATGTGCTGCGCCGCCAATACACGGCGGCGCATAAACAAACAGGTGTCCAGCAGGCAAGGGGGAAGAACCAAGAAATACATGGCCAAAGCGGGAGTAAGAGGACTATAATCCGGAGACCTAGAGTATTAACAAGACAGCAAAAAAATTAGCTGTACAGATACATATATCCAATGTGACTATTAAAGAGGACACAACTATATAGAAAGACATAGATAGAAGGGCCAAACTCTGTCTGTTGCCAGGGGCGACTGACAACGTATAACAATGCGTATCATGTATATGCCAAACAATCAGAAGAGGAGCAGCAAGTACTAACACACACTATAGTAGAGAATAGGGAGAAAGGGGGGAAAACAGATGGGAGAAATATCAAAAACTTAATTTAAATCAATGAGAGGATTATTACTATAGTAATTGGTTTATAATGCACTCAGAGGCAACGGTCCCAAGCAATCTTTATATGGGCAATATCATATCATTCTGAACTTAAAGGGGTTGTAAAGGTACAAGTTTTTTTTACCTTCATGCATCCTATGCGGAGCCGAGTGATACAGTCGGCGGCTATGGCCGCCGCTGTATCACGGGAGCGCGCTCGCAAAAGCTTTCCTCCATGCGAGCGCCCTCGCATGAAGAAGGAAAGCTTTTGCGAGGAGGAGCCCAGACAGCCGCCGAGGGACCCCAGAAGACAGCTTTCCGGGCCACTCTGTGCAAAACGAACTGCACAGTGGAGGTAAGTATCACATGTTTGTTATTTTTTTTTTTTTTAAATCCCTGACTTTAGTGACCCTTTAAATAAACTTAGATATATATATATACACAATGTTAGAAATACTTCCTAATATGTATATGGCAGAAATATACTATATATTTTTCAGGTACATGGATTTAACATCACCACAAATATTTAAAGGGAGCATCAAAGGAGAAGTCTCCCAATATATTCCCACAGTATAGTCTGTCCATCTGGTCATCAAGATGTAGGTCTAGAGCAGGGATCCTCAAACTACGGCCCTCCAGCTGTTGCGGAACTACAAGTCCCATGAGGCATTGTAAAACTCTGACATTCACAGACATGACTAGGGCATGATGGGAATTGTAGTTCCTGAACAGCTGGAGGGCCGTAGTTTGAGGACCCATGGTCTAGAGCAATTATGCCCAAGCTGTAAGCTTATCCATACATACAAAATATACGGAGCAGCTAACTAAAGATTACATCATTCAACATATGGGTGATTGCAGAGGTAAACCCTAGGAGCAAGATCTTGAAAAGGCGAAATGAGCAGACAAAAATATGGTATAATGAAAATAAAAACAAACTAAAAGAACACATTTTTTGGTCCGCTCCGTGTGTGTCCGTCGGCTCAGCGGGGGGTCCCGCTCAACTGTCGGCAGACAGGGCGGTCCCCGCACACTGTGCAGGGACCGCCCTGTCTCTCCTCCACTCTCCCCCGTCTTCATCCGATCCGTTCCGCCGGACGGAAGAAAAATAGGGTTTTCTTCCGTCCGAAAAAACTGATCCAGACGGACGCGGATCTTTGCGGACGTTAGCGGATGCATCATCCGCTAACGGACACGATCCCATAGGGAACCATTACAAGTCCGTTTACGGACTTGTAAAAACGGACGAGCGGAGGCGGACGTGTGAAAGGGCCCTTAGACCTTCAAAAAAGATTTGAAACTGATGGATTCGTTAAGGCCTGGGAATTGATTGGCCTGTAAACGATAAATCTATTGAGTTTCCCGTTGTAGGACCTTTTGGTCGAAATTCCCACCCCTCAAATCTTCAACAACACAATCCAGAACAGCACATTTTAGAGATGGAATCTCATATTTATGTGTAAAGGCCACATGGTGGCCCATAGTTTTGTTTAGGAGCCCATTTCTAATATAATAAATATGATCCTTTATACCAGGGGTGTCCAAACTTTTTTCAAAGAGGGCCAGATTTGATGAAGTGAACATGCGTGAGGGCCGACCATTTTGCCTGACATTCTTTGAACCATTAAAATTCGGTCTAAGGCCCCATACTAACGAGCAGACAGATTTGTTCAAATCGGTCGGACAGACCGGTTTGAACAAATCTGTCTGCTGGGGACATATTTGTTTGATCGTGCACACACGATCAAACCAAAATCCCCGCCGGCAGACGGCACGCTGACGTAGCGGTGACGTTGACGCCGCCACGTCACCGCACCGGGAAGTAAAACACTTCCGCGCATGCGTCGAAACCATTCGGCGCGTGTGCGAGAAGACATGTCTGCTGGTTAGTGTACTAACCAGCAGACATGTCGGGCGGACGGGTTCCCAGCCGACAGATTTGAAAGCATGCTTTCTAATCTGTCGGCTGGCCAAATCCGTCGGCTCGCCTGTACACACGATTGAATCTGTCTGCTGGGACGGTCGGGCCGACCGTTTCCAGCAGATAGATTTGATCGTGTGTACGCGGCCTAAGTGTGTTTGTTCGAGCAACTAATACACTGCCCAACAAGAATTCTCTTGCCTTTGTGGCTGTGTGTGTGAAGAGATGAGCTTGGGCGTATATATTTATTGGCGTATAACATGCACCTTCACTTTAAGAGGGAAGTTTCAGGGAAAAAAACAAACAAAAACATTTTAAATAAAGAACTGTGAAGCAAAATAAGTGTCAGTGCCCATCTGCAGACCCCCAATTGCTAGGAATGCTGCACCCACCATTGCCAGGAGTACAGCACCCACCATTGCCAAGAATGCAGCACCCATCATTGCCAGGAATGCACCCACCATTGCCAGGAATGCAGCACCTATCATTGCCGGGCATACACTCACCATTGCTGGGAATGCAGCACCTATCATTGCCAGGAATGCACTCACCATTTCCAGGAATGATCAGCAGTACCCAAGTGTCCATCTGCAGCCAGTGTGCCCAAGTGTTCATCTGCAGCCAGTGTGCCCATCTGCATCCAGTGTGCCCAAGTGTCCATCTGCAGCCACTGTGCCCAAGTGTCCATCTGCAGCCAGTGTGCCCAAGTGTCCATCTGCGGCCAGCATGCCCAAGTGTCCATCTGCAGCCAGTGTGCCCAAGTGTCCATTTGCAGCCAGTATGCTCAAGTGTAAATGTGCAGCCAGTGTGCCCAAGTGCCCATCTGCAGCCAGAATGCTCAAGTGTAAATGTGCAGCCAGTGTGCCCAAGTGTCCATCTGCAGCCAGGATGCTCAAGTGTAAATGTGCAGCCAGCTTTTAAATTTTGCCGCCGAGATGTCCTGTGTATTCGGCGGTATTCGGCTCCTCTCGCAGTCCCGCCCCTTGGCCCGGCTTCTATGATGGACATAACACACGTCCAATGGCGGGACTGGGGCGTGACTACGAGCGGAGCCGAGCCTAGCCGAGTACACAGTATAGTCGGCTCGGGCTATTTCGGCGGTGCTCACTCCTCCTCACCCACAAGCAGCAGGGATTGGGCGATAAATGCAGTATATCTTTTGTGGCCCCGGTGCTGGGAGATCGCCGGGGGCCACAAAAGATATATATGTGTAGATAACCAGACGGGCCATTCAAAACCGGACTGCGGGCCGGGATTGGCCCACGGGCCGGACTTTGGACATGCCTGCTTTATACACTTCCACAATGGGCGGATTGTTTTGCCCACATAGAAGCTGCCACATGGGCAAAAAATAATATATACCACCCCCTTTGTCTGACATGCTATATGTTTATATAACTTGTGTATCTGGCCATTAGGGAGATGGATACTGGAACCTTCAATGATTAAATGGCATTTAAATAATCCTGGTGCTTCTTTTATCCCTGCTTTGGGTTTGCAGTAATTGCTTCTGACAAGGCGGTCTCTAATGGAAGTGGAACGTCTGAAAGTGATGCTTGGGCTGTATCCAACATATTTGGAAAAAGTAAGGTCAGCTGTGATTAAATGCCAATGCTTTTGCATTATAGTACGAATTTGCACGTGTTGATCTGAATAGGTGGTAATAAAGCGTGTCGTATCAGTATTGGATTTTCTGTTCTCACTCTTAGATAAAGTATCAGCTCTATCTCTACCTGCAGCACGATTATAAGCTTTCTTGAGGCAAGACCTACTGTACCCTCTACTAAATAGTCTAGTGTACAGCAGGTCCGCCTCAACCTTGAATTTACCGCTGTCCGAGGAATTGCGTCTAAGACGGAGATATTGACTATACGGTATACTCCAAATCAGCGGAAAAGGGTGCGCACTGGCTGCATGTAGAAGGGTGTTCCCAGCAGTTGGCTTCCGATATAGTGAGGTTTGAATGTTGCCTGATTCATCAACATATATTAAAATGTCAAGAAAAGCAATGGCTGAATCACTGAAGTTCATGGTGAACTTCAGATTATAGTTGTTCGAACCTAGGAGCTGCATGAATATATTGAACCTGTCCATAATAAATATATATCGTCAATATATCGGAACCAGCCCAACACTGACGAGTAAACTAGCATTATGATCAGAAGAAAATAATTCTCGTTCCCACCCCCCCAGGTACAGGTTCGCGTAAGATGGTGCACAAGATGTGACCATTGCGACTCCCTGTACCTGGAGGAGATGGGACCCGTCGAACGAAAAAAAAAATTCTTGGTCAGAATGTGAGATAGAATTTCCAATACAAATCCATTTAGTTTGTCCATCTTGGGTCCCTTTTCTGCCAGAAAAGTGGAAACAACTTGTAGGCCTTTAATATGGGGAATTGAAGAATATAGAGCTTCCACGTCTATAGACACTAAGAGACAACCCGGTGGTATAGTAAGGCCATCTAAGGTCCTCAGTAAGTCAGGTGTATCCTGAATGTATGAGGGTAATGAGATTACATAAGGTACTGATCGATATACTTACTAGCTTATTCAGTTTTGGAACCTACTCCGGATACTTATGCGTTTGGGAAGCGCATAGAAGGTTGGTGTTCTGGGATAAGGAACCTGCATACCCTGAAAAATGGGTTTGGTAATTGAGCCATCAGAAAGAGCTTTTTGTAAGATGCCATTATATTGTTGATAAATTTTTCCAATGACATCCTCATTAATTTTTATATACCATGTGCGGTTTTTCAATATATCCCAGCACATGTTTCTGTAATCCAGATCATTCATGATAACCACATTACCTCCCTTATCCGAGGGCTTAATAATCACATGTGCGTTCCTACTTAACACATCCAGAGCCAAATGATGCGCTGAATTAAATTCTTGATTTTCTAATCTGACAAGGGGGAGGAATTCTACTTCCTTAATGGTTTGAATAAGGAAGGCCCATATATTAGAATTGGTATGGAGAGAAGGAAAATTGAGTGATTTTTTCTTTACTGCTTTTTCCAACATATCAAGATACTCCGGTTTCCTCCCACACTACAAAGACATGCTACCTTGCGTTGGTGGTGCAGTGGTAAGCATAGCTGACTTCCCAGCAGATGACCCGGGTTCGATTCCCGGCCAACGCCATCTCCAGGTACTTGGAGTCCACAGAGGAAAAAGCACAATACAAGGTCAATGCGGAGCATATATTAGCGGTGGAATAAAGATGAACGCATCAAAAAACACACCAGAGTGCATCTAAATGCTTTAAAATATACCACAGAGCATCTAAATGCATCACAAACACATCAGAGTGCATCTAAATGCATCAAAAATACACCATAGTGCATTGAATAGCATAACAAATACACCAGAGAGCATTTAAACAAGGGGTGTCCAAACTTTTTTCAAAGAGGACCAGATCTGATGAAGTGAACATGCTTGAGGGCCGACCATTTTGTCTGACATTCTTTAACCACTTGCTTACTGGGCACATAAACCCCCTTCGTGCCCAGGCGAAATTTCAGCTTCCGGCACTGCGTCGCTTTAACTGACATTTGCGCGGTCGTGCGACGTGGCTCCCAAACAAAATTGACGTCCTTTTTTCCCCACAAATAGAGCTTTATTTTGGTGGTATTTGATCGCCCGTGCGGTTGTTATTTTTTGCGCTATAAACAAAGAAATAGCGACAATTTAAAAATATATATATTTTTGTTTTACTTGTTGCTATAATAAATATCCCAATTTAAAAAAAAAAAAAAAAAAAAAAAATACTTTTTTTTTCTCAGTTAAGGTCGATACGTATTTTTGTAAAAAAAATAAAAAAAAAATAAAAAAATCGCAATAAGCGACTGCTTTGCGCAAAAGTTATAGCGCCTACAAAATAGGGGACAGAATTATGTTTTTTTTTTACTAGTAATGGTGGCGATCTGAGATTTTTATTGGGACTGCGACAAAACGGTGGACACATCGGACACTTTTGACACATTTTTGGGACCATTCACATTTATACAGCGACCAGTGCTATAAATATGCACTAATTACTGTATAAATGTGACTGGCATTGAAGGGGTTAACACTAGGGGTGAGGAAGGGGTTAAATGTATTCCCTGGGTGTGTTCTAACTGTGTGTGGGGAGGGGACTGACTGGGGGAGGTGACCGATGCTGTGTCCCTATGTACAAGGGAAACAGCATCTGTCTCCTCTCCCTGACAGGACGTGGAGCTCTGTGTTTACACACAGAGCTTCACGTCCCTGCTCTGTCACCACCGATCGCATGTACCTGACGGACACCGCGGCCGCCGGGTACACGCATCTGATCCTCAGCGATGCGATGGTACCGTTTTTCCCCGCTGCGCGCCACCCGGTGGCGCGCGCAGGGAATTACAATAACATGACGTCCAAAGACGTGACCCCGGCACTTCAGGTCCGCGCTGTGGACGTCTTTTGTCTATAGCGCGGATCTGTAGTGGTTAAACCATTAAAACTTGTGGCTGTGTGTGGTGAAGAGATGAGCTTAGGCGTGTTATTTGGATACACCGTATTTATGGACTTAAAATACGCACCTTAACTTTAAAAAGGAAGTTTCAGGAAGAAATCTTAAATTTTAAATAAAGAACTGTGAAGCAAAATAAGGGTCAGTGCCCATCAATGCAGCCTAATCAGTGCCCATCTGCAGCCTCACAAGTGCCATGAATACAGCACCCACCGTATTACCATGAATACAGCACCCACCGTATTACCATGAATACAGCATCCACCGTATTACCATGAATACAGCACCCACCGTATTACCATGAATACAGCACCCGCCAGTTATGTCCACTCAAAGCGCCTACAGAAGAAATCCAAACTTAACCTAAACTACAATCCATATATATATAAATCTCCAAAACACACCCAAAGAATAACAGTCATTATCAAAAAAGACCAATGGGGTATAGTACAGCCAGGGCTGCCAATAGAAATCATGGGGCCCTGTACAGCCTACCTGAGAGGGGCCCCCCTCAGTCCCACCCCAGGTCCCGCCCCTGGTCCCTTGGACACTTTTGACACATTTTTGAGACTATTATCATTTTCACAGCGAAAAGTGCTATAAAAATGCACTGAATACTGTGAAAATGACAATGGCAGTGAAGGGGTTAACCACTAGGGGGGTGTTAAAGGGGTTAAGTGTGCCCTGATTTGTGTTTCTTACTGTAGGGGGGTGTGGCTGGCCCAAATGCTCCCAATACGATACATTACGGTGCGATTTGCGTAAATATAAAATGAATGGGTGCAAATCGCACTGTAAAGAATTGAATGCGATTTGAACAGGACTGCGGCGTGATTCCTGTCCGAATCGTATGGGATTTCCCCCACCACTCCTATGTGTGTAGAAAGGGATTAAAGCGCCATCTAGTGGGCAGTTTAAATATACAGTATACAGTACATGCAGTGTCTGGTAATATGCAAACTAATCTACATAGGTGTCCCAGTCCACCGATGGTAGCAAATCAGGGGGCAGCTGGTGTTGCTCACAGGGCTGGAGGAGATGTAGAGGCAGTCCACCTCCAAGCTGACATCACTTCCGCCCTATACCCACGGACAGGGCCGCCATCAGGAACTTTGGGGCCCCTTACACAGCTTCAGGCATGGGCCCCCTGGCTGGAGCAGAGAACCAGGGGGGATGCTGCCGCCTGTAATTGAGAAGCGGGGAAACTGCCGCAAATTGAGAAGCGGGGGGCCTTTACAAAAGAAAAGAAGAAATAAAGAAAAAATATACATAAAAAAATATATATAAAGAGGGGGAGGGGGGTAGCCATCCGGGGCCCTGGGGACCTCTGGGCCCTTTAATAAAAAAATCAATAAAAAACAAACAAAAAAAATATATAAAAATAAATAATAATAAAAAATTTATAAAAAAAATACATAAAAAAAGGGGGTTGCCATCCGGGGCCCTGGGCCTTTTAATAAAAAAATTTAATATAAACAAAAATCAAAAAAGAAACATTTATAAAAAAAAAAAGGGGGGGGGGGTTGCCACATGGGGCCCTGGGGACCTCTGAGCCCTGTAATAAAAAACATTATATACATATATATATATATAAACAAAATGTAAAAACAAATATAAAAAAAAGGGGGTTGCTTTCCGGAGGCCTTTAATAATAATAATAATAATAAAAATATATATATATATATATATATATATATATATATATATATATATATATGTAGCGCTGGTATTTTTGCCATGTAATGCTAAAGATGGCATACCACTAGAGGGAGCCAAATACCAATGTGAACGAGATATGTTTTAACTTACACATGCAGAGCAGAAAAATGTTTATCTTGTGAAAAGACTCACTTACCCATGAACACTGGGTGGCTGAACTGCATGCTGGGTGGATATAAAAGGCAGAGTGCAGCCATTTTTCTCTGGGTCTGGACACATGGCCTGCCTGCAAGGATCTGTGAAGGAGTGTTCAGAAGAGGGCCTACATCGTGCAGAGCAGAACAACATCCATTGACTCTGCCTTACCACAGTGTGCTGGAGAAGCAGTGTGATCGGGTCTGAGGATCCAGGACCCTTGACGGAGCCAAGTGGATGTCCAGTTTGCTTGAGGAGCGGGGCAGCGTGGCAGTGCTGACTGGCAGCAGGATTGAGTCAACTGGAGCGGAGGTTCACAACTTTCCAGGCCTGGTGTGGTGAGAGGGCTGTCTCCCAGAAGTTTTTTTAACACCCTTAACACACTTAGACTCATTTTACAAAGTTGCTGGGACCTGTAGTTCTACAGGGAGGTCTCATTCAAATAGACGGAGTTTAATCAGGCCTAAAAGCCTATGCTTCATTGAGGGCTGACTGACAGTTAAGGTATACCTACACCGAAGGCATCTGCAAGTGTGTTTTACAGCAGGAACTGTTATAACTCTTCAGTTGTGTTGCTTCATTACTTGTTAAACCATTGGATTACAAACACTGCAGTATAATAGCTAGCTGAAGAAAGAAGACCAGAGACTACACTTCTTCACAGGGAGGGTTTGTGCTTTGGATGCAGTAAGACAAAAGGCTGCCTTATACCTCAGGGGAAGCTCCTGAGAAATTGTATTGTGCTGTGTTGATATCTTTGCATTGGTATGTTTGGTGTGGCCGTACTGGAAGTGGGAAGGTGGTCAGTGTCAAGGCATTGTCACTCTGAGCACTAGTCCCACCTGGAGACGTGCCGCAGTAGAGGCTCATGGGACCTTTAAGTGTTATTAGTTTGTGTACACTCTTTGCACTATTATAGTAAGTTTGTATGTTGATACAGTTAATATAAAACTACTGTCTTTATACTAGTTCCAGTAAACTTACATTCTGGTTGATCACAATTGGTGTGAGGCTTGTTCATTATTCTAACAGGTGGAACAACGGATGCCCAGATAACGGTAAAGGTACACTATATACACATTGTTATGTGGGATTGTTCCGTTTAGTGAAAGTTTTACATCTACACTGTTACACAGCTGTGTTAAGCGGGTTGAGACAAATTATTTGGGGGTAGAAGAGCAGAGTACAGGCCCAATCAATTACCAGCAGCTCCTTCGGGGGTAAGTGCTACATATATATATATTTTTTTAATAAAAAATTAAATAAAAAAAAGGGGGGTTGCCATCCGGGCCCCTTACAAATGTGCTGCCTGTACCCCCCTGATCGCGGTAATGAAAACAGTACTTCTGGAGCATAGGTGTACGCAGCCTATTGCATTAGGGTGTGCACCTCAAAGTTCAAACACACATGTACGCTACCTGCTGTCGCAGGAAGGGGGCTCTGGTGGTGGGAGACAGTTGATTGGGAGCATATTACAGTACACCCTAAATATTGGTGTAACGTGTTTCTAAAGTTGAACCTAGACTTTTAAATATTGGGGGCATTTACACTGGTCACTGGCACCCCCAACCACCCACCTGGTGCTGCTCATGGATAATGCTAATGCACATGGGGTGATTAGGGTGTGCCCAGGCACATCCGGCACACCCTGTGCGCACACCTATGTTCTGGAGCCAGATGGGACAGTCAACTGCAGCCTGAATGCCATGGCCAGTGGCTGGGCTAAGTTACAGTACTTGGTGGTTGTCAGACAGGTTGTTAGACAGAACCATCTGTTCAAGACTGTCCTACTCATGTTTATGCTTGTATGAGAAACTCGGCTGTCCGGTACTCTCCCTCCTCAATGGCTGAGACAGCAGCGAAGCACCATTGGCTCTCGCTGCTGTCAATCTACGTCAGTGGGCCAATAAGAGGAGAGAGGGAGTGGGGCTGAGCCAGGAAGCTGCAGCTTGGCTCGGGTGCCCCCATAACAAGCCGCTTGCTGTAGGGACACGCAACAGTAGGGAGGGGCCAGGAGCACCAAATAGGGACCCGAGAAGAAGAGGATCTGGGTTGCTCTGTGCAAAACCACAGTACAGAGCAGGTAAGTTTAACATGTTTTTTATTTTGATACAAAAAAGAAAACACTTTAGTATCACTAAACAGGAAATAAGAATATATCCTCAAAATGCATCACTAGTCTCCATATATACTGTGTGTGTGTGTGTATATATATATATATATATATATATATATATATATATATATTACTTTTTTTAGTTTCCTCTGTCAGCATGACAAGGATTTTCAAACATACAGCTAGAATAATATTAAAATGGCTTGAAGGAGTTGTAAAAGCAGATTTTTTTTTATCTTATTCTATGCATTAAGGCTGTATTCACATCTAGGCGTCGGCGGCAGCGGCGTATTCGGTTGACATGCAATAGGCGTTTTGTCCCCGCGATTTGCGGCGACAAAACGCCTATTGCTTTTTTGCTGGAGGGCAGAATTTTACACTGTCGGCTATGGCCGAACGCCCGATACGCCTGAAAAAAAGGGTCCGGGACTTGTTTCAGGCTTCACGCTTCAGGCGTATCGGCGTTCGGCGTAGAGATGTGAACCATCTCCATAGCCGACAATGTAAATTCCCCCCTCCAGCGTATGTCAGGCTGCTTCAGCGTCGGGCTTCAGGTGACAAAACGCCTAGATGTGAATGGAGCCTAAGATAAAAAACCTTCTGTGAGTAGCAGTCTCCCCAGCACCCCTCTAATTACTTACCTGAGCCCCATCTCTCTCCAGCAATATCCATGAGTGTCTGAGACTCTCCTCCTGATTGTCTGAGACACAGCAGCAGCGCCATTGGCTCCCGGAGCTGTCAATCAAAGTCAGCTAGTTGCTAGCCAATCAGGGGAGAGAGGGGGTGGGCCAGGTCCGGGCTCCGTGTCTGAATGGACATGCAAAGTTTTGACTCAGCTGGGGTGCCCCTATAGCAAGCTGCTTGCTGTGGGGGCACTGAACAGGAGTGAGGGGCCAGGAGAGCCTAAGAGGAACAAGAGAAGAGGGGGATCTGGGCTGCTCTGTGCAAAACCACTGCAACAGAAGAGGTAAGTATAACATGTTTGTAAAGTCTTGTTTTTTTTTTTTTTTAATAACAATCACTTTAAAGGATCTGAGAGAAATATGTAGGCTGCCATTGTTTTCCTACTTCTAAACAAGCTACCTGTCTGGCTGTCATTTGGTCCCAATGACTTCAATATCATCTGACCTGGAACAAGCATGCAATAAATGAAGTCAGCGTGTAGACAGCATTCTTTCCCATTATCTCCTTGCCATCGCACAACAGCAGAAAATACATTATTATTCAATGTACAATAATTAAAGAGGAAGAAAACCCTGATGGGTTTTACTACCCATTTGTTCCTCTGCAAAGTTAAAGCATAATGGGCTACTATGCATCGTGTAGTAGCCCATTATGTGACACTTACCTGCAGGAGAAGCCCACGATGTCCCTGTCTTCCTCTCTGGCAGCGAGCGTCTATACTTCACCCCTCTTCTTTCTGGGCCACGTACTCTGGCTCTGTGACTGGCCGGAGTCACGTGATGTCACTCCTGCGCATACACGCTGGAGCCGCCAGTCACGGCATGACCCCAGTTAGAAATGGCACAGTGTGCTCTGTAAAGATGGCGCATGCGCAGTAGAAGGCATCGTTAGGGGACATTGAAAATATTTCAAGCACCTACAGTTAAGCCTTAATCTAGGTGGTTTACAACCACTTTAAAACAATATAGTTCTGTTTTTTTTTCTGTCTATGTGATTTGCACAGCCAACAAGAAAGTCTCCAAGTACAAGGGATGGTTTATAAAAGAAAAAAAGCAGTTTGTCGCTGTGGCCTGTGTTTGCTTTAACCACTTACCTACTGTGCACCTAGACCCCCTTCCTGCCCAGACAAAATATAAGCTTCCCGCACTGCGTCGCTTTAACTGACAATTGCGCGGTCGTGCGACGTGGCTCCCAAACAAAATTGGCGTCCTTTTTTTCCCACAAATAGAGCTTTCTTTTGGTGGTATTTGATCACCTCTGCGGTTTTTATTTTTTGCGCTATAAACAAAAATAGAGCGTCAATTTTTAAAAAAATGCAATATTTTTTCCTTTTTGCTATAATAAATAACCCCAAAAAATATATAAAAATTTTTTTTTTTCCCTCAGTTTAGGCCGATACGTATTCTTCTACATATTTTTGGTAAAAAAAAAATGCAATAAGCGTTTATCGATTGGTTTGCGCAAAATTTATAGCGTTTACAAAATAGGGGATAGTTTATGGCATTTTTTTTTTTTTTTTTTTTTACTATTAATGGCGGCGATCTGCGATTTTTTTATTGGGACTGCGACGTTATGGCGGACATTTCGGACACTTTTCTGACATTTTTGGGACCATTTACATTTATACAGTGAAAAATGCTATAAATATGCATTGATTACTGTATAAATGTGACTGGCAGTGAAGGGGTTAACCACTAGGGGGCGGGGAAGGGGTTAAATGTGTGTCCTATGAGTGTTCTAACTGTAGGGGGAGGGGGGGGTGACTGGGGGAGGTGACCGATTGTGTCCCTATGTACAAGGAACACAATCGATCTCCTCTCTCCCTGACAGGACGTGCAGCTCTGTGTTTACATACAGAGCTGCACGTCCCAGCTCACTTACAGAGCAATCGCGTGTGCCCGGCGGCGATCGTTGCCGCCGGCACTCGCACGGGATCCCCGCGGAGCGGCGGGTGCGCGCGCGCGCGCGCCGCCGGCGACGCGCGCGCGCGCCCGCCCGCGGCTTTAAAGGGACATCACGTCATATGACGTGATGTCAGAACAATGGAGTCGTCTGCCCGCCGTCAATTGACGGCGGGCAGATGACAAGTGGTTAAAGTGGATGTAAACCCAAAGTCATGAAATTTGAGCTGGGCACATATATCTGCAGTATTTTGTTATCTCTCTTCAAAGAGCTATAAAAAAAAAAAGCTAAAAAAGCATTTTCTGAACCTACTGTACACATTAACTGGTTCCCGACGAGCCGCCGCAGTTCTACGTCGGCAGGTTGGCTCTGCTGGGCGAGAGCCCGAGCTCTACCTCACCTCGCCCAGCAGCCAGTAGGGGCGTGCTCACGCCGCCGGCTCGCCCCTGAGTTCCGTGCACGTGCCCGGCGGGTGCGATCACGACCAGGCATCGGCGATTGCTCGTTACAGAGCGGGGACCGGGAGCTGTGTGTGTAAATACACAGCTCCCGGTCCTGTCAGGGAGAGAAATGCTGATCTTCTGTTCATACAATGTATGAACAGAAGATCAGTCATTTCCCTCAGTCAGTCAGTCCACCCCCCCCCCATACAGTTAGAACACACCCAGGTTACACATTTAACCCCTTCCCCAGCCCCTAGTGTTAACCCCTTCACTGCCAGTGGCATTTTTATAGCACTGATCGCTATAAAAATGCCAATGGTCCCAAAAATGGGTCAAAAGTGTCCGAAGTGTCCGCCATAATATTGCAGTACCGAAAAAAATCGCTGATCGCCGCCATTACTAGTAAAAAAAAAAATATTAATAAAAACGACAAAAAACTACCCCCTATTTTGTAAATGCTATAACTTTTGCGCAAACCAATCAATAAACGCTTATTGCGATTTTTTTTAACAAAAAATATGTAGAAGAATAATTTTCGGCCTAAACTGAGGAAGAAAAATCGTTTTTTTTTATATATTTTTGGGGATATTTATTATAGCAAAAAGTTAAAAATATATATTGTTTTCAAATTGTCGCTCTATTTTTGTTTATAGCGCAAAAACTAAAAAAAACGCAGAGGTGATCAAATACCACCAAAAGAGAGCTCTATTTGTGGGAAAAAAAAGGATGGCAATTTTGTTTGGGAGCCACGTCGCACGACCGTGCAATTGTCAGTTAAAGTGACGCAGTGCCGAATCGCAAAAAGTGCTCTGGTCTTTGACCACCAATATGGCCAGGGGGTTAAGTGGTTAAATTCTGTGTAAGGTTTTAGAGTCCCTTTAAAAGAGCTCTCGCAAGGTGTTTCAAATCCTACAGAGTACCTTTCAAAGCTGGGTCCTACGGCACGCACTGTGTCATGGTGTGATGGGCATTACATCACTTTCTGCTGACCCAAACATCGGGGTTGATTTACTAAAGGAGTTTTGATAGCACATGATTGGGTGATGGAAGCAAGCTTAGTAAATGAAGTTGTGCTAAAGGTGAAATACCCTTGCAAAGTGAATATTTACTTTGCTAAGTGAACAGCCTCCACTCCTTTACTCCATTACATGCAAATAAATTAAAGGGGCCCTTTACTCACCCTGCTGAGTCTACCTCCCCGACTCCCTCCTTTAGGTGTTATTGCTGTTTTTGCTAAAGTCTTTGTTAAACTTTGTCTACATCACTCAGATGTAGACCCAAGATGGTAAATCCAATGAACAAAAATGTACATGGTGAAACAATTAACCAATGAAAAACATTGAACCTAGAATGAAGACGTTGCAACATATTTTTATGGAATCCATACTAGCTCATTATAGAATGTGTAGCTTAAAGTGGAGTTTCCATCCCAAAATATTTTTTTCATTATTGTGCTCATTAGACCTAAAAAATAAAATAATTTTTTTTTTTACTCATCTGGAAATGCCTGTTGCTATGCGGTCCCACAAAATCTGCCTTTGAACTCACCTAGGATTCTGACATCATCTCCCTCTAATGCTCCTGGGACATGTGTGTCATCATTTCCCAGGATGCAGTGCGCTGTCCACGACTTCCAGGAAGTAAGTACTTGTGAGCTTCACAATGCCCACAACCAAAATGACAACGGTGTAGACAGTTTTATAAACGATCTTTTTTGAATAACTATGCGGAGCGGCGGCGGATTTTAAAATAGTAAGTGACCGGATTTATATTATAAAAACACAGAATGAAAGGACATACATTTAAAAAATGCTAGTTGTGGTTGGAACTCCGCTTTAAAAAAAAAAATATATATATATATATTTTTGTCTTGTTCACCATTCACCATCCACGTATACAGGTTCCACTGACAGTGCTTGTCAAAGGGGACTCTGTATATGGTGGGTGAACACAGAAATGATTGTAAATAATATTATTTAACACACTTTTTTATTACATTGAATGCAGATCCTACCACCAAGGACTAGTCAATGAACAGCAAACTCAAATCTTACACATGGGTGTTTCTTACAAGTCCAACAATAGATCTCTGATGCAAATGGAGCAGTGGCCACAATGAGGTTAATCTAATATCAACCTCATTTTGACCACTTCCGCAAACTGTTGTTGACATAAAATATGCAATTATCTAAGTGTCACTGTGCACACTTAGCACAAACAAATACTTTATGAACTATCTCTTAAATTTATTTTTTCCCCATATATGAGGCGCAACCCATGCAAAGGTATGGACCAGGGAACACAAGCCGTCAAATTTGATCTAGTTTACGTTGTACGTGAATATGGCTGGGCGTAGCTTACGTTCACATCGTAGGCTGTGATTCAAGGTATTGTAGGCAGTTGTTTCGATGTGATTGTGAGCATGCACACTGGGATGCAGCCACGACACGACGCATGCGCAGTTCGTTCTAAGTACTTGTCTGGCACTCGGCCCATCATTTACATGGGGTCACGCCTCATTTGCATGGCTTACACCCACTTCCACCTACGCCGGCTTACACCTTAGAAACCCAGTGTAGTATTGAGAGCAAGTGCTTTGTGAATTCTGCGCTTGTCTCTCTGCGCTGCGTCGGCGTAGCGTAAAGAATATATGCTACGGTGGCATATGTATGCGCCGATGTATGTGAATCCGGGCCAATATTGTCAAAAGTACTGGGATGCCTGCCTTTACACGCAAACTAACTTTAATGACATCCCAGTCTTAGTACAAAAGGTTTAATATTGAGTTGGCCCATCCTTTGCATCTATAACAACTCAACTCTTCTGGGAAGGCTGACCACAAGGTTTAGGAGTGTGTCTTTGGGAATGTTTGACCATTCTTCCAGTAGCACATTTGTGAGTTCAGGTATTGAATTTGGACAAAAAGGCCTAGCTCACCGGCTTCACTCTAATTCATCCCACAGGTGTTCTATTGGGTTGAGGTGCAGTCCAGTCAAGTTCATCCACCCGAAAATTAACTCATCCATGACTTTATGACAAGGTTAAATGAGTTTATGGTGGAAGAACTTGGCTGGCCTGCACAGAGTTCTGAGTTCTACCAGATTGAACACTTTTGGGATGAATTAGAATTGAGATTGCGAGCCAGGTCTTCTTGTCCAACAACACCCCCCTTGGCAGAGACACAAACAGTTCTAGGACTTCCATCAGGGCAAATCCCACTTTAGCAGCACTAAGACAGTCACACCAGGGGTTCAACTGCAGAACAGCCACTAAGATCCCACTTCCAGGCCTTCACAGACTCATTGTGTCTCTAGGTATTTGGATACCCCTTGTTCAATAGTGGATAGACACTATACCATAAATCTCTAGGATGGATCCTCTGTGCACTTCCTTGACTCAAAACTGCTTCCAGGAAACTAGTCCCCACTAGCTCCCACTGACCTTGGACCTTGGTGAATTTTCTGCAATAGGCTTTTCAGCTAACCTGCCCAGAAGGACAGCAGTCTTTCAGGCTGAGATCTCCTCCTCCATTATAATATTCCTGCTGCTCCTAGCCTCAGAACCTTTTCCTTCAGGCTGGGATCTCCTCCTCCATGACAAGAATCCTGCTGCTCCAGGCCTCAGTTCCATCAATATTCAAGCTCAGGGAATGCCTCTTCCAGCCCATTACATTCTAGAACCGACTAGCAGGTATGGGGAAGTAGTTGAGCTTGCGGTCTGCAAAACCAAGAACAGCAAAATATAATCACACACTGCTCTAATGTTTACAAAGGAGCCAACAAGACTACATTTACCCAAACTTTTCTAGCAATCTGTTCTAGGAGGGTACTACATATGGAAATATGATGATTCGGTCTTTGCCCAAAGGAATAGTGGACCTGTGTGTGTATTTGGTGTTCCACAAGGCAAAATAGGAAGATTAAGCTTGTTTTTTTGGGAGCTTAACGTACAAAAAAGACCTTAAATATTAACCAATTTCCCCCAAATGTCATACAATAGAAGACGCTATCCATGCCAACATATTCTGAAAATTTCAGCTTATTTGGTTAATCACACCAAAAGTTATTTGCATTAAGCTATATTTTACAATACTAAAACATTTAATGTGAAATTAGCTTAATGTAGCTTAACGAGCAATAAAGTGCCTAAACCTTAATCAATTGCCCTGAAACTTTGCACATCCCAAGATCTCGACCTTCCAAACACATCTAAGAAATCTGAAGCGATTTGGTGTCCCAGAAGGCAAACTAGGTACATTAAGCTTGTTTTTTGCGGAGCTTAATGTGGCTTAACGTACGAAAAATTGAAAATTGTATCAAATACTTACCGTAATTTTCCTTTCCTGATGCCAAGACATGGCAGCATACCTATGATATAGCCCCGCCCCTATATCCGCCCACAGGACACGTGATAACTCTCTATAAAACTCTGACTGAGAGCTACCTCCCCCATTCTCCGTATAAAGTACAAAAGATCAGAGGGAGGGTTCGTATGCTGCCATGTCTTGGCATCAGGAAAGGAAAATTACGGTAAGTATTTGATACAATTTTCCGTTTTTCTGACGCCAGACATGGCAGCATACCTATGATACATGAAGAGCTTTCTAGAGGGAGGGTTTAATGCTGTAACTTAAAAAAAGACAAAGAAGCTTGGATAAACTTCCTCCCAAACTCTACCGTAGTAAGAGCTGCTAGATCCACCCTGTGGTGTATTAAGAACATATAATGTGATGACCAGCTAGCCTCTTTGCAGACTGTCTACAGAGACAACCCTGCCTGGGCTATCCAAGAAGATGACATCACACTGGTTGAGCAATGAGCTCTAACCATCTCTGGAGGATCCTTACCGCCTCCACATGCCCAGTGAGTATTTTCACGATTCAGGCCGAGATGGTTCGGGCCGAAGCCACTTACTCTTTAAATCTTAAACATTCTGAATGTAGAAGTAGCCTGAGATGGACATTCCAAAGTCCTCAAAGCCTAACTTGAGCAGATCGGCATCTGATTGCACTGGGAAGGCTGGAAGCACTCATTCACTGGAAAGACAAAACATGGATGTCACGCTTTGGAACAAAAAGACTTCAGCCCAACCCTGTCTCGGAAGAACATGGAATGAGGCTCTGTCGCCCCAAATTTTGGAGTCGACTCACTCTCCCCCGAAATCAAGGCTAATAAAAAGCCGATTTTAAAGGAGATCTCCCATAAAGAGCAGTCTTCTGTCAAGAGTACAATGAGGGTTTGCTAGAAAATTGAGGACCACTGCCAGGTTCCATTAAAGGAAACCTCTCTTGGGAAGGCATAGTCCAAGTACCTCTCATGAAGTGATCCATCAGCAGGTTTGCTGCCCATTTTTTTTTTCTTTTTTGGGAAAAAAGTCAAGGTGGCAGAAATTTTCACCTTAAGCAAACTGAGCTCCAAATACAATTCAGATTGTAGAAAAGACAGGATTTGAGATAAATTTGGGTCACAAGAGTCAAACTGATGCCCAGCTGCAAAGCTTGTGGGCCTAATCCATACTCTGGAGTGGATAGCATCGATTGATCCCTTCAAAGAACTCTGCAGAGTTCTAATCCCCTCTGGAAAACATCTGGAAAACTCTTGTAACCTCTGCCTTACAATTTCCAGGCTGCTAAATTTAGACGTGATGGTTGCCGATGTAGTGCATCTCCCTCAGATAAGAGGAGATGAGGAGTCACAGGCAGAATTATCGGTGTGCACACGCTGATACCCATTGCCAGAGAGACCCATGGTCTGTGAGGCCAGTAAGAAAAACCTGTGATGACTGTCAAAGCTCAACAATTTCTTTAACCACTTAAGGACCTCCGCACGCACATTTACGGCCACAGAATGGCACGGATGGGCACAAGGGCGTAAATTTACGTCCTCGCCCAGTAGCGGGTCGGGGGTCCGATCAGGACCCCCTCCGCGGCGTGCAGAGGTCCCTGTGTCTCCGGGAGCGATCCGGGACGAGCGGGCGGATGTCGGTGTTTACCCGCCCCCCCGCGATCGCTCCCAGCCAATCGCTGCGCTCCCCCTTTGTGTCACTTCCTCCTCCTGTGTAAACACAGGAAGGGGGAAGTGATGTAATCTCTCATCACAGCGGTATTTCCAACCGCTGCGATGAGAGGAACACCTCACAGTAAGTGTGCACCAATATTACACTGACACACACACATAGGCATACTTAACCCCTTGGGATCTGCCCCCCCACCCCCCTGTCACAGTGTCACTGAATGCAGTGATCTAATCACTGCATTTAGTGTCAGTGTGACAGGCAGTGTAAAATCAGTTAGTGTTAGGTTCAGGATAGCCCCCCCACCCCCCCTAATAAAGTTTTAACCCCCTGATCACCGCCCTAGTTAACCCTTTCACTCTCTATTGCCAGCGTCACTAAGCGATCATTTTTCTGATTGCTGTATTAGTGTCGCTGTTCCCGCTAGGTAGCTATTTTTTTTTATTGCGATTTTTTTTTTTACTAAAGACATGTGGCTAAATAAATTTTGGCCTAAATGTTTGACTAAAATTTAGTTTATTTGATTTTTTTTTAACAAAAAGTAAAAAATTGTGTTTTTTTTTCAAAAATGTCGCTCTATTTTTGTATATAGCGCAAAAAATAAAAATCGCAGAGGTGATCAAATACCACCAAAAGAAAGCTCTATTTGTGGGAAGAAAAGGACGCAAATTTTGTTTGGGAGCCATGTCGCACGACCGCGCAATTGTCTGTGAAAGCGACACAGTGCCGAATCGCAAAAACACCTTGGGTCATTTACCAGCGTATTGGTCCGGGTCTTAAGTGGTTAATCCTAAAATTCCTGGAGGGAAGGTATAGGTCAGTTGTCCAACCCAAGGCTTGGTAAAGGCATCTGTCCCCTCCACTAATGGATGAGGGTAGCGTGAGAGCAACCGGTTCCCCTTGTAGCAGGCCGATGAGGCAAAACAGATCCAGTTGTGCGAACCTCCACTCGTGGATGATCCCTTGGAACACTTTAGGGTGAAGGGACCATTCGTTGGGATCCTTGAATTGCCCAGATAGACAATCCGCTTCCAAATTCTGATAGGCTGGAAGATATATGGCAGATATATGGCCCTCAAATCTGGGAGATATTGCTGGGCCAAAGCCAGGATTGGTTCCACCTCTCCCAGGAGGGACTGGCTGTGCATGTCACCTTGTCGCTGTATATGGGACTGCTGCCATGTGGTCCAGACAGAGTAGGACTGGCAGACCCTATGTGTGTGGCAGTAAAGTGTTCAATGTCAATGCTGGTAGGAGTTCCAGAATATTGAAACTAGGCCCTGAGTGGGAAATTCCCACCTGCCCTGAATCCTGAGATGCTCGCAGGTGGTGTCCCACCCTGCTGTGCTGGTATCTGTAGCAATAATGATCCATGGCTGCAGCCCTAATAGACAAAGCCATTTATCAGTTTTTCTTTTTTTAATCACCAGAACTCTGGTGCCTCTGGCTAGACAAAACGCTTCCATTGCGTCAGGAAGCTTTGTTGGAAAACTGAGTTTCCAGTGAGCCCGGAGGATCATCGGAATACAAAAGCCATTGTCCCGAGAGGACTCATGCACTGGGATGCTGACATCACTGGTGCAGCCAACGCCTGTTGGAACATCTCCCTGACTTTGGGGAGTTTGAGGTAGCAAAGAAACTGAGGCTGCCTGAGTACTAAACCAGGCCCCTAGGTAGAGCATATTCCGCATAGGCGCCAACTAGTTTTGGCAATGCTTGCCCCCCGACTCAAAACGGTTGGTATAACTGAAGGATCAGGACATGCTGATAGGTATACTGCAGGTCCACTGAAATCCTCCAGTAACCTTGTTGAATGACCTGGATTTATGGTATGGAGAGACTCCATCTTGAGTCTATCCATATAAATTGATTCAGCCTCTTGAGGTAGTTCTGGAGGCTGCCGATTAAATAACCAATAACGACCTTGCCATTGGTAATGATTAAGCACAAAATGAATGTGTGAAAAGCGTCTATGTGACCTTGTGTTGGTGTCTTTGGGGGTCATCACTTTAGACAATAAAAGGAATATTGAAATTCCTGGATGCGCAGCCACTGAGGGCTTCTTCGGTAGTGGTCTTACCGGAACTGGGTCACTTTGAGCCACTTGGCTCCAACTGCCTCCTGGGCAGGCCTGGCGTTAAAAGGGCTTCTGAGTATCTTGGGGAGCCGCATGGGTCTTGGCCTCCTGCGATCTTATGAAGGTTGAATGTGTACCCCTTTAACGCCTTCTGACGCCCTTGGATGGGCGAAAGCCTCCAAAATCGCAGTACCTGTTTGGTGCTCCTTTGAATGGTTGCGCCCTCTGGCTCTTCGATCCTGGGGCAGAAGATCTGATCTTCCTCCTATAACCCTGGAGAAGATAGTTTCCAGTATTTTGACAAAACAGCGCCTTCCCATCAAAAGGCAGCTTACAGCAATTCAGCTTTGAGGATGAGCCAGCCGCCCAGGATTTTGCCCCAGTGCACCTTTGGCTGCGACTGAGCCAAGGATGGCTCTGGATGACCATCGAATGATGTCTATAGCTGCCTCACCTGTAGAGTCCGCTGAAAGTTATCTCGTCAAGAGCCTTGATGACTCTTCTCTTTGGCAGCTGGGTTTAATCGCATACTCCAAGTTCTGCGCCCACATACTCACATAGCACTTGCTATGGATGTTAAAGCAATGCGTCTTACAAGGATCTTGTGAAAGGAGGAAGGGCCTTCCATCGGAAGTGTCACATTCTTGGTCAGTCTGGCGACTGCCGCATCCACCGTTGGAGGGTAGATAAAGGAGTCGCATCCTTCCCCATTAGTGGAAACAACTTCTGCAACCTATTGGTTGAGGAGGATTTTCTCTCTCCCTTTTCTCATTCCTCCTGAAAACAGGCTTCCTATTTCTGTCATAAGAGAAAAAAAAGGTAGCTTACCTGCTTCTTTAGATTCCTCCTATGGAACCCAAAGGCTTGCTCACACTTGCAGCATGATCTGCCATTGCCCTAAAAGGCAATCTGTGCTTATGTCACCTTTCAGAGGTATTTGAATTTGTCACTTAGAGTAGACCAATGTATATGCAATGCGATTTTCAAAGAGCGATTTGTACACAATGTTGCAAATCGCATGGGTGCGGCCCATTCACTTGGTTGCCCTTTGTGCGCAAATAGAGCCCCTGCTCCTATTTGAGGGCGACCAACTTTGCACAATGTTTTGAAAGGTGCGTTCTCCAATGTGACTTATCACAGCAGAATCGCATGGCATTTGGGGTGTCCTGAAAGAATAATGGTACCTAATGCATATTGTACAGCGATTGTCACACAATTTTAAATCAGATTGTACGGTGTGTAATAACAGGCTTTCTCCTTCTTTGGAGGAGGTACCGGATCCACCCATTACAGTGCAGCTTTACTGCCATAACAAATGAGGAGATTAGCATAAAACAAAGCCTCAACCTTCAGGATCTTCTGATGAGGAGGAGGAGGCAATATCATCTCCCTCTGCCTGAAAGGTTGGCTATAATACTGGGTTTGGGGAACTATCCTGCCTAATCTGCTGGGCTGGAGTCACCCCCGAAGTGCCTGGTACCCCTCCAGTTAGAGAGGGTTGAATGGCTTGGTTTAGACCTGGTGTAGTGCCCATAATGTCCATCCACTTCTGTCCCTGGCTGCCTGAGATGACTGGAAAATTCAGCCAGGGGGTTGGGGACTATTTTGCTGAGCAAGGTGACACCTGCTGACTCCCAAACTCCTCTCTGGCAAGCTGCCCGAAGCAGTCGCCGGAAAGTAGCTTTCCAGGCATAGGGTCATCTCCACATGACCAACACTCGCCTTTCGGGCGCTGAGCCCTCAGAGGAGAAGCTGTGTGCGTTCTCTTAAGCGTACATTTGCACCCTTTGTACTGGGGTCTGCCAGGACTGGAGGAGACATCTCCCGCCCTGAAAATCCTGATGATCCAGAGAGGGTCTCTGAACCTCCTTGAGCAGGTGTGAGCGGCCGGGGTTGCAACAGATAAGAAGGCACGCTCGTCAGGGCTCAATGCACTCTTTTCTCCCGCGTCTTCTTACTTACCAAAAGTTGGCCCTCTACCTGATAGTGGGTGTGGTCTTTGTTATGTGGCAGTAGGCTCATGCTGATGGGAGTTACTGAAAGGTGCATGGGGGACTGCATGACGACAGAAATAAGGGAAGTGAAAGAGAAAAATATACATATATCTCAGCATTTTTTTTTTTTTTTACAAATAGTAAAAATAATCTGGCAGAACCCCCATCCCCCTAGTAAAACATTGCTCCTTACTCCTCTCTCCCCCCCATATATCCCCATTACTAGGATAGATAAGACTTACCTCAGAAGGAGATGCTTAAAAAGCAAAGGCATTCATTAGCTGTTTAACTGCTCCCTGCAATTGAATCACCTGAGACTCAGTCCTCTCTTACCTCTACTCTGATACAATTAGGAAAGCCAACACCCATCCACACAAAAGGACACCTTTAAGCTGGCTACACACCATACAATCTTCTGCAGATTTTACCCTTCAGATTTATCAAAACCACACAACATGAGGCTAAAGCCTCAACCTGTATGCAATCAGGCAGGCCCCACATGGTCCTGGCAATTCTAAAGGAAATCAGACAACAAAAGTTGCAGTGTGTATGGGGCCTTTAAAGACATGAGAACAAGAAGGAAAACTGACAGACCTGGAAAAGGCTTCCATAGGAAAGAAGTCATCATGCAGTCCCAGCTTGCTAAAATCAGACTCCATCGCCGGCAATGCCAAAGGAGGACTGTCGTCTCTGATTAGAGAACACCTCAACCCCAGAAGACCACCAGAAGGGGTTCCCCACCTTGTTGGTGCATTTAGCGTGCCTAAGATGTGGGACCTCGAACTGGGAGAGGCTGAACCCAGCCGGAACTTCGACAATAGTCGGCAGGTAAGGGATTATCCTGAATGAAACTGTCTGTAGGCTGATATTAAGGACAGAAAAGGAGAATGGGGGAGGTAGCTCTCAGTCAGAGTTTTATAGAGAGTTATCACGTGTCCTGTGGGCGGATATAGGGGCGGGGCTATATCATAGGTATGCTGCCATGTCTGGCGTCAGGAAAAGACCTTAAATGTTAATCAATCTCCCCCAAGATTCACACAATAGAAGACTCTGTCCATGCCAACATTTTCAGAAATGTTCAGCTCATTTTGTTTATC
Source organism: Rana kukunoris (assembly GCA_029574335.1). Classification (NCBI taxonomy): domain Eukaryota; kingdom Metazoa; phylum Chordata; class Amphibia; order Anura; family Ranidae; genus Rana; species Rana kukunoris. Next base: position 69,325,534 of record CM056056.1, on the reverse strand, counting down.
ACACCAAAAGTTATTCACATTAAGCTATATTTTACAATACTGAAATTGGCTTAATGTAGCTTAATGTAGCTTAATGAGCAAAAACGTGCCTGAACCTCAAACAATTGCCCTGAAACTCTGCACACCCCAAGATCTTGACCTTTCAAACATATCCAAGAAGTTTCAAGCGATTTGGTGTCCCAGAAGGCAAACTAGGTACATTAAGCTTGTTTTTTGGGGAGCTTAATGTGGCTTAACGTACGAAAAATACCTTAAATGTTAACCAATCTCCCTTAAGATTCACACAATAGAAGACTCTGTCCATGCCAACATATTCAGAAATGTTCAGCTCATTTGGTTTATCACACCAAAAGTTATTCACATTAAGCTATATTTTACAATACTGAAATTGGCTTAATGTAGCTTAACAAGCAAAAAAGTGCCTGACCCTCAATCAATTGCCTTGAAACTTTGCATACCCCAAGATCTCGACCTTCCAAACATATCTACGCAATGTCAAGCGATTTGCTGTTCCACAAGGCAAACAAGGGACATTAAGCTTGTTGTTTTGAGAGCTTAACGTACAAAAAAGACCTTAAATGTTAACCAATTTCCCCCAAATCTTACACAATAGAAGACCCCATCCATGCCAACATATTCTGACAATTTCAGCTCATTTGGTTTATCACACCAAAAGTTATTCACATTTTTTTACAATACTGAAATTGGCCTAATGTAGCTTAATGTAGCTTAATGAGCAAAAAAGTGCCTGAACCTCAATCAATTGCCCTGAAACTTTGCACATCACAAGATCTTGACCTTCCAAACATAATTAGAAGATGACAGATGACCCCATCCATGCCAACATATTCTAGTGTAAAAAGAGCCTAATGCAGTGGCATACTAAGTCGGGGGGGTGTGCTGCAGCAGGTGCCACACACTGAGGGGGGTGTCAGGCCGATAAACCCCTTCCATGACTGAAGACTTGGCAGAGAAAGAGCCGCAGCCTAGGTAACACATCGCAGGCTGAAGCTGCCTAGCTTTGCGGGGGGGGTGCGAGCCGCACCCTGAGTGATACCCATCCCGTCGGCAGACCCGTGTCCCGGCCGCAACAATCCCCTTCTCTCATGGCCATGCCGTGTCTCTGATAAGTCTTGGCTGCGACTGTCTCGCAGTCACATAGCCGAGCAGAGTGAAGCCGCCCTGCCTCCTCCTCCTCTGTGTAGTCTACAAGTGCTGTGTGTGCAGCACGCGGCACGCTGATCATCTGAGCCGAGCGAGGTGCATTATGGGTCTGAAGGGGGGGGTGTCTGCACTGTTGTAGGGGGGTTTGTATGTTTGGGGGTCTGTATTTTTGGGGGTCTGTATTGTTGGGGGGGCTGATTTGTAGCGGGAGGTCTGTTTTGTATGACAGCTCTTATATAGGTGAGGCAGGGCCACCCGTCACATAACCCATCCCCCTCTGACACACCCTCTGACTATGTCACTAGGGAAGCCCAGGCTTTCCCTTGCGTCAGAGGGGGACGGGTCACGTGACGGGTGGCCCTGTCTTACCTATATAGGAGCTGTCATACCACCAACCACCAGGCAAGGGTTGTGGGGATGAGACCCTTGTTGAGGGCATGTGGTCTGGTACGGTTCAGGAGGGGGGGCACTCTCTCATTCCCCCCTCTTTTCTGTGGCAGGCCAGGTTATGTGCTCGGATAAGGAGTCTGGTGTGGATTTTTGGGGGAACTCCACTCCATTTTTTTTTAATTTGGGGTGGAGTTCCCCTAAAAATCCACACCAGACCTGAAGGGTCTGGAATGGATATTTGGGGGGAATCCCACGTAATTTTTTTTTTTATTATTATTGACGCCAGGGTTTCCCTTAATATCCTAACCAGACCTGAAGGCCTGGTAATTGAATTTGGGGGGACCCCCATGCTTTTTATTATTTTTTATGAATGAATTCTCTCTGAATTGCTTTTCGAATTTGCCGCGAACACCCCAAATTGTTCGTTGTTTACCAAACAGGCGAACAGGCAATGTTCAAGTCAAACATGAGTTTGACTCAAACTCGAAGCTCATCCCTAGTTCTGAGTAATTTTCTAGCAAAAAAAATATGATTTTTACATGAAGGAGAGAAGTGCCAGAATAGGCGTGGTATGGAAGTGGTTAAGCTAAATGTCCATCATTTCCCTTGTGGGAAACCAAAATCCATAAAACTTTCAGGATATGGCTGAGAAGATTAAAACTTTGGTTGTGCAAAGTTTCAATTGATTAACCACTTCAGCCCCGGTAGGATTTGCCCCCCTATTGGCCAGGCTATTTTTTGCGATACTAGACTGCATTGATATAACTGACAACTGCATGGTCGTGCAACATTGTACCCAAACAAAATTGACGTCCTTTTTCCCCACAAATAGATCTTTGTTTTGGTGGTATTTGCTCATCGCTGCAGTTTTTAATTTTTGCGATATAAACAAAAAAAGAGCGTCAATTTAGAAAAAAATTTACTTTTTTTTTACTTTTTGCTTTAATAAATATCCCCAAAAAATCAGTTGAGGCCAATTTGTATTCTTATACATATTTTTGGTAAAAAAAAAAAAATAGCAATAAGTGTATATTGTTTGGTTTGGGCAAAAGTTATAGCGTTTACAAAATAGGGAATAGATTTATGGAATTTTTATAGAATTTGTATTTTTTTATTACATTTTTTCTAGTAATGGCGGGGAGCTGCGATTTTTACTGAGGCTGCAACGTTATGGCGGACAGATCGTACACTTTTCTGGGACCACTGACATTTATAAAGCAATCAGTGCTATAAAAATACATTAATTACTGTGCAAATGTCACTGGCAGGGAAGGAGTTAACACTTGGGGGCGATCAAGGGGTTAAATGTGTCCTTAGTGTGTTTCTAACTGTGAGGGGATGGGAATGACAAGAAGGGGAGCCAGGTCTTTGTTCCTACTTAGTAGGAATATACAATCTGTCTCTCCTCCCCTGTCAGAACAGAGATTTGTGTGTTTACACACACAAATCCCCATCCTGGCTCTCATGCCTGCTATTGCTGGTTGCAGTGGCGAACGCACCTGCTCGCCATGCACATTGGGTCCCTCACCGCGCAGTGGGCACGCGCCTGCTATGGCTCTTAAAGGACATTTATTAATTTGTGCTGACACATGAAAAGATAAAATATTTACAAAAATGTAAGGATGTACTTACTTTTGTGAGATACTGTACCTCCTCTGTACAGTGTTTTTTAAAAGAGCAGTTCTGATCCTTCTCTTCTCAGTTTCCTCCCTGGCGCTCCTGGCTGCTCCCTGCTGCCAAATGCCCCCACAGCAACTAGCTTGCTATGGGGCACTCGAGCAGAGCCGCAGCTTTGTGTGTCCATTTAGACACAGAGCCATGGTTTGGCCCCGCCCTCTCTCTCCTCAATCTGTCCCTTGGCTCTCGGGTGGAGGCGCCATCATCTTCAGTAAGGCAATCAGGAAGTGAAGCCTTGCAGCTTTACAGCCTGGCTCCCTACTGCACATTCTCGAGTCGCTCTGCGCAATCCCACTGGTCCCTGCTGTCTTCTGGGACCTGTGTGTCTCCCAGAAGACAGAGGGGGATGGAGGAGGCGCCGGACATAGTGTAGATATCGGCGGGTACTGCGGCTATCTATGCCCAGGAATGGGAGCAAAACACCTGTATAAAGGCCCATACACACGGTAGGACATCCAACAAAATTTCCCTTGGATTTTTGTCCTAATTGATTTGTCCGGTCACACCCATAGCATACACACAGTCAGACTTTTCTGCAAACTTTTCTAAAACTTTCCCATCATCACGTGGTTTTTCTGCTCTTTTCTGCTCTTTACCGCCACCCTTTGGTTAACTTCTGCTATTGTTGGTTGATTTTAACATTGGTTCTGAGCATGCGTATTTGCACTTTGCACAAAAGTTGGTTGGATTGCTGTACACACGGTCACACAAAGCACCATCAGACTTTTGTTGCTGAAAAGTTTGTCCGTTCGCAGACCCAACTTTTTGTCAGATGAAACCTGAAAAAGTTGGTCCGATGGAGCGTACACACGATCAGACAAATTTGAAAAGTTGCAGATTTTGAAGTTGGTTGGCCAAAAGTCTGACCGTGTGTATGGGGCTTTAGACAGGTATCTGCTTTCCCCTCCCCTGAAAGGGGTGAAATGTGACATGACGCAGAGTCGGGGAGAATACCGAAAAGTGGAAGTTCCATTTTTATGTGTAAGTCCACTTTAAGATAATGACGTAATATATAAAAAAATTGTAAGTTCAAACAAGTTTTTCTTTCTGTGAATATTGTCCTGCAACAATATTTTTTATTTTTTTTTGCAATCCTTAGACAATTAAATGTAATAAAACTAAACAAAAGGCATTTTTTTCAGCAGTAAATATATGTAAAAAGTTCTAAAGAATATTAATAAGTAAAGCAAACTGATTTTTTTTTATTAGATAAATAAAATAGAAAAGAAAAAAAATCACCAGGAAAAATATATTTGAATAGAGAAGGGGAATATAGAGTTAATCAGTGCTGATTAGAGAAAACTAAAGGGTTAATAAGGGGTTCAACAGAGGAACATGTAATTAGAAAAAAAAAATGTTTTGCCTTGTCATGGTTGCTTTAAGTCTCTTCACCTGCAAATCAAAGTTCATCCCTATATAGAAGCAAAACACAGAACATTACAATTGATACAATGTTTCAATGTAACTTTCTGTGAAGTGTTTGTTGATAAACTTTGCCAGCCTGCTTCTTTTTTTTTATTTATTTTGTCAGCTGCTGCTGAATTGCTGTGTACTGAGAAAGGGAAGAGTAAAATATAGATTAATGTGAATAACTTTTTGTGTGATAAACCAAATGACCTGACATTTTCAGAATATGTTGACATGGATAGAGTCTTCTATTGTGTAAAATTTGGGGGAAATTGGTTAACATTTAGGGTATTTTTTGTACGTTAAGCTCCCAAAAAAACAAGCTTAATGTCCCTAGTTTGCCTTCTGGGACACTAAATCGCTTGAAACTTCTTGGATATGTTTGAAAGGTCAAGATCTTGGGGTGTGCAGAGTTTCAGGGCAATTGATTGAGGTTCAGGCACTTTTTTGCTCGTTAAGCTACATTAAGCCAATTTCAGTATTGTAAAATATAGCTTAATGTGAATAACTTTTGGTGTGATAAACCAAATGAGCTGAACATTTCTGAATATGTTGGCATGGACAGAGTCTTCTATTGTGTGAATCTTGGGGGAGATTGGTTAACATTTAAGGTCTTTTTCGTACGTTAAGCCACATTAAGCTCCCCAAAAAACAAGCTTAATGTACCTAGTTTGCCTTCTGGGACACCAAATCGCTTGAAACTTCTTGGATATGTTTGAAAGTCGAGATCTTGGGGTGTGCAAAGTTTCAGGGCAATTGATTGAGGTTCAGGCACTTTTTTGCTTGTTAAGCTACATTAAAGGGGTAGTTCCCCCAAAAACCTTTTTTTTAACATTTATTCAGGCTCGTTATGTCAAGGGGAATCAGGTTTTTTTTTTTTAGAAATGAAGCAGTACTTACCGTTTTAGAGATGCATCGTCTCCGACGCTTCCGGGTATGGGCTCCGACTATAGGCGTGCCTATTTGATTGACAGGCTTCCGAGGTCGCATACATCGCGTCACGATTTTCCGAAAGTAGCCGAACGACGGTGCGCAGGCGCAGTATAGAGCCGCACCGTCGCTCGGCTTCTTTCGGCTACTCGTGACGCGATGTATGCGACCGTCGGAAGCCTGTCAATCAAATAGGCACGCCCAGACCAGACGATCATACCCGGAAGCGACGGAGACGATGCATCTGTAAAACGGTAAGTATTGCTTCGTTTCTAATAAAAAACCACCCGATTCCCCTTGACATAACGAGCCTCAATCAATGTTAAAAAAAGGTTTTTGGGGGAATTACCCCTTTAAGCTACATTAAGCCAATTCAGTATTGTAATAAATAGCTTAATGTGAATAACTTTTGGTGTGATTAACCAAATGAGCTGACATTTTCAGAATATGTTGGCATGGATGTGGTCTTCTATTGGTTAATTGGTTAAAATTTAGGGTCTTTTCTGTATGTTAAGCTCCCAAAAAAACAAGCCTAATGTTCCTTGTTTGCCTTGTGGACCACCAAATCACTAATAAATAGCCTAATGTGAATAACTTTTGGTGTGGTTAACCAAATGAGCTGAAAATTTCAGAATATTTCGGCATGGTCAGAGTCTTCTATTGTGTGAATCTTGGGGGAGATTGGTTAACATTTAAGGTCTTTTTCGTACGTTACGCCACATTAAGCTCCCAAAACAAGCTTTAATGTACCTAGTTTTGCCTTCTGGGACACCAAATCGCTTGAAACTTCTTGGATATTGTTTAGAAGGTAGAGATCTTGGGTTTGAAAGTTTTCAGGGCAAATTGTTTGTGGTTCAGGCAATTTTTTGCTCGTTATAAGCTTTCCAAATTAAGCCAATTTCTAGTATTTTGTAAATATAGCCTAATCGTGAATAACTTTTTTGGTGTGTTAAACCCAAATGAGCTGAACATTTTGAATATGTTGGCATGGACAGAGTCTTCTATGGTGTGAAGTTTGGGGAGATTGGTTAACATTTAAGGTCTTTTTTCGTACGTTAAGCCACATTAAAGCTCTCAAAAAACAAGCTTAATGTACCTAGTTTGCTTTCTGGGACACCGAAACTTCCAAACTTCTTGGATATGTTTGAAAGGTCGAGATCTTGGGGTGTGCAGAGTTTCAGGGTAATTGATTGAGGTTCAGGCACTTTTTTGCTTGTTAAGCTACATTAAGCTACATTAAGCCAATTTCAGTATTGTAAAATATACCTTAATGTGAATAACTTTTGGTGTGATTAACCGAATGAGCAGAAATTTTCAGAATATGTTGGCATGGATAGGGTCTTCTATTGTGTGAAGATTGGTTAAGATTGGTTAACATTGGGAGATTGGTTAACATTTAAGGTCTTTTTTGTACGTAAAGCTCCCAAAAAAACAAGCTTAATGTTCCTAGTTTGCCTTGTGGAACACCAAATCGCTTCAGATTTCTTAGATATGTTTGGAACGTCGAGATCTTGGGGTGTGCAAAGTTTCAGGGCAATTCAATGAGGTTTAGGCACTTTATTGCTCGTTAAGCTTCATTAAGCTAATTTCACATCAAATGTTTTAGTATTGTAAAATATAGCTCAATGCAAATAACTTTTGGTGTGATTAACCAAATAAGCTGACATTTTCAGAATATGTTGGCATAGATAGAGTCTTCTACTGTGTGAAGTTTGGTGGAAATTGGTTAACATTTAAGGTCTTTTTTGTACGTTAAGCCACATTAAGCTCCCTAAAAAACAAGCTTAATGTCCCTAGTTTGCCTTGTGGGACCCCGAATCACACAAAACTTCTTGGATAGGTTTGGGTAGTTAAGATCTTAGGCTGTGCAACGTTTTAAGACAATTGATTACGTTTTAGGTACATTATGGTACGTTAAGCTCTGTTTTTGCATTGTAAAATATAGCTTAATGTGAATAAATTTTGGTGTGATAACCCAAATGAGCTGAAATTTTCAGAATATGTTGGCATCTATAGAGCCTTCTACTGTGTGAAGTTTGGGGGAAATTGGTTAACATTTAAGGTCTTTTTTGTACGTTAAGCTACATTAAGCTCCCAAAAAAACAAGCTTAATGTCCCTAGTTTGCCTTGTGGGATACCAAATAGCACATAACTTATAGGATATGTTTGGGTAGTTGAGATCTTAGGCTGTGAAAAGTTTCAGGGCAATTGATTGAGGTTTAGGCACTTTATTGCTCGTTAAGCTACATTAAGCCAATTTAACATTAAATGTTTTAGTATTGTAAAATATAGCTTAATGTGAATAAATTTTGGTGTGATAACCCAAATGAGCTGAAATTTTCAGAATATGTTGCCATGGACAGAGTCTTCTATTGTGTGAAGTTTAGGGGAAATTAGTTAACATTCAAGGTCTTTTTCGTACATTAAGCCACATTAAGCTCCCCAAAAAACAAGCTTAATGTACCTAGTTTGCCTTGTGGAACACCAAATCGTTTGAAACTTCTTGGATATGTTTGAAACGTCGATCTCTTGGGGTGTGCAAAGTTTCAGGGCAATTGATTGAGGTTTAGGCACTTTTTTGCTCGTTAAGCTACATTAAGCCAATTTCAGTATTGTAAAATATAGCCTAATGTGAATAACTTTTGGTTTGATAAACCAAACGAGCTGAACATTTCTGAATATGTTGGCATGGACAGAGTCTTCTATTGTGTGAAGTTTGGGGGAGATTGGTTAACATTTAAGGTCTTTTTCGTACGTTAAGCCACATTAAGCTCCTCAAAAAACAAGCTTAATGTACCTAGTTTGCTTTCTGGGACACCGAAACTTCCAAACTTCTTGGATATGTTTGAAAGGTCGAGATCTTGGGGTGTGCAGAGTTTCAGGGTAATTGATTGAGGTTCAGGCACTTTTTTGCTTGTTAAGCTACATTAAGCTACATTAAGCCAATTTCAGTATTGTAAAATATACCTTAATGTGAATAACTTTTGGTGTGATTAACCGAATGAGCAGAAATTTTCAGAATATGTTGGCATGGATAGGGTCTTCTATTGTGTGAAGATTGTTGTGGTTGGTTATGCTGACCCTGTTCTCTATTTTTGAATGTTATATTTTATTACATTATTGTTCTAAGCTGCCATGCACTTATATGATACCTCTATACAGTTTAGCATGTACTTTTGTCCGGGTGTGTCCGCCGCAGTTGGTTTGACCCCACTCCTGCCTCGATCTACATCCCGACCACCACCCTGATGGTCTGGCTGGATCTGACGCAGGATAAGGATAATTTTCCTTTATCCTATATGTTCTTTTTTGTTTCTCTTTTATTTTTTATGTTTGTTCGAGTTAATACCAAAACAAATGGGTTATTACCCTTTTTGCAAAATCTGGTATATATCAGGAGTATGATCTCCTGCGTTTTTGCACAGAAAAAACTATATTTGTTTTGCACAGGCATAGTGTATATGTTTTCTTGTTATTTTTCACTCATAGATATACATAACCAATATATCTTATATTTTTGCCCTACTTGCGAGCTGCCATGTATGGCGGAGATGCTGACTCCATGCAGGTTTCTCGCGTGGCTTAGGTGTTCCCTGCCTTGTAACGGTAAACCACACACAGGCGACAACTGTATGGTTAGATCTGTTGCCCCCTTTATGTTATCAGCTTTTATATATTTCTACTGTTCAATTGATAGATTGTTATGATTCTAACCATGGGTCTTAAAATTATATCTCATAACACGAATGGGTTTAACTCACCCAATAAACTAAAAAAGCCTTTCAACAATACAAAAAACTAGGCGCAGACATTATTCTGCTCCAGGAGACTCACTTTGCATCCACTAACCACCCTAAATTCTTCCACAAATCCTATAACCAAGTGTACTATACCACCTTTGACAATAAAACTAAGGGGGTCGCCATCCTTATACGTAACACGATCATCTTTGATGTTCACCATATATTTAAAGACCCCGAAAGCAGATATATCATTCTCAAGGGTATCATTAACAATAGGGAAATCACCATAGCCTCGGTTTACGCCCCTAATGACACCCACACCTCCTTTTTCCTTAAATTCTTCGAAACTCTGGACAAATACCACTCACCCCACATGTTGATCGGTGGAGATTTTAACTTAGCTGCCCACCCAATCCTTGACAGAAGCTCCATATCCCCCCATACAAAATCTTTCTCTAAGACCATAAACCGTCTAATCAATAAGGCACAATTATTAGATACATGGAGAGCTCATAACACGGGTATTAAAGCCTATACCCACTATTCCCACCCACATGACTGCTATGCTAGACTTGACTATGTGCTGTCTACCCCTATCTTACTTGCCAACTCCACGCAAGCGCAGATTCACCCTTGCCCATGGTCGGACCACGATGTCTGCACATTCACTACATCCTACATAGGACTAACCCCCTCTCCTCATAACTGGCGTCTCAATGACTCCTTACTAACAAACCCTACTAACAACTCTACTATTTCCTCACACATAGAAAATTATTTCACAGACAATATTAATGAGGAAACCCCACCCACTTCTATATGGGTCGCCCACAAAGCAGTTCTAAGAGGCCACATCATTAGCTTAGCTGCATCCAAAAATAGAGAGCGACAGGCCGACATCAGACGCCTCACCAATGAACTCCACCATCTCTACATTAAACTACATCATTCAGTCGATCCTGCCATTACCCATCAAATACAAGAAAAACGCAAATCCCTAGATACCCTCCTTTCCACTAATGTCGAGAAATCCCTCAGGTTCTCTAAAGCCAAATATATGCTACACTGCAACTCTTATTCAGCAATGTTTGCAAGGAAACTTAAACAAGACAGTAACCCTACACATACATACAAACTTAGAAATAATAAGGGCAACCTAGTCTCCCACCCACAAGAAGTCATGGAAATTTTTACCTCCTTCTATCAAAACCTCATGTCAAATCCCAACACTCCCCCAAATGAAGCTGCTAAATCTTGGCTCGACAACCTCAATCTCCCCTCCCTCAATCACGAACATTTAGACTCTCTTAACACACCTTGTACAATTGAGGAAATTACACACATTATTAAATCACTCAAAACCTCCACTGCTCCGGGCCCTGATGGGTACTCATCCCTATACTACAAAAAATATGCCCCTCTCCTTGCCCCCCACTTGACGAACCTCTTTAATCACATCCTAGAAGGCAATTACTTTCCAAGAGAAATGCTATTAGCTAATCTCTCCTTAATCCCCAAACCCAATAAAGACCATTCACTCCCCCAGAATTTCCGCCCCATTTCAGTCCTGAATAACGACCTTAAGATCTTTGGCAGGATTCTTGCAGACAGACTCGCCAAAGTCATCTCCCCACTAGTTCACATTGACCAATCTGGTTTCATACCTAACAGACAGATCACGGACAACATCAGACTTGTCACCAATGTTATTCAAGATGCTAATCTCCACTCACGCCAAACCTGTCTTCTCAGCCTTGACATTCACAAGGCGTTTGACAGTGTCAGCTGGTCGTACTTGAACTACCTGCTCCCCAAATTTGGAATCACTGGAGCATTTTTGCAGGGATTCAATGCTCTGTACGATTCTCCACAGACTCGCATCCGTTTGCCTGGTGTCAACTCTGATTTTTTTCCATTAGGTAGAGGTACCAGACAGGGCTGCCCCCTGTCCCCAACTCCTCTTCGCTCTAGCCATGAAGCCCTTAGCCCAGGCTATCAGAGCCAACCCAGATATAAGAGGATATACTAAAGATCATCAGGAATACAAGATCAGCCTATATGCTGACGATGCACTACTATACATTACCAACCCCCATACCTCCCTTCCCGTACTGCTCAAACAACTAGAACTTTTCCATAGGATCTCAGGACTAAAAATTAACTTAAGCAAATGCTCCGCACTACCCATTAACATCCCTCCAGCAGAACTTAGCCTTCTTCAGTCCAACTTTCCCTTTACGTGGATCTCCTCCTCATTTACATACCTTGGCGTTAATATCACTCCTCTTTACAACGGCTTATATAAGGCTAACTACATCCCATTACTAGCCCGCATCACATCCCTCCTGAAAACCTGGTCCTCCTATCACATCTCTTTTTTGGGCAGAGTTTGTGCAATCAAGATGAACATCCTCCCCAAACTTTTATATTACTTTCGCTCCATCCCAATCAACATCCCTAAAACCAAACTCGAGGCTCTTCAAAGACAAATTAATAAATTTATCTGGGCTGACAAAAGACCACGATATAGTTACAACCTACAATATAAACCACAGGCTAGAGGCGGTCTGGGACTCCTCCCCAATTTATGGAAATACTTTTTAGCCGCACGCCTATCACAAATCTCTCAATGGTTTTCCCCAAATAAAAACATCCCCTGGATGTGCTTTGAGACTTCATCTATATATCCACTACACCTACAAGGGATACTTTGGTCTAGGTACATCCTTTATAAAGACCTCATCAAACGTAACATTATAGTGGCCCATGCATTCAAACTTTGGCAAAATACTAGCGACACTTTCCCACTAGCTTCAGCAACCTCCTCACTCACATCATTCTTGGGAGACCCCAGACTGCCTCTTGCATATAAAGACAGACAATGTGTCTCTGCCTGGATAGACCTTGGACTGACCTCCTTGGGCTCACTACAATCTAAGTGGAACTTTAGAAGCTTTGAATCCCTTCAGAGTGACTTTAGACTCCCCCCCTCAGAGATTGAGAGATTCCATTTAATTAAATCATTTTTTCAGACACATTTCTCTCTCTCCACGAGTCCATCTATGGCAGTCTTTGAAAGAATTTGCAAATCCTCATCCAGGGACAGAGGAATGATATCTAGGCTATACAACAACCTTAATGATTTCTCGGCCTCTGAGAAAACCCAACCCATGCTACGATGAGAATCAGACTTAGGTATTGACCTTCCCCCAAATACATGGTATGCTATGTCCGAAAACCTCAGGAAAAGCAATAAAGCAGTCTCCTTTAGGGAAACCCCAACAAAACTATTCACAAGATGGTACCTAACCCCATCCAAAATCCATACCTTTTATCCGACAGTTTCCCCTGATTGCTTCAGAGGTTGCCAAGCTGAAGGTACGCTACTTCACACTTTCTGGAGCTGCCCACGAATATCACAGATCTGGCTAGAGGTAGCACGTAGATTTGAAGACTCCTCTAAACATAAGATCTCCCTCACCCCATTAATCTGTTTACTTTATGGAGATATCCCAGACATCCCTCCCCCATGCTCCAGACTCCTCCATTCACTATGTAGCTCGGTGCAATGGATGATCGCACTAAACTGGAGATCTAGGGAGGTAATATGGTCACAGGTGCTCGACAGGATGGAACTGTTGAAACTATCAGAAAGAATATACCATACAATCAATGACAGCCTACATGTTTTTGATGCCAAATGGTCATATTGGTAGTCCAATTTTTGATGTCTCCATTTGCTTATATACGCACTGTACTATAATGATGTATCACTAACTTTACCCTCTACCCACTCAAGACCTCTCATCATGACCTGCCTTACATGTTATTAATTCACTGTTATGCCTTTGAAAAGTGTTATGTTTTTCTATACCTATGCTTGTATCCCAATTTATACTTCTTAATAAACTTTTGTAAACAAAAAAAAAAAGAAGTGACAAAATGCTTATGCAATGGATCTGATGAACCAGCGGATGCTGAGAAACGCGTCATCCCATTGGTTGGCCCGAGGTTCGACGTCACTTCCGGTCGTACGGCAAAGGATTGCGCTTCATGCTGGAACGCACAGCGCGTCCTAACTAGGATACACGGCTCCTGGACCCCCTATTGCTTCTCCTAGGCTTCCCCAGGATGGGCTCTTATATCTCCCATGACTTGGCCAAGTCAGCCTGCCTGGACCTTTGCAGCTGTGGACGATATGTGTGACACCGGACCAGTCATTAACCCCCTATGTGCCTATGCTCTCATTGTCTTGTGAGCAGCCAATTTATTGTTTACTAATTTATTTCATTAAGCCCTTATTTACTTCATTTAGTTTGGCGCATGTCCTTCTTGTTTACAAAATGCTTATCGCTTCTGGTTTCTCACATCACACAGTGAGAGAAATTATATCTGTTACTCTCACTGTGTTTCAGGAAACGGATGGTGCCGGGTTGCATCCTTCCAGGCTCTTTGATCACTTGGGAGACCCTGATATAGGTGACAGCAGAAGAGGGGAGACCCCTTTTCCACTGCCTGTACAAGTAATTCAGTGGCTCTTTAACCCCTCTGATTACTTTTACCAGCTTCAGAATCGGTGGCTGAATTTTTTATATCTCTGTCATCACCGAGATATCACCCTTCCCATCTAAGGATGTATGGGTACATTGCTGGATGGGAAGTGGTTAAAAAAGGGGCTTGCAGTTTAGGTTTTCTTTTTTTAATTCATGCGATAGTTGGGAGGGGACAAAGGGTTGTTAGAGATTAAGCTCAGAGTTCTGTTTTGAGATAACTCAATTAACCTAGCAATATAATCGAGCAGTGGGCCAACTGAATGGGTACCTAAACTTTTGTACATGCCATGTTTTACATTTTCCAATTCTTGAAACAAAGCAGGCATACAGTAACTGGTTTAAAATGTTACATAGTAGTAGGTGAGGTTGAAAAAAGACACAAGTCCATCAAGTCCAACCTATGTGTGTGATTATATGTCAGTATTACCTTGTATACAAAAGACATGCTGGTAGGTTAATTGGCTTCTGCCAAAATTGGCCCTAGTATATGAATGTGAGTTAGGGACCTTAGATTGTAAGCTCCTTGAGGGTAGGGACTGATGTGAATGTACATTGTATATGTAAATTACTGTGTAAATTGACGGCGTTATATAAGTACCTAAATAATAATAATAATAATATCCCTGTATGTTGCGATCGTTCTAATAGTTTTGTGAAACTATTGATGCTCCCTGCTGAAACCATGGCCTGTGGAAGTGAATTTCAAATCCTTGCCGCTTTTACAGTAAAGAACCCTCTACGCAGTTTAAGGTTAAACCTCTTTTCTTCTCATTTTAATGAGTGGCCACGTGTCTTATTAAACTTCCTTTCGCAAAAAAGTTTTATTCCTATTGTGGGGTCACCAGTATGGTATTTGTAAATTAAAATCATATCCCCTCTCAAGCATCTCTTCTCCAGAGAGAATAAGTTCAGTGCTCGTAACCTTTCTATAACTAATATCCTCCAGACCGTTTATTAGCTTTGCTGCCCTTCTCTGTACTCACTCCATTACCAGTACAGTACATCCTTCCTGAGGACTGGTGCTCAGAACTGGATAGCATACTCTAGGTACGGCTGCACCAGAGTTTTGTAGAGCGGAAGAATTATCGCTTTATCTCTGGAGTTAATCCCCTTTTTAATGCATGCCAATGTTCTGTTTGCTTTGTTAGCAACAGCTTGGAATTGCATGCCATTGCTGAGCCTATCATCTACTAGGACCCCCAGGTCCTTTTCCATCCTTGATTCCCACATAGGTTCTCCCCCAGTGAGAAGATTGCATTCATATTTTTGCCATCCAAATGCATTATTTTCAATTGTTCTACATTAAACCTCATTTGCCATGTAGTTGCCCCCATTAATTTGTTTCTGATCTTCTTGCAAGTTTTCCAAATCATATGGAGAAGTTATAGCTTAGTATCGTCTGCAAACAAACAGAAACTGTTTACCCCATTCTCCGGGTTATTTATCAACAAATTAAATAGGATTGGTCCCAGCACAGAACCCTGGGGGACCCCACTTCCCAGGCCTGATCATTCCGAGTACTCCCCATTTATCTGAACTCGCCCTTCTTGCCAGTTTTCAATCCATGTACTCACCCTATGGTCCAATGAATTTTGTTTAAACTCATTTAAACAATATCCCTATTCCTCAAAAATAATTCATACACATCCACCACTTAATGACCCTATAATAATTTTTCATTAAATGGTTCCTTAAAAGTTTATCTTCCACCTTGTAGCATCCCCCACAAGCTCCTGAACCTCTCATTTCCCTCTCACATCTGTTTGTTTAAAGTGAACAATTTATTATAGCTGTGGTCACGTACACGTCTCTATGCATTCTACAAATCCTATAGTTCATAGACCCTAGTCCATCTCGGAATCAAGCAAGAAAGGGTGGCTAAGTTCCTACATACCGTGGGACTATGCAGAATGAATGTAGCCACCCTCTAACAAAAGAAATTTGGAGCAAGCTGAGAGCAATGGAAGGCACTTTTTT
Organism: Rana kukunoris; assembly: GCA_029574335.1. NCBI lineage: Eukaryota > Metazoa > Chordata > Amphibia > Anura > Ranidae > Rana > Rana kukunoris. The sequence goes on along the minus strand of CM056056.1, from coordinate 69,309,693 downwards.
AAATTAAAGTGGTTCTAAAGTCAAAATATTTTTTTTTTCTTAATGCATTCCCTGACCTAAAAACTTAGCGGAGTTCCCTCTTGATAAAATGCTGTTCACATCTGCTGCAGCACAGCTTTCTCCCTCTTCTCACAGGACACATAGGGAGCAGCTGGAACTATTGGCTCATGCTGCTGTTGGTCAAATCCGGTAAGGAGGAAGCAGGGGCATGGCTTACTGGCATCATGTGTATTTATGGCCGCACACATCCTGGATCAGGATGAGCCCACTTGAGTGCCCTCGCAGCACACAGCTTGCTGAGAGTACACTGGGGGAAGAATAGGAGTGGACAGTACCAGTGGGGATCGGTGTACGTAACAGCTCTTTGCAATATCATTGCAGAACAGGTAAGTATAGCATCTTTTTTATTTTAGGTAAAAAAAAAAATATCCTAACTACTTTAAGAATATACAGTGTGAAGAAGTATACAGTTTCCAGAAGCTGTAACATAGTAACAGTTGAGGACACAGACCACAATTGTGAACCGTTAGGCTGGGTTCACACCTATGCATGTTTAGTGCTTTTGCATTTTGCAGATTTACACTACAGTCTATTTACCATTGTTTACTATGGAACACGTTCTGAAGTGCAAATCTGCAAAATGCAGGTGTGAATCCAGCCTTACTGAGGGAAGTAAAAATGGCAGCATCTGCAGTGAAGAAGGCGTTTTGTGTTCTTGAATTGAGCAAAATGTAATTTGTAAGGCCTTGTACACACGATCAAATCTGTCTGCTGGAAACGGTCGGCCCGACCGTCCCGACCGTCCCAGCAAACAGATTCGACCGTGTGTACGGGCAAGCCGACGGATTTGGCCACCCGACAGATTTCAAAGCATGCTTTGAAATCTGTCGGCTGGGAACCCGTCCGCCCGACATGTCTGCTGGTTAGTATGCTAACCAGCAGACATGTCTTCTCGCACACGCGCCGAATGATTTTGACGCATGCGCAGAAGTGGATATGTTAAGTCTTTGGTTGATGCCACAGTTGCATAACAAACGTGACAGCTTTATTCTCCAATTGGATGGTGCAACACCACACTGGTCAGGCGATGTGCGAGATTACCTCAATGAACATCTTTCTCACTGATGGATTGGACGAGCCAGAGACTACATCATGCCACTGACCCAATGGCCACCCAGTAGTCCTAACTTAACACCTTGTGACTTTTTCATGTGGGGGTACATGGGGGTACATAAAGTACATGGTATTCCTGTTGATCTAGCGGAGCTGACACAGCGTATCACAGCCACTATCACTGCACTTAATTTGGATATCTACTCGCATTTGGGCAAAAATGACTGTCTCGATGTGTGTCGGGTGAGTAAGGGTGCACACATAGAACATCTTTGATTGTCTCTAAAAAACGTGAAACATTTCCCTACAATTGTGTTACAGCTAACATAAAATATCTTTAATTTTTCTTGTTTTATAGTGCGTGGAAACTATATACTTCTTTATGAATCACACTGTATAATATCATTTTTTAATTTAGACCAGAGTTTAATGTCCACTTAAATGCCTTTTACTTGAGAAAATATAAAAAAAAAAAGTAAATTGACCAGAGGTGCTCAAAATTTTAAATAATGCCACGTACACACGGTCGGAATTTCCAAAAACAAATATTCGATGTGAGCTTGTCGGAAAATCTGACCATGTGTATGCTTCATCGGACATTTGCTGAATTCGACATGTTTGAGAGCTGGTTCTCAATTTTTCCGACAACAAAAGTTCTTGTCGAAATTCCGATCATCTGTAGCCAATTCCAATGCATAAAAATCCTAAGCATGCTTGCAATCAATTTGACACATGCTCGGAATCATTGAACTTAATCATTAGAGTGTAAATACGTATTTACCCATAATTTACAGAGAAATGAGAATCCTAAAAATAATATTAAAGTGGCTGTAAAGTGGCTGTAAACCCCACTTTTTGACTTTTACCTAGAGGTAAGCCTATAATAAGGCTTACCTGTAGGTATAAAGAATATCACCTAAACCTGTACGGTTTAGGAGATATTCCCCTCGCAATGAGCGGCTGATTGCAGAGGCGCATGCGCAGGGGGGAATCCACGGCGAAAGGACCGGCAGCCGCCGGACCTTGCTGATTTTAAATCTCTGGCGTGGGAGTGACGTAACCGCCGCTCCAGCCAATCACAGCGCTGGAGCGGTGATACCCAGAAGACACGCCGGAGCAAGATGACATCTCGCTCGGCGTGGACCAGGTAAGTGCTCTTCACCTCGTTCCGAGGTAAGTATTTCATAATCAGCTAGTATGCGGTGCATACTAGCTGATTATGCCTTTTGCCTTGCAGGTTTAAAAAAATAAAAAAATTGTATACGCAGTTTACAACCGCTTTAAAATTGATATGTGTTATCAGCTGAAATAATATTCTGTATTCAACTACAAAATTGTATTAACCTGCTTGCAAGTATATCATTCAGATTCATGATAGCCATGGGTTGTTCAGCCAGTATTTGATTGCTTTGAGAAGTCCCATAGTAAGGACAGACCAGACCACAAAGAATGACAGCAGAAAACACAACCGATATTAATATGCAGCAAGAAGTGTGCTATTTATAGACAGACTGGGTTTCGCTCTTCAAATGATGTTGATGTCTCAACTTAATATAAGCACGATTCCTGAATGAGCACAGAATTTTAATCTGTCCATTGGGGTGTAAATTTCCCATTGGGATTGGTGAATCAAAAGAAGAACTGAAGTCTGATTAATGGGAAGACCTCGCACACAAAGGTATTGTTTACTCTTTAACTTGCAATTATTAGTCTAGTCTAGTCATCAGATTCTGTAAGCATTCATAAAGCATGTAAAGGAAACACCTACACTGACCGATATACGTTGGCTGTCCTTGTTGACCTGCATCTCAAAACTTTTGATGCCTTTCTCTGGCTTCAGTAGTTTGAGTCATGGACCCAGAACACGCACGCTGCAATTTGAGCCAGAGTAAAGTCAAAGCAGCGGATCTGAATACTCATTCCTCAGATTGGCCACCAATGAGGATTCCTTCACCCACTGACCACCATTACTCTTGTTTTTAATTTGTCCCACTGGGCAACAATGCTGGAGCATCCCTCTGCCTATTGACCAGGAATGTTAGTGTATTTATTCCTTTAAACCCAGCCCCTGGAGGACATCATTTGATGAAGCGCCTAAGGCGGGGCTTTGATGTGACGTCTCTGCGCATAACAGGTCCAAGCTCGGGTTCATAGAATGCGGGACAGAATAGTAAAGAATAGTTATGTGCTTTGCAAGATGTATATTTTATTAAGTGTATGGGGTTAGTTTTATTTTTTTTATAATTTTAGATGGTTTTACGCTTAGTACCCCTTTCTCTTCATATGTAGCGCTACCCCCGAAATAGCCGCTGGTTAGATTTGGGACCGGCGTGTTACCTCTGTAGCATGTCTAGGGATATGATGAAAAAAGATGGTGTGAGCAATGATAGAATTTCCAAACAGCAAGGTGTCATTTTCTTTGCTTTTATTCTTGTGCCCAACACGGCAACAAGTAACTTCAGGTGAATAAAGGAAAGGTTATGGAAGAAGAAGTTGCAGGTTCAGGCCTTAACTATGTACAGAAGCAGTCCTGCTTCAACAATACCTTTGCTTTGTCGCCACTCCAGTTTGAGTGGGTGTAGTGTACCCGGACTGTCTCTCTCACAGAACTGGCAGCCGGAGTATCACTTGGAACTCTGAGAAGGAAGCAAGCCTCTGCCACAGACTTGGCTCAATAGAATAGGAGTGGTACCTCTGCCACAGGCCCTTTGTCTGCAATGTAACTTGGTGGAGCGATTCCTTCTCAGTAAAGTAGCTTGCCTGAATTGTCTTCAGGTAGGTCTTGATTTTGGGTGATCGACTGACAGGTTCCCATTGAACAAACTCCCAGTGTCCGGTCACCTTGATCCCCGATGGCTCGTCTGGGCCTTATTGGATCGCCTGCCTTCGGGCTCTCCTCAGACTGACTCCCCACCGAACAGCACAACTCGCTTGGGATCTTCTCATAGAAGCGAGGACCTAGTAAGTCACCGGGGCCTCTCTGCAACTTTAGTTGCTCCGGGCCATGAGGGCAAAGAGTCAGGAACTCCGTTTAGCACGTGCTCCCCGGCCTGGTGCCGCAACCGGATCCAACCTCGAACTCCCGACGCCAAGATGGCGCCCTCAAGAAGCACCCTCCCCCAGCATGACCCGCGAGGGCAAACCTCCTCTGATTGGCTGCTGGCGGGAAGGCGCTCTCGCTGATCTCCACTGCAGCCACCTGTCGTTCCAAGATGGAAAGGTATCTTTGGAATACAGAATAAAACAACAGCACAGCACAGCACTAAACTAACATACATCACATGGATGAGAGCTGTGTAACTCTCTCATCACTCTCTAAATTTAAACAGTGTCCGTAAATGGAAGTACATGGGCACTACACATAATCTGGGTTTTCATGACTAAGTGTTCATTGTGGAATGGGCTTTAGTGATGGCTTTGAGAAAAGATGCCCCACATCTGCATTCTGCATTCATAAAGCTGGTTGTTGATATTACCAGACAGTATTTCTGGTGAGGGATTTAGCAGATTTTGGTGGTAGTTTATGCACTGAAGATAGAGCATGTCTCTGAGATGGGATTAATTTTCACCATAAGTTTAAAGAATTGATGATCTTTGATTGCACAGGACACTTTACGATATTGGAGAAATGTATGGAATGTCTCAGAACTCTTTAACATATTTATAATATGCATAGAACACTTTTTGGATTATTTTAGGACCTTATTTTTGTTGTTTGGCACACAGACTTTTGTTTTTATTGATGTTTACATTTAGTATGTCATATTGTTTAATTGAATGTGGTAATAGCACCATCTTCATATAAACTCTGTATTTCTCTCCACTTCCTGCCAATTATGGGGTATTCTTCCTCCCACTGGCCCCCAATACGAGGGTATATTTCCTCCCATGGATCATCACCAATGCTGGAGCTTTATTCCTCCCACAAACTACCAATTCTGAATCTTGCTTCCTCCCACTGACCACCAATGCTGAGGCATGCTTTAGCCCATCGACCAGCAGGGCCAGTGTTGGAAAACATTGGCACCCCAGAGGTTTTATAACTACATTTCCCATGATGCTCAGGCACTCTGCAGTGTAGTGGAGCATCATGGGAAATGTAATTCCAAAACATCTGGAGTGCCAAGGTTAGCAATTCTTTATCACCAATGCTAATTTATTACTAATGCTAAGGCATGCAATAGCCCACCAACCACTAATGCTGGGGCATTCTTCATCCCACTGACCACCAATGTTGAGGCATGCTTTAGTACATCAACCACCAGTGCCTAGGCATTCTTCATCCCACTAACTACCAATGCTAAGGCATGCAATAGCCCACCAACCACCAATGCTGAAGCATTCTTCCTCTTCTTTCTTCCCTTTAAAGCGGAGCTCCACCCTGATATATTTTTTTTTTTTAAATCTGAAAAAAAAAAAAAATGAAATGGAAAAAAAAAAAAATACTCACCCTAAATAGGCTGTTGCTATGCGGAAGTCCCGAATCTGCCCTCATGATCCGCGGTGTGGTTTTCTTCCTCCTCCTCTTCTCGGTGTCTTCTTGTGAATGGGCCGCGCTGCATTCTGGGAACTGTGTGTATCCCAGAAAGCAGCCGGACCATTCACAAAGCACCGCGTCGCTCGCACATGCGCAGTAGGAAACGGGCAGTGAAGCCACACGGCTTCACTGCCTGTTTCTCTGACTGTGGATAGCGGTGCTGGGATCGAGGATCGGCATCGGCGGGGGCCGTCAGCGCGGGCGCCTAGGACAGGTAAGTGTCCTTATTCAAAGTCAGCAGCTACACTGTTAGTAGCTGCCGACTTTGAAAAAAAAAAAAAAAATGCGGGTGGAGCTCCGCTTTAAACACATATTAACCACTTGACCACTGGGCACTTAAACCCCCTTCCTAACCAGACCAATTTTCAGCTTTCGGTGCTCTCACAGTTTGAATGACAATTACTCAGTCATACAACATTCTACCCATTTGAAATTTTTGTCCTTTTTTTCACACAAATAGAGCTTTCTTTTGGTGGTATTTGATCACCTCTGGGTTTTTTATTTTTTGCGCTATAAAAGAAAAACGACTGAAAATTCTGTAAAAAAAATAAAAATATCTTGTTTCTGTCATATTAGCAGGTTATTTCTCACACACAGCATATGCATACCACAAATTACACCCCAAAACACATTCTGCTATTCCTCCTGAGTATGGCGATACCCCATGTGTGGGACTTTTACACAGCGTGGCCACATACAGAGGCCCAACATGCAGGGAACGCCATCAGGCGTTCTGGAACACCCAGACCAATTCTGACATTTCTCTCCTACATGGAAAAATCATCATTTATTTGCTAGAAAATGACATAGAACCCTAAAACATTATATATGCTTTTTTAGCAAAGACCCCAGAGAATACAATGGCGGCCGTTACAACTTTTTATCTCGCACGGTATTTTCGCAGAAATTTATTGAACGCGTGTTTTTTAAAAAACTGTTTTGTGCTTAAAACAAAACAAAACAGTAAAGTTAGCCCAATTTTTTTTCATAATGTGAAAGATGAAGTTACGCTGAGTAAATAGATACCCAACATGTCACACTTCAAAATTGCGCACACTCGTGGAATGGCGCCAAACTTCGCTACCTAAAAATCCCCATAGGCGGTATTGCAGAGTATTGGGGTATTGCAAAGTATCATGCAGGGTATTGGGGTATTGCCGAGTACTGGGGTATTGCCGAGTACTGGGGTATTGCCGAGTACTGGGGTATTGCCGAGTATTGGGGTATTGCCGAGTATTGGGGTATTGCCGAGTACTGGGGTATCGTTGAGTACTGGAGTACTGGGGTATTGTTGAGTACTGGGGTATTGTTGAGTACTGGGGTATTGTTGAGTACTGGGGTATTGCCGAGTACTGGGGTATTGTTGAGTACTGGGGTATTGTTGAGTACTGGGGTATTGTTGAGTACTGGGGTATTGTTGAGTACTGGGGTATTGCCGAGTACTGGGGTATTGCCGAGTACTGGGGTATTGCCGAGTACTGGGGTATTGCCGAGTACTGGGGTATCGTTGAGTACTGGAGTATTGGGGTATTGCCGAGTACTGGGGTATTGCCGAGTACTGGGGTATTGCCGAGTACTGGGGTATTGCCGAGTACTGGGGTATTGCCGAGTATTGGGGTATTGCCGAGTACTGGGGTATCGTTGAGTACTGGAGTATTGGGGTATTGCCGAGTACTGGGGTATCGTTGAGTACTGGAGTATTGGGGTATTGCCGAGTACTGGGGTATTGTTGAGTACTGGGGTATTGTTGAGTACTGGGGTATTGTTGAGTACTGGGGTATTGTTGAGTACTGGGGTATTGTTGGGTACTGGGGTATTGTTGAGTACTGGGGTATTGTTGAGTACTGGGGTATTGTTGGGTACTGGGGTATTGTTGGGTAATGGGGTATTGTTGGGTACTGGGGGATTGCTGAGTATTGTTGGGTACTGGGGATTGCAGGGTACTGGGGATTGCAGGGTACTGGGGATTGCAGGGTACAGGGGATTGCAGGGTACTGGGGGGATGGCAGAGCTGGGATGTTTTGAGGGATGGCTGGATCTGTGACTGCATTTGTCACAGATCCAGCCACAGCTCAGCTGCTGACACCCCGCTCCCCCCCCCTCTCCTCGCACACTGTACAGAGAGGAGAGGGAGGAACCGGCGTCATCAAATGACGCCGGTTTGTTTACAAGTGATCGCGCTGTCATTTGACGGCGCGATCACGTGGTAAACGGCCGCGATCAGCGGCAATTTACCGTGATCCGTGATGCGCCGGGTCTTCCAGGGGACGCGCAATCGCGAAAGTGAAGGACGACGTCCCAGGGACGTCGTCCCAAGATAACCGCGCCGTAGCAGTAAAATGCTTATGGCGCGGTGGGAAAGTGGTTAACTTTATTGGCATCCCAGTCTTAGTCCGTAGGGTTCAACATTAGTTAGTAAAATTATGAGAGTACATGCGCTATGGTTGTGTGTATTCCACTACTATAAATAATATTATACATTCACGTGCAATAAAAAATGTTGTGTAACAATTCGAGTTGAAGCTGCTGATATCACGTAAGGTCAAAGACCCCTTAATTGACAATAAACAAAATTAATCTTGGCGCTTATTCTATATCACTTATGTGTACTAAATAAACATATATAAAGTGCTTGAGCAATCGGGTCTAAAGGGCCCTAAGAGTCAAATCTGGAGTGAGACAGGCCAAAAGTGGGGATGCCATAGAAGTTTTTTTTTATTCACATTTGGTGTTAGAATTTTCAGTTTTAAACCCTTAGCTGTATTCCCTCTATTTGCTGGATTTTTTTTAACTAAAAAAGTTCCACATTCAGCTCAAGATGAAGGGATGTGTTTCTGGGTCTCTTTCTTCTCCATACGCACAAACATGCAAACTCAGGAAACCAGCATATGTATGTCCACCCACCAGCTGATAAACTTGATTAGGAGCTGCTAAGCTGTGGCAAACAAGAGAGCTTGAAAAGATGCACAGAGGATGTGTGGTCACAAATACATGACATTGTTATACTTGATATGATAAAATCAAGTTTATAGAGAACATTTTTCGATGTTTAAAATTTAGTGTGAAAATTGTTAGTGGACATTCTATTTATAAATAGCAGATTTTTTTTTTAAGCAGAACATGTTTAGTTGAATTTAACCACTTAAGACCGGGACCAAAATGCAGGTAAAGGACCAGGCCCCTTTTTGCGATTCGGCACTGCGTCGCTTTAACTGACAATTGCGCGGCCGTGCGACGTGGCTCCCAAACAAAATTTGCGTCCTTTTCTTCCCACAAATAGAGCTTTCTTTTGGTGGTATTTGATCACCTCTGCGATTTTAATTTTTTGAGCTATATACAAAAATAGAGCGTCATTTTTGAAATAAATCAACATTTTTTACTTTTTGTTATAAGAAAAATCAAATAAACTAAATTTTAGTCAAACATTTAGGCCAACATTTATTTAGCCATATGTCTTTAGTAAAAAAAAATAGCTACCTAGCGGGAACAGCGACACTAATACAGCGATCAGAAAAACGATCGCTTAGTGACGCTGGCAATAGGGAGTGAAAGGGTTAACTAGGGTGGTGTTCAAGGGGTTAAAACTTTGTTAGGGGGGGTACGGGGCTACCCTGGACCTAACACTAACTGACTGTCACACTGACACTAAATCATACATTACTGCATTCGGTGACACTGTGACAGGGCGAGGGGGGGTGATTGCAAGGGGTTAAGTCTGCCTGTGTGTCCTGGTGTCAGTGTAGTGTTGTGCAGACTTACTGTGTAATGTGATCTCTCCTCAGCAGCGGTTGAAAAAACCTGCTAAGAGGAGAGATCACATCACTTCCCTCTTCCTGTGTTTACAGGAGGAGGAAGTGACACGCAGGGAAGCGTGCACATTGGCTGGGAGCGATCCGAAAGGGGGCGGACAAAAACGAACCGCTGCCCCCTCAGCACGGATCGCTCCTTCAGCAAACTGGACTGCCGCATGTACCGGGGGGGGTCCCGATCGGACCCACGTCAAGGCAGCAACGTATACATAATAGTTAACTGATTCCTTTTAAAAAACATTAAAAACAGATAAAAATCAATCATATAATGTGCCTTTAGTTTCACTTTTGTTTTTGCAGTTTTTGCATGTAATTTAATGCCTCTGTGCTGGACAGTGCCATAGAGAGTGATGGTTAGAAAAACAAAACTAGAATCTCCCAGTACTGTGGTCATCAGGAAACAGACAACCAGGAAGTGTCCAAAAAAAAGCAGAATTACAGCAACATCAGAGCAAAAACAAACAATGAGGACATGAAACCAGGACTGCAGTAAGGTGAAGGAAGCTATTTAGCTAAAAAAAAAAAAAAAAATCCTTTAGTGACCCTTTAAGCTAAATTCACCACAAGCACAAGGAGTTTTTTTTTTTTTTTTAATAGTCATGTGATTAAAATGTTCAGATTTAAAAAAAAGTTATCTTTATCTTGGTGTGCTAGTTTTGTGATCTGAGACTATTGTCTTATAGTCTTTATTTAAACATAAAACCTAATAATTATCAGAAGGGCTGGCATGCCAATGGCTTTTATTGGTTGGCTAAGTCTCAGTAAAATCCAGTTATTACTGGTTCTTGTTATAGTGAGAAAATGAGGTGTAAGTGTCAAGTCTTTCTCTTGATGCTTGTTAAGGTTTACCAAGGTTTTGCGGGTCACACAATTATTACATCTTCATTGTTGTCACATATATTACCCACAACCTAGATAACTTTTTTTTTCCAATAACAAGCCTCTGTGTTTTATCATCTGTGCTTTGTGATATGTTTTACTATAGCAGTGACAAAGTTTAATTTTGCAGAGTAATTTTGTACAGCTTTGATTTTTGCTGTTTTACCACCTATTAACAACTTCCAACTTCCCACTCTTATTCAGCTACACTCACCTGACACTTTATTAGGTACACCTGTTCAATTGCTTGGTAACACAAATTGCTAATCAGCCAATCACATGGTAGCAACACAATGCTTTTAGAAATCTAGATGTGGTGACTTGCTAAAGTTCAGACCAAGCATCAGAAAGGGGAAGACAGGGGATTTAAGTGACGTGACATGGTTGTTTGTGCCAGACAGGCTGGTCTGAGAATTTCAAAAACTGCTGATCTTCTGGGATTTTCATGCACAACCATCTCTAGGGTTTACAGGTGTCAAACACAAGGCCCGCGGTCCGAATCCGGCCCTCCATGTAATTTCAGGTGGCCTTCATCTGGTCCTACTCCAGACCCCTACTTTCTGCTTTCAAGTAATGCATCCAGCTTCTTACCAGTAGCAGCATAAGGAAAGGGGGTATACTGTGATGTAAGGGAGAGTGGGGGACACAACTTCTGATGGTGGGGTGGCTCTTGACATCTAATGTAAGGGGAGGGGATGTGCTGGACATCTAATCTTACAGATACAACTGAACATTTTGAGGGCAATCATAATGCAATGAAATTGATTTTTACCCCCTTAGTTTACAGAGAATGGTCCGAAAAAGAGAAAATATCCAGTAAACGGGGGTTGTGTGGAGGAAAATGCCTGGTTGATGTCAGAGATCAGAGGAGAATGGGCAGACTGGTTTGAGATGATTAAAAGGCAACAGTAACTCAAATAACCGCGTGTTACAACCAAGTTATGCAGAATACCATCTCTGAATGTGCAGCACATCAAACCTTGAAGCAAATGAGCTACAGCAGCAGAAGTCGACACCAGGTGCCTATCAGGAAGAACAGGAAACTGAGGCTACAGTTCACCCAGGCTCACCAAAATTTGACAATAGAAAATTGGAAAAACGTTGCCTTATTTGATGAGTCTCAATTCCAGCTGCAACATTCAGATGCCCCTTGAAGAAGTGATCTCTTGCGAAACTGGTAGGGCGGAATGTGCGGTACAATGGCATCACCCCCCTTTGACTGCTTGGTTTCCCTGTTTGGATGGGTTGTCTGTATGTATCCGGCCGGGACATCAGACTGATAGGCTTTTCAACCACTGACAATATGTGAGTGTTTTTTTGTCTTATTATTTTACAATAACGTTTTTTAAGGTTTTACACTATAGAGGCCCCTCCTCTTTTTTTAATCTATGAAATACATTTATTGACGTTTTGGAGTAACGGAATGAGGTGATGATCCCTACTAGACTGTTTCCATCCAGCTTGTGGCTCCGCAATCCCTAAACCTACATGCTCCCTGGGGTCTCCTATAATCAAGGGACCGCTGGAATCTGGTAAGCAGATTCATACAGTATGCTTTGGGGGTGGAGGATCCTAGCTATTTGGTTTTCACTCCGAATTGGTGTCTCATTTGATTGTATAACCTGAGGACCCTTTCTCTTCACTGGTGAAGGACTATTTTCACTCTGATCACTTTTGTGATCCAATTTTATATCACTTTATGGACTTTTGTTTGAGACTTTTTTCTTTCATGTTAATTGATCACAAGTTGACTGATTAATTCTTAACTGGTCTCCACAATATACATTTGTATGTTTATTGTTTACAATGTTTAGCGCAACTTGTTTTTTCCCATATGTATATCACTGTTTAATGTTACACAGTAAGGTGCAGCTTTACATATTTGCTTCATTAGCTACTATTTTTTTCTGTTTTGGGTACGGGTTACTTTAATTTATTAGCGCAGTTTTTTCACCCCTTTTTTTTCCATTGTTTAAATGCATCGGACTATCTGACCATGTCCATCCCTTTATGACTACAGTGAACCCTTCTTCTGATGGCTCCTTCCATTAGGATAATGCACCATGTCACAAAGCTGAAATAATCTCACCACTGGTTTCTTAACCACTTAACAACCGAGGACGTCCATGGACGTCCTCGAATTTGTGCGGTGATATCTGAATGATGCCTGAAGCTACAGGCATCATTCAGATATCACCGTCTTCAGCTGCCGATTCTCTGCACGATAAGAACGGCAGTTCCGCCGCTTGATCATTCTTATAGGCAGCGGGAGGGGAAGCCCCCCCTTCCGCCACCATCCAGTGCTTCTCCGGGATCTCCCGTGCCATCTTATTGACCCCACATCTCTCCATAAGGAGGAGCTATCACAGTGATTCATATTACAATGGATGTTTACATTCCTTGTAATAGGAATAAAAGTGATAAAAAAAAAAAAAAAAAAAAAAATGGAAAAAAAAGTCTAAAAATAAAAAAATCAAGTAAAATATATATATATATATATATATATATATATATATATATTAAACGCCCCTGTCCCCGGTAGCTCGTGCTCAGAAGCGAACACACATGCAAGTCCCGCCCACATATGTAAACGCTGTTCAAACCTCACATGTGAGGTATCGTTGCGTGCGTTAGAGCGTGTGCAACAATTATAGCACTAGACCCCCTCTGTAACACAAACATGGTAACCTGTAAAAAAAATTAAAGCGTCGGCTATGGAGATTTTTAAATACCAAAGTTTGGCGCCATTCCATGAGTGTGGGCAATTTTAAAGCGTGACATGTTGGCGTGACATGTAGGCGTAACATTATCTTTTAAATTATACAAAAAACATTGGGCTAACTTTACTGTTGTTATTTTTTAACCACTTGATACCCACCCACCGTCAAATGACAGCGAGCAGGTAACTGTATTGTCCTGACTGCACGTCATATGACGTGCTGTCATAGAAAGCTGCTAGGGGCGCGGGCGCACCCGTCGCATCACTGAGAACCCTGTGCGTGTGCCTAGGGGCCGCGCACACGCGATTGCCGAGTAACTGAGCTGGGACGTGGAGCTCTGTGTGTAAACACAGAGCTCCACTTCCCTGTCAGGGAGAGAGGAGACCGATTGTGTCCCTTGTACATAGGGACACAATCGGTCACCTCCCCAGTCACCCCCCCTCCCCCCACAGTTAGAACACAAACTAGAAGAAACATTTAACCCCTTCCCCTCCCCCTAGTGGTTAACCCCTTCCCTGCCAGTTACATTTATACAGTTATCAATGCATATTTATAGCATTGTTCACTGTATAAATGTAAATGGTCCCAAAAATGTGTCAAAAGTGTCCGATGTGTCCGCTATAATGTCCTAGTCCCGAAAAAAAATCACAGATCGCCGCCATTCCTAGTAAAAAAAAAAATAAAAAAAATCATAATTATGTCCCCTATTTTGAAGGCAATATTACTTTTGCGCAAACCAGTCACTATACGGTTATTGCGATTTTATTTTTTAATTTTTTTTACCAAAAATATGTAGAAGAATACGCATCGGCCTAAACTGAAATAAAAACTGTTTTTTTTTTTTTTTTTAAATCGGATATTTATTATAGCAAAAAGCAAAAAATATTGGCCCAGATTCACAGAGCAATTACGCCTGTCTAACTGGTGTTAGACAGGAGTAATTTCAAATTTCGCGCGCTGTATCACTAGTTTGAATCCTCAAACCATGATACGGCGGCTTCGGGCTTCGATCCGAGAGGCTTACTTCGGATCTACACTGCGATATTTTTGCGGCCGCTGGGAGGAGTTCGCGTCGTTTTCATGTGTCGGAATATGCAAATGACTTTTTACGGCGATCCACGAAGGTACGAGTGTCCCTCGCAATCGCCTACGTCATTTTTTGGCTACGTAATGTTAGAGGAGCTTTTTGCTGGTCTAACAGTGCGTAACCCATGTAAAGTATGGCCATCGTTCCCGCGTCGATATTAAAATATATATTTTTTTTTAACGTAACTCGTTCGGGAATAGGAATGTACGTAAACGACGCTACTACGACGTGACGACGTGTTTACGCGCAATGCACGGCGGGAAATTTGGGAACGGAGCATGCGCAGTTTGATCGCCGCGGGAACGCGCCTATTTTAAATGCTTCACGCCCCCTACTCGCGCAGATGGATTGCGACGGGAGAAATACACTATGCCGCCGTCGTTTACTGGACAAAATCTACCTGAATTCCACGGAGAGCCAGGTAAAAAACGGCAGCGTAGTGTATTTCTGATACTCTACGAGAATCTAATTCTCTGTGAATCCACCCCATTGTGTCTTTTTTCAAAATTGTCGCTCTTTTTTTGTTTAAAGCGCAAAAAATAAAAACCGCACGGGCGATTAAATACCACCAAAAGAAAGCTCTATATATATAGATATATAGGGTATATGTGCCCAGTAAAAAAGGCATTTGAAAAATTATTGCGCAATCATTCCCTAGAGTGTCTGCTAAAAAAATATATATAATGTTTCGGGGGGTTCTGATTAATTTTCTAGCAAAAAAAATTAGATTTTTACATGAATGAGAGATGTGCCAAAATAGGCCCGGTGGTCAAGTGGTTAAACATGACAATGAGGTCACTGTACTCCAATGGCCTCAACAGTCACCAGATCTCAATCCAATAGAGCACCTTTGGGATGTAGTAAAATGGGCATCATGAATGTGCAACCGACAAATCTGCAGAAATTGTGTGATGCTATCATGTCACTATGGACCAAAATATCTGAGGAATGTTTCCAGCACCTTGTTGAATCTTTTCCATGAAGAATTAAGGCAGTTCTGAAGGCAAAAGGGGGGTTAAACCTGATACTAGCAAGGTGTACCTAATAAAGTGTCCGGTGAGTGTATATACTATATAGTGTATATACTAGTATGTCTTCACACAGAAGTTCAGAGTGGTGCTTCATGTCCCCACAGAAGAAGAGAGTGACGTTAAACAAAGAAGGAAATACGCAGATTGGTTAGCACACGGTCATGTGTTGAGGGGTGTGAGAACAAACAGATTAAAAACATCAGATGCATGGGTGTTTGTGGAAGACAGGAATATTTGATGAGACCCACGGACATACATTTGTGTAAGCAGAATTGCTAAAATACCTTTTGTGTGAGCAGGATAACTAAAGATTTTTGTTGCAGTGGTTTCCAGTAATTGCATTCAATTCATTATTGAATAACTTGTTGCAATAGTTATCATATTATTCGTTATTACTGGTCAATATTTCTCAATCAAAATAGTCTCCAACTGCATTGAGAGTTAAATAGACTTAACAGATCCTGACAATATTTAGAAATTGGAAGAAACTAAACAGAAGCTTTGTTTCCTACCCACTATAGACGTCTGTACATGTACTACTTTTGAGAAATGGGTTTCCTTTTGGTTTTTGAAATTGTCACTTGCAAAGTTTGGGTAAAGGACGATGCTGTAATTATAATTTAGTGGAATTTAAAAAGCACTAGAAACTGTTGACACTCATCTTGGGTTTTTCCTGTTTGATCTTTTAACACAACTGACAGATGAAAGCACAAAACAAATATCTGCAGGAAGACGACAACGCCTGAACTCTCTGTAAGTATGTCAAGATTTATTATATTTAATAAATTATATCATGGTTATTTTATTATTTATGTCATTATACTGAATGTTCATTATATGTACACTTTTTTAATAAATATCATAGAGGTCCTAAGGTCAAAAACTCATGTAAAATCTGCTGGTCCCTTCGATTTTAGCTGTGCAATACAAACTGGTTTCCTGCAGCTGGCAGGTTGACGGACTTTACCTTGTAAATGATTGAGAGAATATTTTTATTATGTTTTTTTCATTTGTAGATTTATTTTTTAAATTTCATTTTCAACCTTTGTTTACTGAAAACTAGCAGATGCAAAACATGGCAGCTGATTCGTAAAGGAATGTGCTCAAATGCAGGTACAACAGTTGCATGAAATAGATGTAGCACCCATCTAGGTAGGTGCTAGAAGAGAGTATAGTTTAGGTCTTTCTGGTTACCAGGAAGATGGTCAGGCAAAACTAAAGCCTTGTACACACGATCAGTCCATCCGATGAGAACGGTCTGAAGGACAGTTGTCATAGGTTAACAGATGAAACTGACTGATGGTCTGATGTGCCTACACACTATCAGTTAAAAAAACGATCGTATCAGAACGCAGTGACATAAAACACAATGACGTGCTGAAAAAAATGAAGTTCAATGCTTCCAAGCATGCGTCGACTTGATTCTGAGCATGCGTGGATTTTTAACCGATGGTCATGCCTAATAACGATCGGTTTTGACCTATCGGTTAGGCGTCCATCCGTTAAATTTTCAAGCAAGTTGGCTTTTTTTTAACTGAAGGTTAAATAACCTATGGGGCCTACACACGATCGGTTTTGACAGATGAAAACGGTCCATCAGGTACTCTCTCTGTACTCAGGTGTTTACTGTCCCCCACTGGTCCAATCGACAGTGGGAGGGAACCTGACACAGGCTTTGTTACAGTCCTGGCAATTGGCAGAGGGAAAGTGCGCCATTGTATGTTGGGATACTGCATAAAAGCCCAGGGTACATGTGCTAACATGAGTTAGTTGAGTCGGAGAGCGGAGTCCAGGAGGGAGAGGGGCGGCTGCCCTCTCCTCCCTTGAGGCTGTCGTGCAGGCTTGGGTGGTCAACCCAAGGGCCTAGAAAGAGAGAGAAGCTGAACCCAGAGATCCTGCAGAGCTGATTGGAAGGGAGACACCAGCAAGGATCTGATTCTGCCTACTGTAAGTACAGATCTGTGTCTTTGGGGCCTGTCAAGTGAGGGCCACCCCCTTTAGCTAGAAAAGTCAGTGGACAGGTGTCAGTGAAGGGGATTCTAGAGAGTATCCTGAAGATAATATAGTGCATCAAGTCTGCTGCTCCTGGGAGA
This sequence comes from Rana kukunoris, assembly GCA_029574335.1. Lineage (NCBI taxonomy): Eukaryota > Metazoa > Chordata > Amphibia > Anura > Ranidae > Rana > Rana kukunoris. The sequence continues at coordinate 69,292,424 of CM056056.1, read as the reverse complement.
AAGAACACTTTATTCCTCCATACTTGGGGCAGTATGGTTAAAACAGTGTGACTGCTTCCACAAATAATCCAGTGAGGCCAAGTGAGAGTTGTCCTTATCTATGGTGAATAGTTCTAGTTGGCTTATACCACTAATCCCTTCTCCCATTCAAGTTCCAAAATAAATTACAAAAAAAACCCGAATACCATGGACTGGTCATTAAGTAATGAGCAAGCGGCAGTAAGGGTGGGACAAGTGGAAAGCCTTAGCAACCAAGTGGCAATCCTTAGCAACCAGCTGCGGATAACCAGAGAGAGGTCTAAGAAGTCAACACTCAGCAAGCACTACGGGGACAGTGCTACATAAACAAATGATTTTCTTCCCCTGTAGCAAATCGGGTCATGCTTTGCCGGGGTTTTTCGCCTTTCTCTGGATCAACTGTGGGTGAAGGATTGTGTTTATGGGATTGTGTGATTTGTTTTTTATTTTTTTATTTATTGGTTGAACTAGATGGATTTGTGTATTTTTTTTAAACCTGACTAACTATGTAACTATGTAAGTATTGTTACAATTGCCCCTAATTACTACAGCCTATGCACTTATGCAAGCACTATAAGTGTGCTTGGCCAAGCAAATTGTATCCTCCAGTATTTACAATATGCCTGTAATAAAAATGTTATTTTTATTTTAAAAAAATGGAGGATTTAAAAAAAATTAAGATTTCCTGCCTAAATGGTTATCTATTTTAGGACTATGGGGACGTATGCTGAATATTCACTTTTATCTCTTCCTGTGGGCTCAAGCCACCTGCCATTGGATCTACCTAGTGAAAGAAGACCAGTAGGTAAATACTGCTTCAAACCCATTCTATGTAATACTTTTGCCTCTGATGAAACAAATGTCTGACTTTATGTACCTTTCCAATGTAGCACTACTTCTGAAGGAGCTGCTGGTTTAGATTTGGGCCTGCACTCTGCCTGTCAACCCCCTGAATTTGGCTCAATCCCTCCCTGGCATAAATGGACAACACTGTGATTGGGATTCCCAATTGGTGATAAGGGGACCCCAATGATACCATAAAGAAAACTAGGGTTGGGACTTTAAATGAGGCATATGAAAAACACATGACTCCATCCCTGTAGGTTAAAAATAAAGTTTTTTTTTTGGAACTTTAAATGAGATGCGTTTTAAAGCAAACAGTGAGTATAAATAAATAAAGTTGTATACGTAATAACCAGGCTCACGCTTACCACCCAAACAGCAGGCCGAATTCAACTGTCTAACTGTTTATGTTAAAAGAAGAGGATTGGTTGCACACTTTTGCAAATATATGGTTGAGCTACAGGCCTCGCCAAGGCTCCCTGCATTCTGTAGTCACTGCCTCTATCTAGGATTGGTATAGTAGTAAAGAGCACTGGAAAAAACGCATTAAAGGTATAAGGGTATCAAAAACGCATCTCCATCCCTGTATGGCATAAAGAAAACTAGAATGATATCATACAACAATAAATGTAGTAAAATATTGTTACCTTGTTGTTGTTCACCTGCTACACAGCTACAAAAGTGTCCCACACAAGATGTAGCTTAACCATTATACTAGATCTAGGCAGGGGCAGACTGACCATTGAGAAACTCAGGCACTGCCCGAGGGCCCCATGCCACTAGGGGGCCCCATCAGGGTTGCCAGGCTCATTAAAACCAGGGACAGTGTGTTTTTTTTACATCTGTCCCTATGTCCAAAACCTACATGCTTTTGATGTGAAAATCCTGAGATTTTAGCTGCCCTGCCTCTGCACTGCCACCTGGCTTGGTGGCCATCTGTGAGCCTGGGGGCCCCATAATCTTCTATTGACCGGGGGCCCCATGAGTTGTCAGTCCACCCCTGGATCTAGGAGTTCCTTCCAAAATGCGTAACCTACTGCAGAGCCAATTACCGTACACTTGGAGCCACAAAGGTATCACCTATCTCGGTATCACCATAACTAACTCCATTTCAGCCCTAGTTAAAACTAATATGACCAAAGTGATTACCAAACTGGAATCCCAACTGAAGGACATGTCAAGTAAAGAAGTCTCATGGATGGGGAAGATAACAGCCTATAAAATGATGATTCTGCCACAAATCTTAGGCGGCGTACACACGACCGAGGTTCTCGCTGGAAACCAGCGAGAACCTCGCTGGAAGCTGCATTCCAGCGAGGACCTCGGCCGTGTGTACACTCTCGGCGAGCTTCCCGTCGGGAAGCCCGTCGAGCAGAAATAGAGAGCACGCTCTCTATTTGCTCGACGGCCCGCCTGGAAGAATGGCTGGTTGCCATTCCCGACGGGCGGGTCGCCGATTTCGACGGCCGGCAGGGAACCTCGACGGGCGGAACGATGTGTTCTGCCCGTCGAGGTTCCCTGCCGTGTGTACATGGCCTCATATATCTTCCGTACGTTACCAGTTCACATACCCCAAAAAATCCTTAATCGACTGTCGAGTATTGGATGGAAATACATTTGGGGAAATAAAAAAGCTAGGTGTCCACGCAATAATCTCATCTCTCATAGAAAACTGGGAGGGGCAGGCCTAGTAGATCTATACGACTATCTATGGGCAATCAGACTAGACCACATAAAGTACTGGCTATGTACCCAAGAAACGCCACTTTTGGTAGACATAGAAAAGTCAACATCGCCCACGACTGATCTAAAGTTACTTCTTCTCAGTGATGGGTGTTCTCCTTGGGACATCTCAACCCTAGCCCCACCGTTACAGACCTTGTTACGGGCATGGAGATTGTGTCTTAAATTAAATAGTGAGGACACCCAGAAAATACCCTATAGACTACCGTTGTCATTGCTAGACGCAAAAATACCACTTCTGTCCATTAGAGACTTAGTGAGTCATGGTATCTCCTATATATCAGACTTCTATAACGGACCCAAGCCCAAATCCCTAGTAATAAATAATGACGCAATATCAGTTACCTAGTGCCAAAATGTTCACATGCTTACGCATTTTGCACTTCCTTAAGCCGTGTCCTAACCCAGAGATACTTATATCACCCAAACTATGGAACTTCTATTCGAAATGCGATGAACCAAAGAAGGGCACTGCAATGTTTTACAACATACTTGGAGACAAACTAAACTTTCAAAAAACCATAGCAATGGGAAAACGATCTAAATACCTCCTTCTCTAATGAACAGTGGTAAAACTCATTTAGAGAGGTTCATAAGACTTCGCACTTCGTGTTAAACATTGGGAAATGGCGATAAAAATAGCTAATAGATGGCACTATACCCCATATAGATTGTTGAACTACTACTCAGCATTATCACCACAATGCTGGAGGGGATGTGGACAAATAGGTAACCTTTTTCACATGTTCTGGCACTGCCCAAACATAAGAAGTTTATGGAACCAAATTTTCTCACAAATTTTCTCCCTGACTGGTATACTAACTCAGCCTTCCCCAGCATTGGCAATTCTACATCTAGGCATGGAACAGTTTCCCCTAGAGCAGTGATGGAGAACCTTGGCACCCCAGATGTTTTGGAACTACATTTCCCATGATGCTCAACTACACTGCAGAGTGCATGAGCATCATGGGAAATGTAATTCCAAAACATCTGGGGTGCCAAGGTTTGCCATCACTGCCCTAGAGCATAGACCAGTCATAGGCCATATTTTACTGGAATCAAGAGCACTCATTTTGCGCACCTGGACAACCAATACGTCTACGAACCTCTCTGATGTCACCAGAGTAGTCCATAGAAACTACACGTTTAAACGTTTAATTGCGATTAACTCTTTACAATGCACTCGGTTTGATAATAGTTGGTCTATTTGGACTAAAAAATTATACTGATTTACTGTGTTTCTCTTCGCTACGTACCTCTACATTGATTCAAATGTATATCGTTTTGTATACTGCTTTATATGTAAATGTCAATAAAAATATTGAAATAAAAAAAGATGTAGCTTAACCAGTGGTAAGTAGGGATGAGCTTCGCGTTCGAAACGAACGTATGTTCGACTCGAACATCGTCCGTTCGATCGTTCGTCGAATTTCGAACAAAAACGATCGTTCGCGGCAAATTCGAGTGAAACGAAACGACAGTTTTTAAAACTTTTTTTTCCATTGATACTACTATTAATGGATTTTTTTTTTTAAAACAGTCGTTTTTTCAGGAGTCCTGCTCCTGAAAAAAACGACCGTTTTTAAGACTTTTTTTTCCATTGATACATGTTCCCTGGGGCAAGACCTGGGTTCTGAAAGACGTTTTCCCAACAATAACCTGCTCCTGAAAAAAAAAAGACAGTTTTTAAGACTTTTTTTCCATTGATACATGTTCCCTGGGGCAAGACCCGGGTTCTGAAAGACGTTTTCCAACAATAACTTGAAAATGTGTCTTTAAAATTATCGTTTTTTAATTTGAACGTTCGAGTCCCATAGACTTCAATGGGGTTCTAAATGTTCGTGCGAACGATCGGACTGTTCGACGGTTCTGGTGCGAACCGAACGCTCATCCCTAGTGTTCGGCTCATCCCTAGTGGTAAGACGGATGGTAAGTCAATGGAGTACCACTACCCTGCAATCAGGCCCTAGTAATGTAACCTGAATGAGAGTGTGGTAGAGGAATCTCTCAGTGCACTGACATCAACTCTGGGGCACCTCTCCACCAAGTCTCACATTGAACAATGGAAAACACAATGCAATCAATTATAACAATCACGTAAGCTTATATCAGTATGTCTCCTCCTAGAGAACCGCTCCATTGATACGTGTCCTGTGTGGACCAATTGTAAGAATGGAGGAACAGGTGACTGTGCCTTTAAGAGACAGTAGAGCTTTAGCTAGCCCTGTTGGTGCACTTACTTATTTGTACTCCAATGGATAGAGTCAAGGAAAAGCAAAACAGCCAATTGGGGCACGCAGTGTAACAGTAAAGTGAATGCTAGTTTTCCCAGAGGTGTTGTATTGCTCCTAGAAGGTGGTGTGTCTCTACTTGCGGCACTGCAAAAGTTGCCAAGCAGGTTCTCGGTTTTCCCCTCTTGTTTCCCGGCTGACCTTTTACCGCCAAGAATCCTGTACGTGTGTACAAGGCTTGACCCTCACGCTAATACTGACAGTAATGCTAACCTAGATCAAGCCTTGATCTAGCTATTTTATCTGTATTTTTACATAGACCTCTCTAACAAAGAGAAAGCAGACCTTCTGGCTGTTGATTGTTAGTACCAGACCAGGAACTGTCGATGACAGCTCAGTCTCTGCTGCAGTTGTGCAAGATATATGCAGCACCATGGAGGAAAGTCCACCATGACCTGCATATTTGTGTTACTCCAGCAGAAACAGTTATACGATTACAATGGAGGGGAAATGTAAAAGATACTAAGGTTGTATTTTCTACTGTGGTCCATTAACAGACATATGTTTATGCACAATATTTTGTGTGTTAATGTGCTTTGTGTTAAGTCAGCCCATTTTTTTTTTAGCAATGGAGCACAACACACTGCACAATATGTGTTGCATTCTACTGCACAGTATATAAGCAGATTAAGTTTACTGCTTGTCCTCTCAAGAGGGTTTAACACCCTTCCTTATGATGATAATTAACAATATTTACTGATTTATAGACTTGTTTTTATTAAAGGAAATGTATGATTTTGAATTTTTTTCTTAGATTCAAACTTGCCACATCCAAGAAAAAAGCAAGGTCGATCTTGTCTACACAAATCCATCATCTTGCTTACAATTATCAGCATACTTCTGAGCTTAACAGTATGCATATTGGGTAAGGACACAAATGTCAATTCACATACTGATGTTTCATAGTTACGTAGTAGGCGAGGTTAAAAAAAGACCATCAAGTTCAACCTATGTGTGTGATTTTATGTCAGTATTACATTGTATATCCCTGTATGTTGTAGTTGTTCAGGTGCTTATCTAAATGTTTTTTGAAATTATCGATGATCCCTGCTGAAACCACTGCCTGTGGAAGAGAATTTCACATCCTTACCGCTCTTAGGCCCCATACACACGAGCAGACAGATTTGTTCAAATCGGTCGGGCAAACCGATTTGAACAAATCTGTCTGCTGGGAACGTATTGGTTTGATCGTGTACACACAATCAAACCAAAATCCCCGCCGGCAGATGGCGCGGTGACGTGGCGGTGACGTTGACACCGCCACGTCACGTCACCAGGATATAAATCACTTCCGCGCATGAGTTGAATCCATTCGACGCGTGTGCGAGAAGACATGTCTGCTGGTTAGCCTACTAACCAGCAGACATGTCAGTAAAGAACTCTCTACGCAGTTTAAGGTTAAGCTGCTTTTCTTCAAATTTTAGTGAACGGCCGCCAGTATTATAAAATTCCCTTTCGCTGAAAAGTTTTATCCCTATTGTAGGGTTACCAGTACGCTATTTGTACTTTGAAATCATATGCCCTCTCTAGCGTTTCATCTCGAGAAAGAATGTGCCCGTAACCTTTCCTCAAAACTAATGTCCTGCAGTCCCTTTATTTGTTTTGTTGCCCTTCTCTGAACTCTCTCCAGTTTCAGCACATCCTTTCTGAAGACTGGTGAGTCTTGTAGAGTGGAGAATTATCATTTTATCTCTGGAGTTAATACCCTTTTTAATGCATGCCAATATTCTATTTGCTTTGCTTGCAGCTTGGCATTGCATGTCATTGCTGAGCCTGTCATTTACTAGGACCCCCAAGTCCTTTTACATCCTAGATTCCCCCAGAGGTTCTCCCCCCAGTGAGTAGATTGCATCCATATTTTTGCTCAGATCTTCTTGCAAGATTTCCACATAACGCAGAGAAGTTATTGCTTTGCTTAGCTTAGTATAGTCTGCAAATACAGAGATTGAGCTGTTTATCCCATCCTCCAGGTCATTTATGAATACATTTAATAGAATTGGTCCCAGGACAGAACCCTTGGGGACCCCACTTTCCACCCCGGACCATTCCGAATACTCCCCATTTATCACTACCCTCTGAACTTGCCCCTGTAGACAGTTTTAAATCCATGTATTTACCCTTAATTTGTACAGTAAATGTTTATGGGGAACTGTATCAAATGGTTTTACAAAATCCAGATACACCACGTCTACGGGCCTTCCTTTATATATATATATATAACGGAATGGCCCGTGATACCCAGAGACTTTTGAAGGATGTGGGGTACTCCTGTGCCAGCTTCACCAATGACTCTTGGATCTAGGGTCATCCTATGACCATTAGGGGCATAGGATGACTGAGAAATGATATCTCAGTTCACTTGAGATGGCACAGGAACGATAATTCATGTATTGCAGGATATCTTGAAATATTACATGTGGTTAATTCTGAACTTAACAGGTTAATTGAAAGATGTTAATTGATGTTAATCACCTCCAGCTACCTGGCTGTAGTGATAAAAGCTTGCTGTAAATGTATTATATTGTCAATTGTGCTAATTAAGTCTGGCTTCTGAAGGACCTTTCTTGTGTATGCTAATGACACTGTATTGTGTGAAAGTCTATTAATGATAAGATGTGAAATGTGACTGAGCACCTTCTGAAGGTCAGACGTCTGTGTATTGTGTATCAGGTGAGAACAGCTTGTCGCGGAGTCAGGACATCTGGGGAATGATTAGTAATTAGCTCATCTTAATGTCATTATCTAACAAAATGTGTTTTGAAGATCATTGTTTCATGTTGTGGGTGGAGTTGAGTCATTGTCCACTCTTAGTTGCTAACTGTATATAACAAGGCTGAGTTACTATTAAAGTATTCATTCGTCTTTGGATAAAAGAAAGTATTCATTCGTTTGAAGCAGAGAACAGAGCTGTGTGTCTCGTTTTCTGGGGAATTGATATGGATCATGTCTGCTGGATTGTGGAGTGTCAGATAAGCTGTCATGGGTTGGAGGAATGGAATATCGTAAAAGGCTCTTATGCCGCATACACACGATCGGACATTCCGACAACAAAACTGTGGATTTTTTTCAGACAGAATGTTGGCTCAAACTTGTGTTGCATACACACAGTCACACAAATGTTGTCGGAAATGCCAAACGTCAAGAACGCGGTGACGTACAACACTATCATGAGCCGAGAAAAATTAAGTTCAATGATTCCGAGCATGCGTTAAATTGATTCCGAGCATACAGACGATCAGAATTTTCGACAAGAACTTTTGTTGCCAGAAAAATTGAGAACCAGCTGTCAAACATTTGTTGTCAGAAATTCCAACAGCAAATGTCCGATGGAGCGTACACACAGTTGGAATATCCGACCAAAAGCTCACATCGAACATTTGTTGTCGGAAATTCCATTCGTGTGTATGCGGCATTAGGGGGGAATTTACTATAATGGAGCAGACAGAATCTGGAGCAGTTAAACTTTGAAAATAAAAGATAAAAGCTGATTGGTTGCCACACACTGCTGCTCCAGTCTACCCTTTCCATTCACCCCTTAGTGTAGAAATGCCTGGAAAATTTAGAACACATGTAGGGAATAACACTTGGGCATCCATCATAAAGTGAAAAATCAGTTTAGATACACTCTGCTTCAAGTTAAAATCAATACAATGTTACATGTGGGTTTCTGTTATGCACAAAATATTTTATTATGATGTTTATACTATAAGTATCTTATGATTTGCTGTCATTATTTTCTTCTTCAGTCATCAAAATAAAGCAATTATTGGATGGTATAAATGAAGCCGGAAGACAGAGCAATGTAACACAGCAAGAGAAATGTATACCACCTGCTATCAGAAATGAATTATGTACTGATTTTCCGAAAAGTAATTTAAATGGATCAAAATATAACCAAACAGGTAAAATATAATACAATAACACTGAAGATTTACATTATGTGTGAGCCAATAAATTTTTTTTTTCAGGACCAAACATTGTATTTTAGAATCGTATTTTAGCTAATATATTGCAATGCATTGGAAGAATCAAAATAAAATTTTGTAGAAAGGATGCACCAATTCCATTTTTTTTTTTTTTACAATGAGTACGAGTACCAATACTTTTTTATATCAATACCAATTACCAATACCTACCACAACTCTTTTGTTTACACTTAAGCTGTCAGCAATGGTACAAAGCATTGAAAAGTTATTTACAAATGAACTATATATATATTTTTTAATTGTGCGCTTTTTTTTTGTATGTCAATAGAAGTGAACAAAAAAGAAATCATCAGGAAAATAATTTAATTGAGGAGAATGTGATGTTAATTAAGGCTGGTTGGAGTAAATTAATAGTTAATTAGGGGTTCAACAGAGGAACATTTAATTAAAAAAAACTGACTTCATCTACAGATCGAAGTTCATCCCAACTGTAGAGGTATGAACAGAAAGATTCCAAAATAAACAATGTTTCTTTTTATTCTTCTGTTTCAGCGGCTAAGCAATGTTATTGATAAACATTGCCCTGTTGTTTTTTTTCTTTTACAGCTCCAATTGCTGGAACTTAGTTTACACTTCAGCTGATAGCAGGGGACCCCCACTGACAGATGAATGAGTCATGGGTTGATAAGAACGTGGAGGCCCCACTCCTTAACCACTTGCCTACCGCAGTATAGTAAAATGACGGCGGCAGGCACCCTCCCTCCCTCTGGGTGGACATCATATGACGGCCCGGGATTACTGGCATTCTAGCGAGCGTGCGCGCGTGCTCGCCGCATTACTGTGTCCTCGATGCACGTCAGTCGGGGACCCGCGATTGCTCATCACAGAGGAGGGATGTGGAGCTGTGTGTGTAAACACACAGCTCCACGTCCTGTCAGGGGAGAGGATAATTGATCGTATGTTCCTTGTATATAGTAAAAACGATCAGATGTTCAGATGTTCCTTGCAGTCAGTCAGTCAGTGTCAGTTGGAGAGTAGGACGCTCCATGCTTCCGCACGAGTCTGCTCTCACCAGGGACCAGATCAGGCAGGCTCTCTCTATTCCCTCCAGAGACTCACCACTTGGCTTCCCACGGCTTTACCTGACCCCCTTGGCTCCCTCCTTCATCCCTTCTCCAGGGGAACCAGCAGGTAAGCCATTCACTGGGTCTGTAGGCGGCCGTCCTTTGCAGGACAAGCCGTTGCAGCTTACCCAAACCTTTGGCTCTCCCCCTCTCAATACCTCCCCTCCTATACCCCCACACTACCACCCCCACTCAAGCTGCCCCTCCGCCACCTATCCGGCGCAATTTTTCGGCTTTTCGGGCACTTTCCCACACCTCTGTGCCGGCCTGTGAGCAATCGCGGCAGCCGCGATCTAGGAAAGGCCGCGGCTTCATCCGCGGCCTAGCGGCGCGCCGCTCCTCACCCCAGGCAACTTTTACCAAACTGCCCAAACGGCCCACAAACCCCCCCCATACCCCAGGAAAGCACCCTCTACCCCTGTCCATCGAGCTAGGCCCCACAGCAGCACCAATCCACTCAATCTGGGAGCCCCCAGCCTAGATCCTGCTGCTTGATCGGCGGCCATCTTGCTACTCACAGCCCCAATCTCCCCTTCCTCAACATCATTATAACTTGATCCAGGGTTCGCCCGATCGCCTCTCAAGGGGTCAGGAAGAAATTTTTTTCCCTGCCGCTGCATATTGGCGTAGCACGGTCAGGTTTTTTTTTTGCCTTCCTCTGGACCAAGTCAGGATAGAGGATTCAGTTAATCCTTAAAAATCCCCCCCCCCCCCGGTGTTTGGCGACCATGGTTAATCTGCAATACTCAGCAGAGACCATCTGGGATCTGAGGCGATTTGCCGCAATACTGCCAGCCATCACCAAAAAAGCCCCTATGAATTGAGCGACTTTTGAGAATCGATCGACGATCAAAAATCTCAGCCGTTTACCTCAGCCTAAGCACATATCATGTGCTTTGATCAACACAAGATCGGCAGTAAAACACTGACTAGAAATCCATGATTTCATCCTACAATACGATCTAGACTGCCTCTTTATTACAGAGAGCTGGCTCACAGCCGACTGTAACACCATTCTAGGAGAATTGGTGCCAGAAAACTACCGTATTATAACGGAAAACAGAATAGGGCAAAGAGGAGGAGGACTGGCGGTAATCCATAAGACACATCTTGCGATCACAAAACCAGTCCTTCAAAACCCTCTTCCATTCATGGAAACCCTTACTCTGCAACTCCAAGCAAACTCCCAGGAGACCGTCCGGATTTTACTTTGCTATAGGCCACCTGGCCCAAAATCGCAGCTTCTCCCATCATTGATGGACTTTATCTCCACCTATACCCTTAACAGCAAACACCTTTTGCTGCTCGGGGACTTCAACCTCTGGGCCAACTCCCCTTAAGACCCAGTTGCCGATGCCTGCATTGACCACTTGGAAGGATTAGGGCTTTAGCAACTAGTATGTGGGCCCACACATGCCTCAGGTCACACGCTCGATCTTATTTTCAGACAAGATCTGGGAATAAAATTTTTGGAAAATGAACCGTTGCCATGGACAGATCACCATGCAATTAAATTCATTATTTCCGATCCCCCCCCCCCTTAACAAAAACATCAAATCCTGTGACAACACACTGGACTAGATGTCAGAAGAAGCTCCATTCGGAACTCTTCAAAGTGATGTTAAGGAAAAAAAAAACGCATCAAACGGCTGAAGAAACACTGGATGCCATAAACACAGCCCTATTACAGTCAGCTGACTTAATAGTGCCGAAACGTAAAACCCACATACGGAAAAATAATTCCAACTGGTTCAACAACCAGCTGGCGTTACTAAAGCAAGAGCGCAAAAGGGCGGAAGCCGCCTGGAAAAGAAGCTCTTCAGATGAGAACCTCTCCATCTACAAAGCAATAAGAAGAAAATACCATAAATAAATCTTCAAAGCCAAGAAAAACTATTTTTCTGAGGCTATTAACAGCGCCCTCAACCGCCCCCGTGAACTCTTCAAACTGTTCACTCAGACCATGAATCCAGGATGTCTTGAAACCCCTAATTCGGACACACAAGAATTTTGCAATGAATTATCTGATTACTTCATTAATAAAATCGAGGGAATCCGGCAAAGCATTCAGCAAAACAATTCCCCCCGCAGCCCCCCCCCCCCGCAATTATGATAAATCACAACTGAATAAGATGGACGCAGAAACCAGTCCAAAAGGTGAAAAATGACAATAATCGTGTCAAACAATTCAATAGCTTCTATCACTTTAAGCAATCGGAAAATCCAGAAACGTCTTCCAAGATATCTGTGCTCACAGAGCGCTTACCTCCCAGCAGAGAGAAAAGGGCCTAAACTCAATCCTAGATATTGTTGTTCGATTCCGTCTTGGATAGATAATGCTGTCCGCATCCAGGCGTAATCAGGGTCCGCTCACCGTGGGTTAGGCATATGCATAGAATGAAAAAAATTAAGCTCTCATCGTGAATTATGTAAAAACTGAAAACAGTTTAATGGGTAAATTCACTTACAAACAAAAAACGGGTAAAAACGCCAACAACGGCACGTCCGGTCGGACAGTCAGGGTGTCACGCCACTTCCGGTTGACCTTACGCGTTGTGTCACGTCGAAAACCGGATATGACGGTCATTTTCGACCTTCTGTCGAAAAACGGAAGTGCCGCTAAAGTCGATGGAGATGATCATGTTAGCATGAGAAAGCCTCATACCAACAGCCAACAGAAATAATAACAAAAAGATTGCACTATATATTGCAAATCGTGTGTAAAACATAAAATGGCGGCCGTTTTCGATCTGCCGTCGAACCGGAAGTATCGAAACGGCCATTTTGGATCAGGGAAACAAAAAATGTCTGTATTGTATTTTCCAGGACTGACTTAGGCAAATGCTAGTGAGAAAGCTCAAACCTTGCATTGCCATTCATCATATAATATAAAAGCTGCATTTTTGAATCTAAGGCTGTTGATCAACCTTAAATAGCTAGCCCAAAAAAAACAATGTTAAAATAATATAAATTGGACTAAAATATATAAGTAAAAAATATATAATCATGGTGTAGAAGAGCTAAGACTGGGAGAGGGTGATCAACCAGAAATGCGTGCCACCCCTTCCGCTTACATCGAAATCATCTTAGAGGCCTTCTAGTCATATAAATAAATATATGAAACTTCATCACAATCACTATATAGTATAAAATAATTTAAATAGATAAAACGTATTTTATAGGTTAACCTACAGTATGTGGGATGGACAAAAAGAGCCTTAATGGTTAGAATAAAAGAACACGTTGTGAATATTGAAAACGGTTTTCCGAAGCATAGTGTCAGTCGACACTTTGCTGAAAAACACAATAAAAACCCTAAACATTTGTCTTTTTGGGGTATAGGCAAATTTAATAAGCCTTGGAGAGGAGCCCATCTGGTGAAAACCATCAGCCAGATGGAATCCCAGTGGATTCACTCTCTCAACACTATGGTCCCCAATGGGTTGAACGTGGAGTTCGACTTAAACTGTTTTCTCAGCAATTTTCAAAGAAATACGTTTTATCTACTTAAATTATTTTATAGTATATAGTGATTGTGATGAAGTTTCATATATTTATTTATATGACTAGAAGGCCTCTAAGATGATTTCGATGTAAGCGGAAGGGGTGGCACGCATTTCTGGTTGATCACCCTCTCCCAGTCTTAGCTCTTCTACACCATGATTATATATTTTTTACTTATATATTTTAGTCCAATTTATATTATTTTAACATTGTTTTTTTTTGGGCTAGCTATTTAAGGTTGATCAACAGCCTTAGATTCAAAAATGCGGCTTTTATATTATATGATGAATGGCAATGCAAGGTTTGAGCTTTCTCACCATTCTATGTTTTACACACGATTTGCAATATATAGTGCAATCTTTTTGTTATTATTTCTGTTGGCTGTTGGTATGAGGCTTTCTCATGCTTACATGATCATCTCCATTGACTTTAGCGGCACTTCCGTTTTTCGACAGAAGATCGAAAATGACCGTCATATCCGGTTTTCGACGGAAGATCGAAAATGACCGCAAGTCTATTTCCGCCTTATACACATAAAAGCAAGTATCCGATAGGCCCTTGGTAACCTCTGATGAAGTCACGTGACGTGACACAACGCGTAAGGTCAACCGGAAGTGACGTGACACCCTGACTGTCCGACCGGAAGTGCCGTTGTTGGCGTTTTTTACCCGTTTTTTGTTTGTAAGTGAATTTACCCATTAAACTGTTTTCAGTTTTTACATAATTCATGATGAGAGCTTAATTTTTTTCATTCTATGCATATGCCTAACCCACGGTGAGCGGACCCTGATTACGCCTGGATGCGGACAGCATTATCTATCCAAGACGGAATCGAACAACAATATCTAGGATTGAGTTGAGGCCCTTTTCTCTCTGCTGGGAGGTAAGCGCTCTGTGAGCACAGATATCTTGGAAGACGTTTCTGGATTTTCCGATTGCTTAAAGTGATAGAAGCTATTGAATTGTTTGACATGATTATTGTCATTTTTCACCTTTTGGACTGGTTTCTGCGTCCATCTTATTCAGTTGTGATTTATCACTACCACTGGACTTTTGTTTATTTATTATATATTGTTTACGTTTTGTGGTTGGAATGTGCACTACTTACACTTTTTGCCTTTAGGGGCGCTATTTGCGCCTTTTAGTTTAGTTTAGGATTTGCGCTCATCGCTTTCCTTTTACATTCATTTATTGTTGTTAGCACATAACAGATTTGAGCTGCATTTAACTTAGTTTAAGATTTTCACTGTTTAACGTTTATTCACTGTTGGTCAGCGCTGTAGCTTTCCTCCTTTAATCACCTGCAGTAATTCACCACAACTAGGTAAGTTCACGCTGGAACCCATCCCTATCCATGCCACTAAAAATATCATCGGTACTTTGCGTAACATATGAATGAATGATATCATCCCCACCAAACTGTTGAAGGAATGCGCCGACATCCTGGCAACTCCTATCACGCAGCTTATTAACCAATCTTTCAGGGAGGGCATAGTGCCCTCCTAGTTGAAGGAGAGCATAATTCGACCCATCTTGAAGAAACCCACTCTGAACTCCAAGGACCCACTGCACCGCCATCCAATAACAGGCCTAAACGTTCTCTCCGAGGTAATGGAGAAAGTAGTGGTACAACAGCTGCAACAGCATCTAGATACCCACAACCTACTTGATCCATTTCAATCGGGATTCCGGCCTAGACACGGGACGGAAACAGCATTGCTCAAGATATGGGACGACGCTCTCGAGGCCGCAGACGAAGGAGAATCTTGTCTTCTGGTTCTGTTGGACCTAAGCGCAGCCTTCGACACTGTAGACCACAAGCTTTTATTGACTCGGCTACCCGAAGTAGCCAAAGTCCCAGAAGGCGATTTATCTTGGTTCTCCTCTTTTTTGGAAAACCGATCGTTAGGACGTGAAGTTAGGACCTTTCACTTCTGAAAAACGCACATTATCGTGCGGAGTCCCATAAGGATCCCCTCTGTCGCCGGTGTTATTCAACATTTACCTTCGTCCTCTTTTTGAAATCAACAGCAGCCAAAAACTGCTCTATCACTCATATGCAGACGACACGCAACTGTATTTCCGCATTTGCAATAAAAAGGATCACCACCTCAATCTAGAGACATGCCTCTCTTTGATAGAGGATTGGATGACAAAGAGTTATCTCAAACTCAACAGAGCGAAAACAGAACTTCTCCTGTTTCACGCCAAGCACAGGAATCAACCGGCAACAACATGGACACCCCCGCCCATTCTGGGCAAAATCATTACTCCTATCGCCAAAGTCAAAAATCTTGGGGTCATCTTCGACTCCTACTTGACAATGGATGCACAAATAGGGTCAGTAGTCAGCGGATCTCACCATCTGCTGCGCCTACTACGCAGACTTATTCCTTTTATCCCCAGAGAAGACATAGCGGTCGTGGTGGGAGCAATTGTAAACTCCAGATTGGACTATGCAAATGCCCTTTATCTCGAACTCCCAAAGTACCAAATCGCTCGTCTACAAGTCGTTCAAAATACGGCCGCCAGACTTGTGACTGGGAAAAAACCTTGGGAATCAATCTCACCTTCACTGAGATCCCTTCACTGGTTACCAGTAAAAGACAGAATCACTTTTAAAGCACTCTGTCTAACGCATAGATGTATCCATGGGAATGCCCCCCATTATTTATGCGAAAAAATAAAAGCTCATAATCCCAATCGCGTTCTGCGATCCACCAATCAAAATTTACTCCAGATACCGAAAGCCAACTACAAGTCCAAAGGAGATAGAAGATTCACGGTCCAAGGTCCCAGACTATGGAACGCTTTACCAACCAGCATTCGGTTGGAGGAGAACCACTTAGCATTCAGGAGAAAGATCAAGACTCATCTCTTTTGATACCAAAGGAGACAGGAACTTCCCAGAGGCGATTCAGTTTGCATGCGCTGCGATATATAAGTTTTCATTCATTCATTCAGTTTGTTCCTCTCATCAGCCCCATCCCCTCACAGTAAGAATCACTCTCTAGGGAACACAAAATAACCCATTGATTGCCCCTAGTGTTAACCCCTTCCCTGACAGTCACATTTATACAGTAATCAATGCATTTTTATAGCACTGTTTGCTGTATAATTGTTACAAAAGTGTCCGATATGTCCCCCGCAATGTCACAGTCACGATAGAAATTGCAGATCGACGCCATTAGTAGTAAATAAAAAAATAATAATAAAAATGACATAAATCTATCCCCTATTTTGTAGACGCTATAAGGGCCCTTTCACACTGGTGCGTTTTTGCCGCGGTTTTGCGGTAAAAAATAGCGCTATTAAAACGCTCATAAAATGCTCCCCATGCCCCTCTCCATTTAAATTAATTAAAAACCGTTGTAAAAACGCGGTAAAAACGGGGTAAAAATTATGCGTTAAAATCGCGGTAAAACATTGCGATTTTACCGCATTTTTTCCGCGATTTTACAACGTTTTTACTGCGTTTTTAATTCATTTCAATGGAGAGGGGCATGGGGAGTGTTTTAATAGCGCTATTTTTACTGCGAAAACGCGGAAAAAAACGCATCAGTGTGAAAGGGCCCTAACTTTTGCGCAAACCAATTAATATACGCTGATTGCGATTTTTTTACCTAAAATATGTAGAAGAATATGTATCGGCCTAAACTGTTGGGATATTTATTATAGCAAAAAGTAAAGATATTGGCCCGGATTTACAAAGCACTTACGCCGACGTAGCTCCAAGTACGCCTCGTAAGTACAAATATTAGGGTTGTCCCGATACCAGTTTTTAAGGACCGAGTACAAGTACCGATACTTTTTTTCAAGTAGTCGCCGATACCGAATACCGATACTTTTTTTAAATGTCCCCCACAAATGCAGCCATGTCCCCCACAAATGCAGCTATGTCCCCCACAAATGCAGCCATGTCACCCATATATGCAGCCATGTCACCCATATATGCAGCCATGTCACCCACAAATGTAGCCATGTCACCCATATATGCAGCCATGTCACCCACAAATGCAGCCATGTCACCCATATATGCAGCCATGTTACCCCCACCTAGCCACCACCGCCGGGGAACATCACAGCATTCATTTGAATAGCTGTAGTGTTCCCGTCCGCATAGACACTCCCCCTTGCTCAGTATTGGACAGATCACGATCACCCATCCAATCCCGAGCAAGGGGGAGTGTCTATATGGGCGGGAACACTACAGCTATTTAAATCAGGGGTCTCAAGGGTCATTTCAGCTCAGATAGTCAAGTCCCAAGGAACAATACATTCCCCCAGACCAGATGTTATCAAATTTCTTTAGGTTATTTTTAACAGTTTAATCTCTCTGCCTCTATTATCCTATCCACCTCCTGCTTCCAACCCTGGAAATGGGTTTATCTCCAGAACTTTGGTATAAGGCTTTTTGGATGCATTTAAAAGGTGTGGGGTGATGCTATATTTATAGGATTCAAGAGAAGATGGAGTGGCATAGAATAAGTAGTGAAGTGTACTAAACTATATACTGTAGGTTTCAGTTTAGTTTTTTTAATCCAGAACAATATGTCCTTCCAAAATGTTTGCATTTTGAGACAGTGCTACCATAACTGCATGCATGCGTCCTCTCCAACAGTTGCAGATGATTATTCTTTCTAACCCAAATTGTTTATTTCAAAATAAACTGTAGAAGTATTTTAGCTAATGAAATCGATAAAAACATGATTTTTGTATAATTAATGCTCTCATTTCAGAATGCAAATTATGCCCTGCTGGCTGGCATTTATTTCAAGATAACTGCTACTTATTTTCTCCTCAAAAACGTGAAACATGGAATGACAGTCGGAAGATTTGCATTGAAATTAATTCTCATCTTCTGACCTTTGAGTATGAAGAGCAGAAGGTATGCATGTTTATGTCGAACAACTATCTTCAATCTTTTCTTAGACTAATTTAAGATTGTCTGTAAAATATAATGTCATTGAAATGTCCTCTTACCAAATCCGTAGTGTTGTACATCACCGCGTTTGGACACGGTCGGATTTTTGACTGATGGTGTGTAGACAAGACTGATAAAAGTCAGCTTCATCGGATATCCGACGAAAAAATCTATCGGATTAGATTCAATCAGATATCCAATCGGTTGTAAGAGGCTTTACTGTACCACCTTTACTGCAGCTGCAGGCATCATCCCGGTACCGTTGTTTAGAGTGGCAATTGGCTATCCGGCATAACAACTGATGCAGCTAAAACGGCTTTGATTCTGTCTCCGCAATGGAAACACGGAAGCGACGTCAGACGTCACTTTCGGGTTTCTCGGCTGCCAATGGCGCCAAATTTAAAAAAGTACGCAGTATTCAGAATCGCCGTTTCTGGCGATCTGAATACTTTGAAGTGCAAAGGAGGGATTGGGGGTCTTTTAGACCCCTGATCCCTCCATAAAGAGTACCTGTCACCACCTATTACTGTCACAAGGGATGTTTACATTCCTTGTGACAGCAATAAAAGTGATCAAAATGTAAAAAAAAAACACAATTTAATATTATGAAAATAAATAAAATAAATAAGAATTTTTATTTTTTAAACCGTCCCCCTCCCCGCGAGCTTGCGCAACCAAAAAAACGCATATGGAAGTTGCCCCCGCACTAGACCTCCTTCGTAACTCACATTATGCAAAAAAATTGGGCGAACTTTACTTTTTCATTTTTTTTTTAATTCATCAAATTAAATTTTTCCCAAAAAGTTGCGTTTAAAACACCGCCGCACAAATACTGTGTGACATAAAATATTGCAACAATCACCATTTTATTCTCTAGATTCTCTGCTAAAAAAAAATATATAATGTTTGGGGGTTCTAAGTAATTTTCTAGAAAAAAAAATATTTTAACTTGTAAACACCAAATGTCAGAAATAGGCTTAGGCATGGAATGGATAATTCCAACTGAACAAATATTACAGTATGTTCAAGTAACACAGTGTTTAATCATTAGTAGTACTGTGAAACAAGATTTTCAAATAACATAACACCCCTGAATAAAATAAACAAATGAATATCAAACTAAACAAAGGCCCTTGAACACACCAAGTGCTGCAAAAAAGTGAATATTTCAAAAACAAGGTGTGAATGTGATCAGTCCAAATGATTTGTTTATGATTAAATTTATTGTTCTACAGTCTTGGGTGGATTCGTGGCTGCAATGGAGTGCGTCACATGTCAATCAAAGGCGCCAGCATAGTCGCGTGCAGGGGGTGTTCCAGGTGTACCGATTCACCCTGCGCAGATTCCCCCTGCTGATATTTCACTAAAGCCCCCCAACAGGGCTGCTAAAAATAAATAAATATATAATACAAATAAAAACTTCCTGACACCATCCACTTCCCTACGGACAGCAACCTCTGCCCTACTGACAAGTCCACTTCTCTACTGACACGTCCACTGCCCTACTAACGCCGTCCGTGTTTTAATACATTTGGGGTGCACACCCTAATGCAAAAAGCTGCGTACAACTATGGGCGCCAGTCACTTTAATATTTTCCACTTTCATTCCTGCAACTTCACAGGGTGAAAATGTTAAGGTTAGATCTCCATTAACAACCACGGCTTCCAGACTACATCAGACCAATGTAGTGCCAGGTTCTTCTTAGGGTGGACAGGGATCCCCTTTCAGTAATACAACCTTCAGGCTTTTCCACCTTAAAAGCCATACCCTTCTCAGCCAGGCAGAATTTAAGAATTCTGTGCTAGGCCCCATATAGGTCTCAAGCCTACATAGCACAACAATTGCACACATCCTACCAAGGCTGCAGGCCAGGGGAAAGATACCTTTCCAGGCCATTCTCTAAGCTTTCATAGCTAGAGTTGACACCTTTTCTTCAAGCCAAACCAGCAGTCTTGGGCACCTTTGGGTCCCCAAAGGAGAGTAGTTTTGCATAGCGTGCCACAGCGAACATTTGGTGTGGCTAAATTGTTCTTGAGGACATCATTGCCCTGCCCCCCCCAGTGATATTGAACCTGCGCCCAGACAGCAACAGATTTGTGTGTGACTATCTTGCTTACCTGGGGAGCCACAGCCTGCCCTTAATAATGTGTCCGGTTTTCAGTCTGCCTGAAACCCGAACACATGATTCAAAACCCGGACTGTCCGGGTGAATCCCGAACAGCTGGCAATCTTATTCATAGCCTTCCCCGGCATACACCACTGACCTAAATGTTCTAGTGGTAGCCAGAGGGTACACAAAACTCAACAGCACAAGCTTTGCTACTGTCCCATAACTATAGACCTAAGTGCTAGTGACACCTAGTGGCAGCAGTAGGGAACTGAAGCAACCTGGTCAAATTAATTCCCCTAAGTACATACTGTATTTCTTGCAGTGCTCTTTTCTTTTCATTAAAACATTATTTTAAAATGACAAGCTGAATCTCTGAATGCTCTAATTAGAAATCAAATAACTTCTGTTAAAAAGCTACCGTAGTGTAATCTATTGCAGCCCTCAAATTTTCCACTTGCCTACTCGCATTTTGGGAGTGGAAAATTGTTTCTGGCGAGGAGCTGGGCTGCCTGGGAGCAGAAGGACCGTGGGTACCGCCAGCATACAGGGTTGATTGGGAGATGAGGCTACAATGGTGGGCACAGTGAGCAGAGGTTACAATGGTGGGCACAGTGAGCAGAGGCTACAATGGTGGGCACAGTGAGCAGAGGCTACAATTGTGAGCACAGTAAGCTAAGGCTACAATTGTGGGCACAGTAAGCAGAAGCTACAATGGTGTGGACAGTGAGCAGAGGCTGCAATGGTGGGCACAGTAAGCTGATGCTGCAATGGTGGGCACAGTGAGCTGCGGCTGCAATGGTGGGCACAGTGAACTGAGGCTGCAATGGTGGCACAGGTGAGCTGAGGCTGAAATGGTGGGCACAGATGAGGCTGCAATAGTGGTCACAGGTGAGTCTGCAATGGTGGGCACAGGTTAGGCTTCATTAATGGGCACTGGTGAGGCTACATTGATGGGTACTGGTGAGGCTGTACTGATAAAGTTGTTCTTAATATTTATTTGTGTAACTTAATTCTGCATAAAACATTTAAGTGTAATTTCATGAGATAATTTATGAGGGCGTGTTTAGGGGCTAAATTAGGGGCAGTGCAGGGTAGGAATCGATTGGGTCACCTGGTGGCGATTGACCCTAGTAGCTCAGGACTTGAAATTTTGAGCCCTGATCTCGTTATGGCAGCATTTTTTTAAATGGTCAGAATTTCAACAGCAGGTGCTTTGAACGGTGTGTGTTATTTGTTAGAACACATGGTGGCAGTTACCGTGTGTGTGTATGTTAACACCTTAGCTAATGTAGCCCTGTTATGGGGGGGGGGTGCATATGAAGCTGCCCTCTCCACACAGGCTATGGTGTTAACCTGCAGATAAACAAATGAGCCAGAGCCTTCACTAAAGGAAGAGTGGGCTATAGATATATAATTGGCAGTGCCTCCACCTAGAACAGGGCTCCAGCGTATGTAAAGATGATCCCATTCTAGGACAATAACTAGTAACATCCAAAATAACTGACATCAGTCATACTAATACACCCAGCATAGATTTCTAAGAGTAAGATATGCAGAAATACTAGCAGGTGATTAGTGTAATTTTATGTATAATAAAGTGATGGCATTACATAGAACTAAAGCAATAACAGAAAAGAATGTACATATGTCTATGAAGAACAGTGTATCTATCTATCTCTCTCTCTCTCTCTCTCTCTCTCTCTCTCTCTCTCTATATATATATATATATATATATATATATATATATATATATATATATATATATATATATATATATATATATATATATATATATATATATTGTGACAGGGTACATGATTCTGTTTATGTCAGTGAGAGGTTGGAAAGGTCAGCTTTCCCTGTCTTGGAAGGGGTTAAGCCTGGCCAACAGGTAAGCCTCCTCTCTCTCCCTATTAATTAGCCTACACCTGATAGTGACTGGGGAGAGTGAGAGCTCAGTGTGAGATCCATGCTGGACTGGAGGCTGTCTGCCTATCTGAGGAATAAGGTCTGTCAGAAATAATTATATATTCAGACTGTTACTTTGTTTGTTTTATACTGGAGACCGGAATAGCCCCTCCAGTAAGAAGTAGTGAGGGACACTACTGTTTAGTCAGCCTCCTAAGTTGAAGTAGGCCTTTTTGTTTGTATTATTTTTCTATTGGATGCAATAAAGCCGTATTTTTTGCTATTTCTGCTGGAAGACCAATGACTTTGCTACACTACATTTATCGCTATTTCTGCGACTTTACCACAAGTGGTGTCAGAAGTGGGATGTTCGTTGTTGTACTGGCTAATTTACAGTTACAGTGGCCTTAAAGGTACAGGACCCAGAAAATGGAAAATATGGTGAAAGCCCTTTTACAAGCTGCCACTGTGCAGCAAGAGACTAATAGACAGATAGCTTCAGCGCAACAAGAGACCCTTGCTATTTTCAAAGCAACCCTGGAACAGTTGACTGCACAAGGGTCTCCTAACCCACCAGCAAAGGGGGTAAGCCAAATATGTGCAAGCAGCTGTCTGCAGAAAATGACCCCAGATGATGCTGTGGAGACCTATCTGCTGGCGTTTGAACGGACCACCATCCGAGAAGGCTGGCCTCCAGAACAGTGGGCTGGAATCATTGCACCCTTCCTCCTGGGAGAAGCACAGAAAGCCTATTTTGACCTGGATGAGGAAGCGGCTGCAGACTATCCCAAACTGAAAGCAGAGGTCCTGGCTCACTTGGGGGTGACTGCCACAGTGAGGGCCCAGCGTTTCTACAATTGGAGTTTCAAGGAAGGAAAAGCGCCAAGATCCCAGATGTTTGACTTAATTCATCTGGCACGGAAGTGGCTCAAACCAGAGGTTCAAACTCCTGCACGAATCATAGAAACGCTTATACTTGACCGTTACGTAAGAGAGCTTCCAAATGGCCTCCGGGAGTGGGTCACTCAGGGAAACCCCACGGACTGTGATAGCATGATCGCAAGTGGATCGATATCTGTCAGCCAAAGATTTGGACCGATCTCTCACTAGGTCGAGTGGGAAATTACAGAGACTGAGAGACCGGAAGAGTGGATTGGAAGCAGACTTCGGATGGGGGGTCCGTTTTTCCAAAACAGACTTTAGAAGTCAAAACCCTGGGAAAGAGGACCACCCTAGGAGAAACTCCATAACTTGTTTTGAGTTTGCTGCCAAAGGACATGTCAGGGCAAGATGCCCCAACCTTCCTGAGCCAATGCAGTGTGGACTAGGGGAAGATTCCTGCTTAGCAGGCCTGGTAGAAGGGGGACATACCTTCCGAGTACCTGTCCTGCTGGACAAACAAGAGACAGTGGCCCTGGTGGACTATGGGAGTGCCCTGACTCTGGTAACCAGTAAATTGGTAAAACCTTGTTGGATTCAGAAGCATAGAACCATGGGGGTATTGTGTATTCATGGGTGTACTGTGTGGTATCCTACTGACAACATGGTGTTGGTACAGGGCAGTTTGATAAGGATCGTAGCAGTGGTAGTTCCTCGTCTACCATATCCTTTGATAATAGGAAGGAATTTCCCTAATTTCTACGCTCTTTTACAGCCCCCTGTGATGGGAGAACAAGGGGAACCTGAAGCGGAGCGGAGAAATACAGGCGTATTTCCCTTTACTCATCCTGACTTGTATATCTCTAATCCAAAAAAGGTAAAACAAGACAGGAACGCAGGGAGAGCAAGCTAAGATTTAATAGGACTGTCAATGAAGTCCTGTTAAATCAACGTGGGGAGCAGTCTAGGAGAGGCGGGGCCACACGACAGACAGAAGATGAGGCAGAGGTTGGTCAACCGGAACCCGGCCCAGAGGCAACCAGTGAAAGTGATGAGAAGGGTATAGGTATCCTAGAGATTTCGGGTAGTGGTTTTTGCCGAGACCAGGCAGATGATTCCCTGTTACAGGAAGCCAGGAGTAATGTTGTAGAGGTTAATGGGGTACCAGTGGAAGGGGTAACAGAAAAGGCCTATTCATACTTTTATCCTCAAAAATTATCTCCTTTACAGAGTAACCTCCGATGAGGGACAAGAGCTCGAACAACTGGTTGTGCCTTCATCATACACGCGGAAAGTCCTGGATTACACTCACTCTCATCTTCTGGGTGGAGAAAACCCAAGAACCGGTACTCAGAAGGTTCTTTTGGCCTGGGGTATATGAGGGGATTAAAAGGTATTGTGCTTCTTGCCCAGAATGCCAACTGGCATCTCCAAGACCGAGGTTGAGAGCCCCGCTCATACCCCTCCCCATAGTCGACGTTCCTTTTGAGAGGATTGGCATGGACCTAGTGGTTCCCTTAGAGAAAACAGCTCGAGGGCACCAGTACATCCTTGTCATCCTCAACTATGCCACCAGATACCCGGAAGCCATTCCACTATGCAAGGCTAATGCTAAAAGTATTGCGAAAGAGTTGGTTCAGATGTTTACACGTATGGGGATACCCAAGACGTTGCTCACGGACCAGGGGACACCGTTTGTTTTGCATATTATGAAATAGCTATGTCGGCTATTTAATGTACAGACTTTTAGAACATCAGTGTATCACCCCCAGACAGACGGGTTGGTAGAAAGGTTTAACTGGACACTAAAGGGGATGTTGAGAAAAGTCGTTAGCAGGGATGGGAAGGATTAGGACTTGTTACTTTCTTACCTGTTGTTTGCAGTTCGAGAGATTCCCCAAAGTTCTACGGGCTTCTCCCCATTTGAGCTTTTATACAGTATAGTAGGCATCCCCGGGGTATACTGGATGTCCTAAAGGAAACCTGGGAAGAACGGGGGGTAACTGGGACCAATGTGCTCCAAATCAGAGACTTTTTGGGGATTGTAGGCTACTATCGGAGGTTTATTCCTCACTTTGCTACAAGGGCTACTCCACTCACTGACCTTATTAAAGCCAGAAGTCCAGACACGGTAAAGTGGAACAGCGAGGCTGAGGACGCCTTTGCTGGGC
The DNA here is from genome assembly GCA_029574335.1 of Rana kukunoris. NCBI lineage: Eukaryota > Metazoa > Chordata > Amphibia > Anura > Ranidae > Rana > Rana kukunoris. The sequence goes on along the minus strand of CM056056.1, from coordinate 69,266,982 downwards.
TGCGGGCAGCGCTTTGTGCCCAACCTGTGCTTGTGGCTCCCGACTTTAGAAAAGAGTTCTTTCTCTAGACCGATGCCTCAGAGGTGGGTTTGGGTGCAGTTTTGTCCCAATATGTGGGCGGTGAGGAACACCCTGTGCTATATTTGAGTCGGAAGTTGTTACCTCGGGAACAGTGCTTTGCCACAGTCGAAAAATTGTGTTTGGCGATTAAGTGGGCAGTGGAAACGCTCTGCTACTACTTGTTGGGCAGACAGTTTACCCTCGTCGCACACCATGCTCTGTTAAAGTGGATGCACACCAACAGGGACAAGAACGCTCAGGTCACAAGGTGGTTTCTGTCCCTACAGCCCTTTACTTTTGTGGTACGACATAGGGCAGGTCTCCTCCACAGTAATGCAGATGCTGTGTCCCGAGTACATGGTTTTGCAGAGGTGGCCGCTTCCCACACAGGTGTTAAGCTGGGGGGAGGATATGTGACAGGGTACATGATTCTGTGTATGTCAGTGAGAGATTGGAAAGGTCAGCTTTCCCTGTCTTGAAAGGGGTTAAGCCTGGCCAACAGGTAAACCTCCTCTCTCTCCCTATTAATTAGCCTACACCTGATAGTGACTGGGGAGAGTGAGAGCTCAGTGTGAGATCCATGCTGCACTGGATGGACAGACTGGAGGCTGTCTGCCTATCTGAGGAATAAGGTCTGTCAGAAATAATTTTTTATCCGGACTGTTACTTTGTTTGTTTTATACTGGAGGTCGGAATAGCCCCTCCAGTAAAAAGTAGTGAGGGACACTTCTGTTTAGTCGGCCTCCTAAGTTGGAGTAGGCCTTTTTGTTTTTATTATTTTTCTGTTAGATGCAATAAAGCCGTATTTATGACTTTGCCACAATATATATATATATATATATATATATATATATATATATATATATATATATATATATATAGATATATATATATATATATATATATATATATATATATATATAGATATATATCTAAATGACTTTACCTCCAATTAGGCCCTGTAGCACAGTTCAGTTGCCGGGGCCTCTGATGAGCTGGCTTGCAAGGCGTAACACATTCCAGCTTGGGAGGACAAACACTGCTGACACATCTGCGGAGCGGTGGCTTCCTGGGGATGCTTGTACAGACAAACTTTGCGACAACATAGAAAGTCTGGAACGTGCCACCTGTAATGCAAATCAGGCCTATCTAACCTATCTCTTGGTCCCTAACCTGACTATAGGCTATCAATGCTACCGGGCCGCTATCCTGTTGCTACCCTCAGCTGTTTACCTTTCCCTAGGCTAATAATAGCTAGGAACCCCCCAGACCAAAAAGGGACACTTGCTTTAAATAATGAAGTGGCAGATATACATTTCAACACAAACCAGTCACTTGATGTGCTATTCTCATGTGTATAAGAGCAAAGCTCATTTGATTATAACCTAAGTATATCGCAGTATGCAAATAGAAAGTTTTAGTGAATCAGAGAACCCTCGGACACCTATCTCTGATTCCCACACAAGAGTGCTCACACAGGATCGACAGTTGGGATGAGCAGAACACCCCCCGGTTCGGTTCGCAGCAGAAATTGCGAACAGGCAAAAAATGTGTTCAAACATGCGAACACTGTTAAAGTCTATGGGACACGAACGTAAATAAATCAAAAGCTCTAATTTTAAAGGTTAATATGCAAGTTATTGTCATAAAAAGTGTTTGGGTCTGGTATGAATATTAACCACTTCCATACTGGGCACTTAAACACCCTCCTGACCAGACCAATTTTCAGCTTTCAGCGCTCTGAGGCCTCGTACACACGATCGGACATATCCGATGAAAACGGTCCGCGGACCATTTCCATCGGATATGTCCGATCGGGAGTTTGATCCGATGGCGTGTACACACCATCGGATCAAATTCCCCGCCGCGGTGACGTTGACGCCGCCACGTCACCGCACCAGGAAGTTAAACACTTCCGCGCATGCGCCGAATCCATTCGGCGGCGGCGGTGGGGGACGACATGTCTGCTGGTAAGTGTACTAACCAGCAGACATGTCGGGCGGACAGATTCCACCGGATGGATTTCAAAGCATGCTTTGAAATCTGTCGGGTGGAGAAATCTGTCCGCTAGCCCATACACACGAGCGGAGATGTCTGCTGAAACGGTCCATCGGACCGTTTTCAGCGGACATATCCCCTCGTGTGTACGAGGCCTTACACTTTGAATGACAATTACTCAGTCATGCAACACTGTACCCAAATGATTTTTTTGTCCTTTTTTTCACACAAATAGAGCTTTCTTTTGCTGGTATTTGATTACCTCTGCGGTTTTTATTTTTTGCGCTATTAATGAAAAAAGACCGAAAATTTGGGAAAAAATGATTTTTTCTTAGTTTCTGTGATAACATTTTGCAAATTATTAATGTTTTTTCATAAATTTTGGCCATAATTTATACTGCTACATGTCTTTGATAAAAATAACCCAAAGTTTTTGGAAATTTTTTGGTCTGTGTGAAAGTTTTAGAGTCTACAAGCTATAGTGCAAATCATAAAAAAATGATCACATCTGATCATACCTGATGTACTGAAGGCCTCTCTCATTTCTTGAGACCCTAACAAGCCAGGAAAGTACAAATGCCCACAGATGGCACTGAGGCGGCACAGATGGCACTGAGGTGGCACAGATGGCACTGAGGCGGCACAGATGGCACTGAGATGGGTACTGATGTGGTCCGATGATGCCTGTGTACTGGTGGACACAGGTAGGCACTAATGAGGCGGCACAGGTGGCACTAATGAGGCAGCACAGATGGCACTAATGAGGCGGTACAGATGGCACTGAGATGGGTACTCATGAGATGGGTCCTGATGTGCACTGATTGACTGCGGCACAGGTGGGCACTAATGAGGTGGGCACTGATGAGGTGGCACAGGTGGGCACTGGTTGCAGATGTGCTCTGAGGTGGCAGATGGGCACTGGGCACAGGTGGTACTGGTGGCACATGTGGGCACTGATGGGCATGTGGTACTGGTGGCACAGGTGGGCACTGATGGGCATGGTGGCACTGATGGGCACGGTTGTACTGGTGGGCACGGTGGTACTGGTGAGCACACTGTGGTACTGGTGGGCACACTGTGGTACTGGTGGGCACACTGTGGTACTGGTGGGCACACTGTGGTACTGGTGGGCACGGTGGTACTGGTGGGCACACTGTGGTACTGGTGGGCACAGGTGGTACTGGGGGGCACTGTGGTACTGGGGGGCACAGATAGTCCTGGGGGCACAGATTGGTCCCTTTTTTTCCCCCCCAAATCGCTGTAGTTTCGTTTGCTCTCCCTCCTCACACGCGCTGTCTGTGTGAGGAGCGGAGAGTCGGCAATGAGAGATGATCTCATATGTTTACATATGAGATCATCTCTCATTGGCCGCACAGATCGAGCTGTAAATAGCCGCTGTGATTGGCTATTTACTGCGATCTGTGTTTGGCTGTGTCCAAAGGACACGGCCAGCACAGGAGTTCCCCGCTGCACGCGCGGGGAACGAGGAAAGGGGCGGCCGTAAAAACACGGCCTTTTAGAGATTCAGGGCTGTGCTGCGGCCGTACAAAGTCGTACGGCTGTCAGCAAGTGGTTAAGGGGAACTGCAAACCAAGATTTAAAAATACAACTGTGTGGAGTTCCCCCCAAATTCCATATCAAGCCCTTCAGGTATGGTATGGATATTAGGGGGAACCCTGTGCCAATTTTTTTTTTAAATGGCATAGATCCCCCTCAGAATCCAAACAAGACCCTTCAGGGAACCCTGCGCCAAAAAAAAAAAAAATATGTGGGGTTCCCCCCAAAAATCCATTCCAGAGGGGGGACAAGAGAGCGCCCCCCCCCTGCCAGGCCTACCAGGTTGCGTGCTTGGATAAGGGTCTGGTATAGATTTTTGGGGGGAACCACACGCCAATTTTTCAATTACTTTTTTTCTTTAGAAATGTCATTTTGTGCAGACTGTTCTAAACACAGGAAACATGTGCTACTTTACAAGCATACTATAGACACCCCCAGGTACAATATTTAAAGGAATATTTCACTTTTATTGTTTCACTTTAAGCATTATTAAAATTAATACTCCCAAAAAAATTACAGTTTTTAAAACTTTTTTGCATTGATACATGTCCCCTGGAGCAGGACCCAGGTCCCCAAACACTTTTTATGACAATAACTTGCATATTAAACTTTAAAATTAGCACTTTTGATTTCTCCCATAGACTTTTAAAGGGTGCCCACAGCTTTCGAATTTGCTGCAAACACCCCAAATTATTGTTTGCTATTCGACGAACAGGCATAAACCTGATGTTCGAGTCAAACTTATGTTCGACTCAAACATCGGGCTCATCCCTAATCGACAGTAATCCAACAAACAGTGAAGTTGCACAGTGCAGTAACACTTTCCTATATTGTCCCTTTTCAGCCTGGATGGATATAGACATTGGTGTGCACAGCCTATTGCATTAGGGTGTGCACCGCAAAGCTCAAACACATATGCATGTGTGTGCATGTGTATACAGTAAATACTGACAGTGTCAGTAGAGCAATGGGCAGTGTCGGTAGTTTTTATTTTTATTTTTTATAATTTTTTTACAATGTTCGTTTTAGGAGATCTGTTAGGAGGCTTTGGTGAAGTATCAGGGGCCTGAACATGGGTAATCTTCACCAAATGTGGTGATTAGGGTGTGACCAGGCGCATCTTGCATACCATGTGCGCATGCCTATTGAGATGGCCATTTCTCTTGGCAAAAAGCCGCCAGTTCTTGTAAATTTTTGGGCTGTGTTGCATGAACTGCATGTTGAGCCCCAGAGTGGCTCAATGATATTGAGGTCAGGAGACTGAAATGGCCACTTCAGAACCTTCACTTTATTCTACTGTAGCCAATGACAGGTCAACTTGGCCTTGTGTTTTATTACTCCAGTATTTTTTGATAACATTCTGCACTTATCATGCCATCAATTTTGACCAAATTTCCAATTTTGCCCAAAAAATCAGCGATCCGCCTCTGTTTTTCACAGTAGGAATGATGTACCTTTCATCATAGGCCTTGTTGACTTGGTCTCCTCACTCCAAATAACTTTATTCCAGAAGGTTTGAGGCTTGTCTCTTTGCTGTTTGGCGTATTGTAAACAGGATACTTTGTGGCAGTTATGTAGTAATGGCTTTCTTCTGGAGACTTAACCATGCAGCCCATCTTTCTTTAAGTGCCTCCTTATTGTGCATCTTGAAACAGCCACACCACATGTTTTCAGAGAGTCCTGGATTTCACCGGAAGTCATTTGTGGGTTTTTCTTTGCATCCCAAACAATTTTCCTAGCAGTTGTGGCTGAAATTTTAGTTGGTCTACCTGACGGTGGTTTGGTTTCAACAGAACCCCTCAATTTCCACTTCTTGATTAGAGTTTGAAGACTGCTGATTGGCATTCTCAATTCCTTGGATATCTTTTCATATCCCTTTACTGTTTTATACAGTTCAACTACCTTTTCGCACAGATCCTGTCAATTCTTTTGCTTTCCCCATGACTCACAATCCAGAAACATCAGTGCAGCACTGGATGAAAGTTGCAAGGGTCTGTGAGGAGTCCATTGACCTTTTATACACACACACACTAATTACAAACAAACAGATCACATGTGTGGATGGTTATCTTTAATAGCCATTCTAACCCCTTTGTGTCAACTTGTGTGCATGTTATCAGGCCAAAATCCATCTATTCCAGCGATCTGCACAAGTCCAGCAACTCCAGCTATCGTCTCCATCCAATTGGATAGATTGATAACCCAAGAACTGAAAACCCTTGTACAGAGCAGGTAAGTATAACGGGCCAGATTCAGGTACAATTGCCCTGGCGCAGAGTATCAGAGATACACTACGCCGCCGTATTTTACCTGGCTCTAAGACGAATTCAGGTAGATTTCGGCCCGTAAGGTAAGGCGGCGTAGTGTATTTCTCGCGGCGGAATCGAAATACGCGATTAGGGGGCGTGAAGCATTTAAATTAGTCGCATCCCTGTGCATTGCGCAAAATTACGTCGTTACGTCAGTTTTTTTTGAGTAGCGTCGTTTACGTACATTCCTATTCCCGGACGACTTACGCAAAAACAAAAAAAAAATATTGAAATTCGACGCGGAAACGACGGCCATACTTAACATAGGCTGTCTAACGGTAGACCAGATTTTTGCTTCCCTAACTTTACGCAGCAAAAAGATGACTACAGATGCTGTAAGAGAAAGCGACGGACGATCGTAACTTCCTGGATCGCCGGAAAAAGCTAATTTGCATACCCCGACGCTGAAAACGATTCGAACTCCACCCAGCGGGCGGAAAAAGATTGCAGCGTAGATCCGACGGCGTACGAAGACGTAAGCCTGTCGGATCGAAGCCCGAAGCCGTCGTATCATGGTTTGAGGATTCAAACTAATGATACGACGTGGGTAATTTGAAATTACTCCGGACTAACAGGAGATAGACCAGAGTAATGGCTCTGTGAATCTGGCCCAACATGTTTATTATTTACAAAAAAACAAACCCTCTTTTTAAAGCCCAGTTTGGGCAGCTAAGCAAAAAGAGGCTGGCAGTGACTGAAAAATTCAGCTCTGGCTGTTATGTTCACCTGATCTCCAGTGTTGTCCCCTTCAGACTCACTGATTCAGCTCTCAGCCCCCATTCTTTTATAGAATGAATGATATCTAGTATCATTAAATCCTCTTCCTTTGAGCACACATATGCCCTGGACTCACAGAGAGGGCGAAGAGGACTTGTGACGTCAAAAAGGTATGTACCGGTATATTGATTTTTTTTTCTTTATCACAGTAATGCTTCATTTACACTTAGGCCCCATACACACGAGCGGACAGATTTGTTCAAATCTGTCCGTCCGACAGATTTGAACAAATCTGTCTGCTGGGATTTTGGTTTGCTCGCGTGTACACACGAGCAAACCAAAATCCCCGCCAGCAGAGAGCGCACTGACATGTCGGTGACGTGGCGGTGACGTTGACGCCGCCACGTCACCGCACCAGGAAGTAAAACACTTCCGCGCATGCGCCGAATCCATTCAGCGGCGGTGCGGCGGCGGAGCGGGACGACATGTCTGCTGGTAAGTGTACTAACCAGCAGACATGTCGGGCGGACAGATTCCCACCCGATAGATTTCAAAGCATGCTTTGAAATCTGTCGGGTGGACAAATCTGTCTGCTCGGCCGTACACACGATCGAATCTGTCTTCTGAAACGGTCCAGCGGACAGATTTGATCGTGTGTACGAGGCCTTAGAGTAGGGAACCAAAGAACAGAGCTTGGCTTTTTATATTTACTTCAAAATAAGCTTCTAATGATGCTTAATGGCCATCTAATAATGCCTTTTTAATGGTTTGGTTACTTAGATGATCTCAGGCTACAAAACAGGTGTGCACATGTCAAAAAGTGAAGATAACACATCTTCACTTTTTGGATATAAGTCCACTTTAATTATATGATTTTAATATATTTTTATATTTTATTTTTATAGTTTATATTTTTAATTGACAGATATTTATACAAACTCAAACAGATGAAACAAAGGATTACTGGATCGGATATCGTTTTGAAATGAACACAAAGAAAGGGGTTTGGGAAAATTGTACATCTTGCCTTGATATTAGGTGAGTATTTTTTCAGCAATTGTTTAGCTTGTATCTCTAAAAGCTTACTGTAAATTTGCACTTTTATTCAAATAGGTCAGGCTTTTTAAGCAGCCATTGGAAGTACATTTTTTTATTCCACAATTTTTTTTCTATTACTTTTATTGCTTTGCATAGACTATCCCATATTTTTTTTAATAAATTCATTCTTCTCTGTATTAAATTACTTTTATTTGTTTAACAAAATAGTAAAAACTGTAGGCAGCAAAGTATTTAGGAAGAAAGACAGCTTTTATTTGGAGACAGATGCAGGACACCATGTGTGATATGAGGTAGCATTCAACTTTACATTCCTAATAGCATCCCAACAATTTGTATTTCAGGGTTTAGAGTGGTAAGCCTTTTTTTTAACAAAGGGAAGATTCATTATATGCACTGTTCCTCAGGATTCTTTGGCCTTTTTTACACCATGTACAGTACATGACCTTTTATAAACTGCTCAAAAAAAATTAAAGGAACACTTTGAAAACAATCAGATCTCTACGGGTAAAAATCTCTTGCTGAATATCTATACTGATATGGACTGGCTAATGTGTTAGGAATGAAAGGATGGCACATCATTTGATTGAAATGAAAATTATCCACCTACAAAGGGCTGAATTCAAAGACACCCTGAAAATTAAAGTGAAGAAATTATGCAGCAAGCTAGTCTATTTTGCTAAAATTTCATTGCTGCAACTCAAAGAGGTACTCGGTAGTTTGTATTAGGGGTGCAACGGATCGTCACTGATCCGTGATCCGAACGGGTCACCCCGTTCGGATCGGCACACCGCACGATCCGCGGAGTGCTCCGGAGCCTCAGCCTAGGAAAGTCCCCAGGTTCGGCCTAGCTCCCGAGGGGCGGTCATCTTGGTACACCCGGCGGCGGCCCTCTTCTCTCACACCCACAGAGGAGGAGGAGCCCGCGCTCGAGGGAAACACAAGCCGCTGTCTGAGGTCTGCATTATGTGGGGGTTACTGTCTGAGGTCTGCACTATGTGGGGGTTACTGTCTGAGGTCTGCACTATGTGGGGGTTACTGTCTGAGGTCTGCACTATGTGGGGGTTACTGTCTGAGGTCTGCACTATGTGGGGGTTACTGTCTGAGGTCCGCACTATGTGGGGGTTACTGTCTGAGGTCTGCACTATGTGGAGGTTACTGTCTGAGGTCTGCACTATGTGGAGGTTACTGTCTGAGGTCTGCACTATGTGGGGGGTTACTGTCTGAGGTCTGCACTATGTGGGGGGTTACTGTCTGAGGTCTGCACTACTGTGGGGGGTTACTGTCTGAGGTCTGCACTACTGTGGGGGGTTACTGTCTGAGGTCTGCACTACTGTGGGGGGTTACTGTCTGAGGTCTGCACTACTGTGGGGGGTTACTGTCTGAGGTCTGCACTACTGTGGGGGGTTACTGTCTGAGGTCTGCACTATGTGGGGGTTACTGTCTGAGGTCTGCACTACTGTGGGGGGTTACTGTCTGAGGTCTGCACTATGTGGGGGTTACTGTCTGAGGTCTGTACTACTGTGGGGGGTTACTGTCTGAGGTCTGCACTACTGTGGGGGGTTACTGTCTGAGGTCTGCACTACTGTGGGGGGTTACTGTCTGAGGTCTGCACTACTGTGGGGGGTTACTGTCTGAGGTCTGCACTATGTGGGGGTTACTGTCTGAGGTCTGCACTACTGTGGGGTGTCACTGTCTGAGGTCTGCACTACTGTGGGGTGTCACTGTCTGAGGTCTGCACTACTGTGGGGTGTCACTGTCTGAGGTCTGCACTACTGTGGGGTGTCACTGTCTGAGGTCTGCACTACTGTGGGGGGTTACTGTCTAAGGTCTGCACTATGTGGGGGGTTACTGTCTGAGGTCTGAACTACTGTGGGGGGTTACTGTCTGAGGTCTGCACTACTGTGGGGGGTTACTGTCTGAGGTTTGCACTACTGTGGGGGGTTACTGTCTGAGGTCTGCATTACTGTGGGGGGTTACTGTCTGAGGTCTGCACTACTGTGGGGGGTTACTGTCTGAGGTCTGCACTACTGTGTGGGGTTACTGTCTGAGGTCTGCACTACTGTGGGGGGTTACTGTCTGAGGTCTGCACTACTGTGGGGGGGGTTACTGTCTGAGGTCTGCACTACTGTGGGGGGTTACTGTCTGAGGTCTGCACTACTGTGGGGGGTTACTGTCTGAGGTCTGCACTACTGTGGGGGGTTACTGTCTGAGGTCTGCACTACTGTGGGGGGGTTACTGTCTGAGGTCTGCACTACTGTGGGGGGGTTACTGTCTGAGGTCTGCACTACTGTGGGGGGTCACTGTCTGAGGTCTGCACTACTGTGGGGTGTCACTGTCTGAGGTCTGCACTACTGTGGGGTGTCACTGTCTGAGGTCTGCACTACTTTGGGGTGTCACTGTCTGAGGTCTGCACTACTGTGGGGGGTTACTGTCTGAGGTCTGCACTACTGTGGGGGGTTACTGTATGAGGTCTGCACTACTGTGGGGGGTTACTGTATGAGGTCTGCACTACTGTGGGGGGTTACTGTCTGAGGTCTGCACTACTGTGGGGGGTTACTGTCTCAGGTCTGCACTACTGTGGGGGGTTACTGTCTCAGGTCTGCACTACTGTGGGGTGTCTGTACTGAGGGGGGGGCCATAGTGGGTGGGGTGACACCATTTTTATTATTTTTTTGCACCGAGTGACGCCACTGCAGTGGGGGGGAGGAAGATGTGGATATTACAATGGGGGAGATTTTTTTTTTTGCTGATCCGAAAAACGATCCGATCCGTGACTCCTGATTCGAGGAACGATGCGAACCGTGATTTTTTTGATCCATTGCACCCCTAGTTTGTATGGCCCCCAAGTGCTTGTATGCATGCCTGACAACATCAGGGCATGCTCTTAATGAGACGACGGATGGTGTCCTGGGGTATTTCCTCCCAGATCTGTACCAGAGCATCACTGAGCTCCTGAACAGACTGAGGTGCAACCTGGTGGCACCGGATGGACCGAAACATAATGCCTCAGAGGTGTTCTTTTGGATTTAGGTCAGGTGAGTATGGGGGCCATTCAATGGTATCAATTTCTTCATCCTTCAGGAACTGGCTGCATGCTTTCGCCACATGAGGCTGGGCATTGTCATGCACCAAGGGGAGCCCAGGACCCACTCCACCAGCGTAGGGTCTGACAATGGGTCCAAGGATTTTATCCCGATACCTAATGGCAGTCAGGGTGCCATTGTGTAGCTTGTAGAGGTCTGTGCGTCCCTCCATGGCTATGCCTCCCCAGACCATCACTGACCCACCACCAAACCGGTCATGCTGAACGATGTTACAGGCAGCATAAAGTTCTCTGCGGCTTCTCCAGACCCTTTCACATCTGTCACATATGCTCAGGGTGAACCTGCTTATATGTGTGAAAAGCATTGGGCACCAGTGGCGGACCTGCCAATTCTAGTGTTCAATGGAAAATGCCAATCAAGTTCCACAGTGTCCGGCAGTGAGCACAGAGCACACTAAAGGACGTCGGGCCCTCAGGCCACCCCCATGAAGTCTGTTTCTGATTGTTTGGTCAGAGACAGTCACACCAGTGGCCTGCTGGAGGTCATTTTGTAGGGTTCTGGCAGTGCTCATCCTGTTCCTCCACACAGGAGCAGATACCGGTCCTGCTGATGGGTTAAAGACCTTCTACGGCCCTGCCCAGCTCTCCTAGAGTAACTGCCTGTCTCCTGGAATCTCCTTCATGCTCTTGAGACTGTGCTAAGAAACACCGCAAACCTTCTGCCAATGACACGTATTGATGTGCCATCCTGGAGGAGTTGGACTGCCTGTGCAACCTTTAGGATCCAAGTAACGCCTTGTGCTACCAGTAGTGACACTGACCCTAGCCAAATGCAAAACTAGTGAAAAACAGTCAGAAAAGATGAGTAGAGGAAAAAATGTCAGACACCTACACCTGAAAAAACATTCCTGTTTTAGAGGTTGTCTCATTGTTGCCCATCTAGTGCACCTGTGCATTTCAATTAACAGCAAAACATCTGAAACTGATAAACAACCCCCTCTGTATACACCCCTCCCCCTCTACTACTTAACTGACCAAATCATTATCCCAGGAGTTCTGATTCAAAAGTGTTCCTTTAATTTTTTTAAACAGTGTATTTTAGCACTAGTTTTTTAAATTTTCATTTATAATGTCTCTACAATAGACTTCCCTTCCCTTCACTAACCTAATTTAATTGCTCCATGTGCAAAGGTATGCTTTCCTTTTTTAAAGCTCTTCTTTCTATTGTGGTCATTTGACCCTGATTTGAGTGACCCTGATTTGAGTGACCCTGATTTGAGAGACAATTACATTTGTGGCTGGGAAAGGGCCCATAGTGGCAAGTAATTAAGAAAGTATGAGAACAGAACACAATGGGGTTGATTTACTAAAACTGGTGCATTCTGAATCGGGTGCAGCTGTGAATGGTAGCCAATCAGCTTCTAACTTCAGCTTGTTCAATTTGGCTTTGGCAATAAAACCTGAAAGCTGATTGGTTTATATGCAGAAGTGCTCCAGATTTTGCACTCTTCAGCTTTAGTAAATACACCCTAATGTATACACGAAGTGGGCAGGTGCAGCTCCCTTAAAGGACAATTACTACTGTTTGTACATTATTTCTCTACCTTACTATCTTGAAAATACCTTTCCTAAGGTAAAATTGTGCACTGTCATTACTTAAATCCTTGTGAAATTGCTAGCTAAGATTTTGACCCTCACGCTTTGACTGACTCAGAACAAGTATGTAGATTAAAAAGTCGTTATCTGCGTATTTATTCTGGGTGACAGTATATCTAAACCCAATAAAAAGTATATATTGCAACTTATCAGTCCTCAGATGTGATGGTTGCATTTGTTTTCTTTTCAGGCTTCTTCTTTATTTTCTCCTGGTGATTCTGCCAGTAACACACTTCCTGCTTTAGGGTGACAATGCTCACTCACTGTACTGTATATATGTAGGAGCAGAGTTATCACCCAAAGACAAACCCAAAGAATACCTTCCCCCTCCTCATCTATATACCATAGAAAGGAGGGGTTCTGTAGCCCTAAAGCCTTTTAAACACAATGAGAAAATTGGATAAATTATCTTTTTTTTTTTTTGCATGCTAGTTTCACATTGAAAATGAAAATGAAAATGAAAGTTAGGAAATATCTTGTACGCCAGAATACAAATTTGGAAGTGATGTAATGTGTTGTATTGTAATGTTCTTTAGTCTCTGAGAATACATGGTCGTGATCTTCTGATTTTTTTCAGCCAAGTATTTTACCGTTTAAATGAAAATGATTCATTCTGCTATCATACGAGAAACATTTTTGTGTTTTTGACCATTTGGATAATTTTGCATAACCTGTTGTGATCAGCTCTCGAAAGCTGTGTACTAACGATCAGATCATCATACGATCGCTTTGAAAGCAGATTTTTTCGTCCAATTTTCTGATCGTGTGTACTAGGCATTAGAGATACAGTAACTGAGAACAATGCAATGTGGGTGATAAAAGCGCAACACAGAAAGTATATAAAGTTATCAGTTAATTAGAATTCTGGTGGAATTTATTACCTTTATCAAACTTATAACAAAACACCCCTCACATTTTTGTAAATATTTTATTATACCTTTTCATGTGACAACATTGAAGAAATTACACTTGACTACAATGTAAAGTAGTGAGTGTACAGCTTGTATAACAGTGTACATTTTCTGCTCCCTCAAAATAACTCAACACACAGCCATTAATGTCTAAATTGTTGTCAACCAAAGTGAGTTAGCATGCTTAACTTCCAACATAGTTGATTGGAGTAGGGAGATGTAGTATCACTTCACACAAACTAGAAAGTTAAAAACAAATACATATTTTATCAAAACAATAAAACATATGAAATAGCTCAAATAAATCCATATTGACCTAGACATATAGTCAAGATGATGCAAGTTTTGAGCCTGGTGGATCAATGCATTTTACGTGTATACAGTGCTTCATTAGGATACACGTGCCCTTTATTCAAACGGATATGGAATATAGTATATCTACAACAGAAAATGTAGCAACACTAAAGGATAAGTTCACCTTTTGTAACATGTTACAGATGCACCGGCCCCCACCCCCCCCGAATCCGTGGTATGACAGCTAGTGGGGGATCTTCTCCCTTCTGCTAGCTGTCACAATCTGTCCGGCCTCATCATTCATTTATAGTGTTCTGTAAATCAGAAAATGACAAGGTCCAACAGCCTTTGTAGCTGTTGGCTTGTAGTTCTCAATGAACTACCACAGCGCCGTTGAGCGCTATGGTAGTTCATTGATGCTTCCTGCTAGTGTGTAACTCAGTGGCGGTGCATCCATAGAGGGCACCGGAAAGCTGCCCCCTCTTGCTCCCGCACCACAACTGAATACAATAGATAGATTCATGCATTGCATGAATCTATGTATTGCCGCTGCTGCCGACTATTCAGATGGCCGGCCCCCTGGTGAGCGCCGGCCATCTGAATAACGGCAGCTGGTTGGCTGTGGAAGTGCACAGTGGCGACAATTTATGGCACAACAATTGCTGGGCACAGTGGCTACAATTGCTGGGCACAGTGGCTACAATTGCTGGATACAGTGGCTACAATTGCTGGATACAGTGGCTACAATTGCTGGGCACAGTGGCTACAATTGCTGGGCACAGTGTGACAATTGATGGCACAGTGGCTGTGTTTGATGGCATGGCACAGTGGTGACAATTGCTGGGCACAGTGGTGACAATTGATGGCACAGGGGTAACAATTGATGGCACAGTGGCTGCGTTTGATGGCACAGTGGATGCGTTGATAGCATGGCACGGTGGCTGCTTTTGGCATGGCACAGTGGCTGCTTTTGGCATGGCACAGTGGCTGCTTTTGGCATGGCACAGTGGCTGCTTTTGGCATGGCACAGTGGCTGCTTTTGGCATGGCACAGTGGTGACAATTGATGGGCACAGTGGCTGGCTTTGATGGGCACAGTGGCTGGCTTTGATGGGCACAGTGGCTGGCTTTGATGGGCACAGTGAGGCAGCAATTGTTTTTGTTTTTTTTTCGTTTGTTTGTGCCCCCCCAAAAATTTTGAGCACCAGCCGCCACTGGTGTAACTGCTTGGCTGTACGATGTACAGCCAAACAGCTTACACACAGAGCCTGCAAGAGCCCTGCATAGCACCAAACAATCTGCTGATCGTGGGTGCAATGCTTTCCAGGCTTCCAACAACAACAAAAAAAATGCACTTTACCTGCAAAAAATATGTGCATTTCTTATTTTGTTTGTAAAGGTGAACTTATCCTTTAACATTTTATTACAATACAATGATTGAATATATACATCACAGAAAAATGGCGGGCCAATGAGCGGAAAGGGAGAAAGAGGGGAGAAATAAAACAAAAAAACAAACCCACACCAACCCACCACCATGTTTCTTCAGACACTGAGGATAAACAGGAGTCCCCAACTCTGGGGGGACAAATAAAGACAAACACAGAATACACTCCTCACCTAAAATCACACACATGCTACAAAGCGGGTATATCACAAGTCATCCAGATAGGAAGAGACAGGAGCTGTACATGCATAGATCTAAAATAAATGCATCACATGCCAATCATATGAATATAAATCACCCTCCCAGGAGGGTGATTTATGTAATTTTTGACATCCGTTCTCCACTTTATGGTGACTATTGTTATTGCCATTCTTATGATTTTTTTATTCCTCTGGCAAGTTATGCCTGAATAGATTTCCCAAAACCATATAATATGAAGTCAAACCTAAACATTTTCAATTAGTATGCAATCAGACAGGCCCATGCACTACTTATCCAAAGGAAATTGAATAAGAAAATAATATGGCCAGCTTAACGCTGGTGCTTATTAGATATCACAGTTTTGTTGACAGAACCTGAGTAAAATGTTTTGTAAAGACCTTGCGCATACTGTACATGCGTAAAATACTTCCTCTAGATGCCAGTGTTGCAATACACATGTGAAATCACTCATCTACAGAAATCACTGCACTTATTTTATTTTACAGCTCTGTACTCATTGCTGTATTACTGATTTTTATACAGCTGTGTGCATTGTTCCATAGACAACAATGTACCTGTGTTCAGATCAGTACATGGCGTTTTCTTACTCCTATGTGCAAAAGGCCTTAGACTCTCTGTAAACAGCTGTAACAAGAAACTGAATGTGTGTGACTTTATTTGCGGTGATATAAATACATGTAGTTATCTTGTTGCTAATATATTGTATAACTTTGATTGATATTGACAGGAACATTTCTAAGCAGCATTTGACTGAAAACCAATGTATGGTGAGAAACCAGCACTCCTTTTATCCAGATAATTGCAATGTATTACACAGCTGGATTTGTCAGAAGAAAGCATTATTTATTTGAAGAGCTTTTCTCTCTGTGGATTTTTACATAACAGAGGACATTTCAATTATCATGTTCAAAATGTGGGTCACAGAATACAGTATGACAATTGTTATACATGGTGTGTAATGGTAACACGTACTGAGCCTTTACAAAGCTCTGTAAAAGGGTAAGGACTCCATGTTGTTCAGAATTCAGCCATTACATTTTTTTGTCATTTTCTTTTCTGTTTTCGAACCTGAGACCTAGAAACTCTGCCCATTCACTAATAACATCAAACAGGACCAAGGCACACATGTATATATTTGTATATATTTGAATAGGGAATATCATGCCAAACAAATCAAGGTCATACATGACTAAGCCATAGCATACAGAAGGTGTGATGGCTACCTCCTACCTCCTGAGGGATGGGCTTATTCAAAGACTTCATGTTTGGTATCCCTGGACACAAAATTTAATGCTGAACGATATCTACCGGTTTCCAGAATGCACATATCTGAAGATATTAATATCGATATAAAACTATGATACAGTCATAAACACAGTGACATTCTATGACCACACCTTAGCCACTTAATTGGTCAGATGGTCTCTGCCAACACCCTCTTGATGTCAGAGAAAAGGGGGATTGCAGGCAGATTTGTTAGTTCTCCTGTAACATCAAAACAAGGAACACCTTTCAATTTATATGTGGGCCTGCTGAAACCAGGGCTTGCAAGTATTCTCATTTCCAACACCATTTAATTTCCCTGTTGCATTATTTTCTCTTTGTGTCTTTATAATACCCTTTTTCTGTAAATATTTTATTTGCACCATTGTTTACCTTTTCATTGTTAAACCATAGTTTGAAAAGTGTTAAAACTGTCTCTAAATGCCCTAATGCAAACCTAAAGAATCACTGTCTTTTGGTGACAGTGTATGTTACAGACTTTTATTTTATGTTCAATAGATTTTTATTGAAATTTTTCATGAAACATAAACATAGCATGAGTAAGGCGTACATGTAACCATACGAAGCCCATGACCGACAAAGCATACAGAGTATTGTTAATCGATGAACAATGTTTTCTAGTGGGCATAAGGTCTGTGAGTTTCACAGGTCTCGTCAGTTTCTTGGGATATCTAGTATAATATGGGTGCAGGATATTCCCAGGGCAGGTAGTGGAGTAATATGGCTAGTTTAACACGATCCCACACTATGGTCGTTCCAACTAGCCTTAATAGATGGTCCTATCTCCCACGCCCCTACCATAGTCCCCTGGGCTCTGCCCATTGGATACGTTGACCTAGCCCTCCACGTATTGTATAGAATGTACGTTCCCAACAAGTTGTAATACAAGGTTGGACATAACTTATAGAGAAAAAAAACAAAATATAAAAAGAAACAAGAATACAAAGAATAAGATAACCAGTTAACCGAAAACATTTGAACCATAAATGCCCAAGCTGGTCACGACCACCCCACTCCCTCCAAATTGCAGATCTTCAAGCTGTCTAATTATTAGATTTCCATATCACCCATGGAGCCCATAAGTTGGACACTGCCTCATGTTGTCCTTTTGCTGATGCGTGGAGATGTTCATATATACTATGTATTTGTACCGTAGTTAAGACCTCTGATATTGAGGGAGGGGTTGTAGATTTCCAATGCCTAAGGATGACAAGGCGGGTAGCTAGGAGGACATGTGCGTATACAGTTCTCTGTGGGGAGGGAACCATGTCAATACCTATGGAGAGGATTGCCATAGCCGGATCTAGTAGAGGAGAAAGGCCTAGAACCCTATTAAGAGTGAGTCCTACCTGAGACCACAGCGGCCAAATGGCTGGGCACTGCCACAGTATATGATAGAGCGTTCCTCTCCCTCCACACAGTCTCCAACAATTCGCCGATGTACCGGGGAACATCTTAGCCAGACGGTGGGGGGTGAGGTACCATCTAAGGAGCAGTTTTTGGTGCATCTCCAGAAGATTGGTACTCTTGGTGGAGGCAATCTGGATTTTTATCGCCTTTTCCCAGGAGTGAGTCGGAAATTCCACCCCAAAGTCCCTTTCCCAAGCCAGAATATTTGGAGTCTTGGTCATGATGTCCTTTTCCTGAAGCCCCCTATATATAACTGTTATGCCCTTAGTATCACTATTCGGGTGACGAAGGAATTTAGCTATTTTAGTCGGGAGGGACCTAGGGGTAATAGGGTTTTTCCTTAGGAACTGAGCTATTTGGAGGTATTTGTATTTATCTGCATCTGTAAGTTGGAATTTTTCCTGAAGCGTCCTAAATGGCAGCATCCTAGAGCCCACCATAAGGTCATCTATAAAATGTACACCATTATTTTTCCATTTAGTTAAGTTAATATCTGGAATTAGATTGTGCATTGTAGTTATTGGGAGTTTAAGCTGTTCTGTGGGCCCCATCCCGTCTCCAGTTGCACATAGATGAGACCAGGCCCTAAGGGTTGCCAGGACCGTGGGAGGGTAGCTCCTATCCAGGGACCTACTAATATTGGTTGACATCAAAAAATCTTCTAGGTTTCCCCTCGGGACCTGTCTTTGCTCTAAATCCTTCCACAATGCCCTAGATTCGGGATTAAACCAGTGTGATAGTTGGGCTAGGATAGAGGCGAAGTAGTAGTCTTGTAGATGTACGTGCCCAATCCCTCCTGCTGTCCTGCGTTTGATTATCCTTCCAAAAGCACATCGCGCTCTTTTGCCCTGCCATAGGTAACTGTTTAGGATACCCTGGATAGATTTAAAGTATGCACCGGGTATGGGGATAGGGAGGGTCCTAAATACGTATAGAAGTTGGGGCAATATTAGCATCTTAAAAGCTGCCAATCTTCCCATCCAAGATAATTCAGAGTGGGCTAATTTCTGCAGTTTAGATTTAAGAGTATTCAGGAAAGGTGTATAGATAGCGTTTAGAAGGTCCTCTGTATTAGGCGTTAGAGTTATCCCCAAGTAAGTTATTCCTTTATCGTTCCACACGTATGGAAATTTGTCCTGTAACACCGCCTGAGTCGCAGAGTCTACCCCTAAGTTCAACACATGTGATTTTGTCTCGTTCACCTTATAATACGACACCCTAGAAAAGTCTTGTAGTATTAACTGAGCAGCCTCCAACGACTTTGCCACGTCCGACAAAATTAGTATAACGTCGTCAGCGAATAGGCTTATGACGTGTTTCCTTCGTCCTACTGACAGTCCAGTAACTTGGGGGTGAGTTCTTATGCTAGTGGCTAGGGGTTCCATCATTAAATTAAAAATGAGTGGAGATAGTGGGCACCCCTGACGAGTGCCATTCGTGATCTCAAAAGGAGCCGACAGAGCACCCGCAATGTATACCTGGGCTGACGGACGTGTGTAGAGGGCCATAATGGCCGAGAACACCCACCCGTGGAATCCAAACTTCTGCAACACTCCCGCCAGGAATCCCCAATGAACTCTGTCAAACGCCTTCTCTGCGTCCAAAGATAGGAGCAGAGAAGGCGTTCCTCTGCGTCTGGCAAGATGTATGAGATTAATCAAGCGCCTAGTAGCGTCAGCTGTCTGTCTGCCCTTAGTGAACCCGGACTGATCAATATCTATGAGATCTGGTAGTATGGACGCTAGTCTTGTAGCTATCAGTTTAGCATAAATTTTTACATCGTTGTTTAGCAACGATATTGGCCGAAAGTTTTGCGTAATATCTGGTGCTTTCCCTGGTTTTGGTAAGGCTATAATTGTGGCCTTGAGCATCTCTTGGGGAAATGAGGAGGACGCAGCAGCAGAACTGAAAACCCTAGAGAGATGTGGGCAGAGTAAGTCCTGGAAAGCCCTATAGTATTCCCCAGTGTAACCATCCGGGCCGGGGGACTTATTGAGAGGCAGGGATTTAATAATTTTCCCGACTTCTAAGTCTGTCACCGGGGAGTTAAGGTGTGCTAGTTGATCTTGTGTGAGTTGGGGGAGATCTATTTTATTAAGGAAGGTTGAGATTGCTGACTCTGTGGGCTGCGGAACTCTCTGATCGTCTTTGAGATTATACAGCGAGCTGTAGTATCGGCTGAATGTATCTGCTATCGCCTGTGGATGTGTTAGTTTGGTTGAGGTGTTAGGTTCTAAAATGTGTGATATCTGGGATCTAACTCTATGACCCTTCACTTTGTTGGCCAGGAGTTTTCCAGCCCTGTTACCACTTGTATAATAGGAAAGCTTTAGCCTCCTGGATGCCTTCTCAAAGTCCTCAAGGAACCTAAGTCTAAGTTCCGTACGGAGCTGAGAGATCCTATTTGATAAGGAAGAGGACGGGTGGGCCATGTTCTGTCTGTCTAACGTTTCAATTTGGGATATAAGCTGAACAGTCTGCTGCTGCCTCTCCCTCTTAAGTCTTGCCCCCATCTGTATCATAATTCCCCTCGCAAAAGCTTTATGCGCATTCCACAGAACAAATGGGTCATCAACTGACCCCTGGTTAATTTCAAAAAATTCTTTCAACTTCAATTCAATACCAGACCTTGTCGGACCTTCCCTCAACAGGTAGGAGTTAGCCCTCCAAAGGTAGACACGACTGCGGAGGGAAGGGTCCCCCACTGTCAAGCTCACCGGGGCGTGGTCCGACCAGGTGATGCCCCCAATTTTAGCATTAGTACATTGAAATAACAACGATCTATCGACCAAAATCATGTCAATCCTACTATAAGAGCCATGGGCTGTGGAAAAAAAAGTAAAATCTTTTTCATTTGCGTTGAGGCATCTCCATGTATCATACAGTTCATGAGAGCGTATGGAAGCGCTCAGCGAGGGAGGGGGTCTCTTAGGAGAAGAGGTCAAGTCTATCGACGGGTCGGAGGTGGCGTTGAAGTCCCCACATACCACCAGTGCCCCCTTCTGCACCTTCCGTACCTTCCTCATAACCTTGTGGAGGAAATTAATTTGGCGGGTGTTTGGAGCATATATATTGGCCACAGTGTAAACAACGGAGTTGATCTCACAAACCAGGATGAGGTAGCGCCCTTGTGGGTCTGTTATAGTGTGAGAAGGGTGGAAGGCCACAGAGTCCCTTATTGCCACCATCACCCCTCTCTTTTTGGTCTCCGCATTTGCCATGAATATATGAGGAAATTTTGGGTGGGTGCATTTAGGGCATGCGGTTTGTTTAAAGTGTGTCTCCTGTACACATAAAATGTCACAGTCATGATGCAGAGCGTCTTTCCACAGTGACCTCCTCTTGGCTGGGTGGTTCAGACCCTTAGAGTTCAAAGTAAGGAAATGCACCGCCATGAAGATGTATAAAAAAAATGCTTAAAGAGATGAACACAGAACAGTTCACTTACAAGAGATGAGATCCGTGCTCCGGAGGAGGTAGGTGTCAGCATGTAGGCGGTACACGGGGGTGATGAAGGCATCCGGGATGGAGCAGATTTCGAAGGAACGAGCATCATGGGGAGGTCGACCAGTAGGGCAGAGTGAAACTGTTGAAATAAGAAAAACATAACAAAACACCAACGGCCGAAGGCCTCAGGAAAAAGTGCAAGGGTGTGACCTTCAGTCACTCAGATGTATACCGGGGGGTATAGGGTAAACTTGGAGCTGAGAGAGAAAAAAACAAAACAAACGAAAAAGGGGTGAAAATTCTCTCCCAGCGGTAATAAGCATATTTAAATACAATTCAGCTCAGGTGTGTGAACGAGCATTTTTACGATCCACAGTGCGCCATTCTTGATCTTGGGTATTGTTGTTGTTACGATGGCGTGAGGTTTGTTGAGGTTCAGGGATTATTCCCCATGATTGCAACATAGCTAGGCCTTTTTCTAAGGAGTCCATCACATAATCTTTGTCATCTTTTGTGACTATCAGCTTCGTTGGAAAGCCCCATTTGTAGATCAACTTATGATTTCTGAGGGCTTTCGTGATCGTAGCTAGATTTCTGCGTTTCTGCAGCGTGTGTTGGGATAAATCAGTGTAAAATTGTAGATTGGCATATTGCGCAGGAATCGTGTCTGTGTGGCGCGAGAGTGCCATGATCTTCTCCTTAGTGTGGTAAAAATGAAATCTAAGGATCACATCTCTGGGAACATTATCTGACAGATAAGATGGTTTGGGAAGCCTGTGTATTCTGTCTATAGTAAAGTCCAACTCTGACATGTCAGGTAGAGTTGCGGTGCATAGTTGAGTAACATAGCTGCGGAGCTCCTGTTGTTTAACAGACTCAGGGATCCCCCTTATTTTTACATTATTTTTCCTGGATCTGTCCTCCATTTCAGCCATCTTTGCTTTCAGCCCCTCAATGTCATCCTCATTACTCTCATTGGCATCTACTAGGGCATTGATAGTGGAAGCATAGTCCCCCATCTTCTCCTCAACGTGAGTAACCCTGTCAGCCACATGTTTCAGGTCAGAGCTGAATTTATGCACACATGCTATCATATCTGAGTGAAGTGAACTTCTAAGTGATACCAGCATGTCCTTTAAAACCGTGTCAAGCACCGGTTTGTCAGCGGTGGGGAACAAATCGATTGAATCAGGCATGTCCCTGGTGTCATCCCCTGAGTCGGTGTGTGAGCTCACCTCATGATAGGCCTCCGTGGCATCCAGTCGGAATCTCGCCTTCTCTGGGCTCCCCGAGGACGGGGTGGCGGGGGGGGAAGTCCGATTTCTGGGTTCACTGCTTCTTTTGGTAGCTTTCCCTGCCTGGGGAGAAGTTTGTGAGATCCCAGGCCGCGGTGTGGAAGACGCGCCGGCGCCATCTTGTTTCGTCCCCATGGAGAAGAACTCCGTGAGCTTGAGGGGACGATTCCCCTCCTTCTTGCGCCTTGCCATGTTCCCAGCTCGAGCCTCGGCTTACAGGGAGGTAGAACGCCACGTTAGTGGGTCACAAACCCGGCTGAATCGTGTGCTGATAGCCGCTGTATGTCCGCTAGGTCCGGAGCTCCACTACAGCGCGGCCATCTCGGTCCCCGGCTAGCTCCGCCCCCCAGACTTTTATTTTAAAATGATAAATGTATTGCTAATCTTGTGAACGTTTCAGATTTTTTGGTAAAAGCCGATGGTGGCAGTTTAAAGGCTTAAGCACTTAGTTAACTTAACCCAGTGATAATCGCTGTCAGGCTGCTGGCACCTACATTGTGGTTCCGCAAGTTGGGGAATCCTTGTGCAGGGTGAGGCTGAGCGTATCCTTGTTTTGTATCAGTGACAGCATTGGTGAGAAGGGCAGAAGTCTGACCCCTGTTCGTTGCATGGTGTGATTTAAAGTAAAAAAACTGTATCTTTGTGAGTAACTCCACTGTTGTTGGGAAAAAATCTGTCCATCTCAACATGGTGCAAAGAGAGTTGCCCCAATAGATCATTGAATAATGTCTGCAAAGTATATTTAAAGTTCTCTGGGCCATCTTATTTGGAGGCTGACCCAAAAATTGTTCCTGCGTCCTCTATTGTCTAAATCCTCCAGATGGTGCTGCATATTGTGTAAGAGAAGATGTAGTAGCTGATAAGTGAGTGTGAGTAGCTAGTTTGGTTTATTGAAGTTCCTCCTCCACCATTTGCACTTTTACTGCCAAGTGTTTAAAATCAGTTTGTAATGCTTTAATTTCACTGTGGCAGGTCGAATTAAATACCTTGATAATCTGCTGAAAATCTTATTTAGTTGGAATACCAAGTCCACTACTGACAGGAGTGGAGTCTATGAGGAAGAAAGAGCAGGTGTTTTGATTGCAGCAGGAACACAGAAATTCATACCAAACATTAGGGCAAAAAAGAGCAATCCTAGAAGGGACCTGGTACAATGGAAGAGGAGGTGGGTGCTGGATGCATTGTAAAATGTGTGCAGCGGGAAGAGCTGGAGTCTCAAAATCTAGGTTCCCTCTGTGGCTTAGGAGAAGTAGGTCCAGATATTAAGAGGTGGGAGACATGAGAGGCTCCCAACGGCACAGTCTTCTCTCTCAATCCCGAGCAAGCTAGGGAAAATGGTGACTCAGGAGAGCAGCAGGAATCCTGATCAAAATCGAGCGGGTGACCAGGCTATATCCCCCCCCTCTGTTCTGGAACTGACGCATGGATCATAAAGTGTGCGATGTAAAGGGGATTGCAGGTCCTGCAGCAGGAGCCCATGAACAAGTGAATGTAGAAATGCCTGGGATGCTTTTCCACCTGGTCTGGTGGTAGGATGATCCTCCGCTGGCATATCACTGACCACTCTTGAAAGTTGTATCACATGTGCAGGGGTTTCAAACTGTAGTCCATCACTGGAGCAGAGAAGGAACGCTGAGGCTAAGCAGGCAAGCAGGAGGAAGACATCCATCACCATCTTGTCTTCACCACTTGGAGGCATGCCCACTTGAGAAAAGATAGGAGTGAATGGTTTCAGAGGAAGTTGGGGGGGGTCCCCAAATAAGAAAAATTGCAGTTGGCTCGAAAAGCTGCTCTGTTAAGTGTCCATGTGGGTCGGCTTCTGGTCACGCCCAGGGGCAATTATTTTTAATGGGCTGCCCTAATGCAATGCACAAAAAAACACCACAGGATTGCAAATGGGCATAATGTATTTCATGTGATTGATATATTTCTATTTTACACAAATATTGTACATGCATTGTGTAGTGGCTTTGTTTCTAGTCATACTGTTTAATGAAATCTTAATATTTACTATGACCTACTTTTTTTTTAATGTGTAAATAGGACACATCATATTAACCACAAAACAACACCTAATTATTTTACTTGTTAGTTTTGCTAACGTACTATGCTATAAATTATCACATCAGCTGACCTTTATAATTTTACACATTCTAACCGTACTAACCTTAACAGGAAACTCTGCAATTCTGCTAGTGGCTATAACCACCTTTTACATTTCCCTTTTTTTAGTCTGAGTTTTTTCTTACATCTGTTTCATCATGTTTACTTTCCCCAGCTTAATTTGTCTACATACACGATATATTTGGAAGCAGTATTTGTGTATTTAATAAAATGATTTACATTTTGTTTAATAGACCAAAATGGGAAAATAAGGGGGTCCATTGTTAGGTTTAGATACACCTAAAGAACTAGTGTGCAGGTGACCTCGGGAAAGCAATTCCAGATCACCTTTCTCTACTCCTCTGCAACTAGGACTTTACGTTAAAGGAGCTGCACCATGTTCACAGATGCTTGCCGCTGCTAGGTTTCCAACACCTTTGTTA
Organism: Rana kukunoris; assembly: GCA_029574335.1. Lineage (NCBI taxonomy): Eukaryota > Metazoa > Chordata > Amphibia > Anura > Ranidae > Rana > Rana kukunoris. The sequence goes on along the minus strand of CM056056.1, from coordinate 69,241,728 downwards.
AAATAAATAGTCAACCTTATTTTATCTGCTCAATACTGTACACTATCTATACACCAGTGTGTATAGAAAAAGTCCAACACTCAGAATGTTCAGTACAGAAAATATCCAGATTACTTGGGTGAAGGGGTCAATCTAGCTCAGAGGACTGCAGCTCCCATCAAAGATCTGGGGCAGATCACCCATGGACATGCAAAGAGAGTAAACAGGGGCACAGGATCAGTGCAAGGGCAGGAGGGTAAATGCTGTCTCACTGGCTGAAACACAGGGAGCTGACGCTAACAGCTCAATAGGACTGAGCCTGGCAGGTGGAAACAGGTTGCATCCCAGCCACCACTCATGTACCTCATTCCAGTACCATAAACTGCTGCCTTCCTGGGGCTCTGCCCCCTTTTGTGAAGCTGGGCCAACAGGGATGAAGCCTGTGATAAGTACCCAGCAATATTGGGATTACAGGGGAGCCTCACTGAGCAATATTAAAGTGACACTTCAGATTTGTTTTAAAAATAACAAACATGTTATACTTATGCAACAGTTTGGCACAGATCAGCCCCAATGCTCCTCTTCTCAGATCCCCCCCGTTGGCGCTCCTGGCTCATCCCTTCTGCTGAGTGCTCCCAGAGCAAGCTGCTTGGTCTGGCAGCATGCTTGCTCCCAAGCCACCTCTGTGTTTGTAAGACACACAGAGCATGGCTCAGGCTTGCCCCCCCCCCCTACTTGCTGGTTTTGATAGCACCTGGAGCCAATGGCTTCTGATGCCCTGTCTCAGACAATGAGAAGAGGGAGACTCAGAAGAGCTGAGGCTCCCATGCACAGCGCTAGATCAGGATCGGGCTCAAGTAAGTATTGGGGTGGGGGGGGGGGGTTGGGGGTGGAGCAGCACACTGAAGGTTTTTTACCTTTTTTTACCTTCATGCATAGAATGCATGAAGGTAAAAATAACTTCAGTCTTTACAACCACTTTAAACAAATGGGACTACATTGGCATTTGGAAAAATCCGACCGTGTGTACGCTCCACAAAATTTACGGTTTTCATCGGACAAAGGTTCGCTCTGCAAACGGAGAAACTTTTCGGCAACAAAAGTCCTATGGTGCAAAGTCCTGCCGAGTGTACAGAAATCCACCGGAATTTAGTCCGAAGTACAAATAGGCATGCTCAGAACCAATGTTAAAATCAATCAACAACAGCAGAAGTTGACCAAAGGGTGGCAGTAAAGAGCAGAAAAGAGCGAATGTTCCAGTTTGATCCATATACATTTTTTTTTTGGGTGGCCTGACCTGTTGCTGAAAACTATGGCATTTTTTGCAGTAATTACCTATTGGCCAAACAGGCCTTGGTTCCTACCTTTCTCTCAGATGAAATATTGTATTGTTGAGAGCAATATTCTACCCTTGTTCATCACTTCCAGTTTCTCATCCTGGCAGGAAGAGACTGATCAGGCTTGGCTGTTGTTTCTCTAAGCTAATATCTATAAATCCTTCAAAATGATTTAAATAGAGCTTTTTCAGTTTGGACTGCTTTGATTTCTTTGCTTCAGTCCTCTGGTCAGCTGTGTCCCCCTAGGGGAAAACTAAGAACCTGCTCAGTAACTTTTTCCCCCATACACACGGCCGGGTTTCCCGACAGGAAAACTGCCATGGCAGCTTTGGTTGGGAATCCCTGCCACTTGTATGCTCCATCGCAGTGTCTCCCATAGGAAAACTGCCTGGTTAAAAACCACTGGGAATCCCGGAGGGAAAAAAGAGAGCTGGTTCTCTTTTTTTCCGTCAGTTTTCCTGTCAGGAAAACTGCGATGGAGCATACACACGGCCGGTTTTCCCAGCCAAAAGCTCTCATGGCAGTTTTCCAGATGGGAAAACCTGTCATGTGTACAAGGCTTTAGAGGGCAGAGCTCTGTCATATCCAATGTCTCATGGGTAGACTATCCCTTACTCATCCAATACTTTGATGGGGGCTGCATCTGAGACTTGAAGCAGAGCAAAGGCTCTCTAGGTGGGGTTTATTACTTGCTCTAGACTTCCTTGCCGACTCCAGATGAGATTTTTTTATAGTCCAGCATGGGGAAAGACTGAGCTTTGAAGATATGCACTCTAAGGGCCATCTCTTCAGCCAGGAAGTTTACCAAGATCAAAGTTTAAGGCTGGGAAGGATGCTTTGCTGACTTACAGCTCCAGGTGGATCCCCCCAGTCCCCCCCCCCTTGTCTATTTGGAGTAAGGATTGAGCCATGATGAGCTACAACCTTAGCAGGAAGCTTGGCCAGAATCAGGGCCTTTAATGCCCCTTGACAGCTTGCTGCTCCAGATGGAAGCTCTTTCAATCTAGTTTTGAGTAAAGTCTGTCAGGAAGGCAACCTTTCTATGTTTTTTTTTCCCTCAGTCAGGAGGTTTGCCAGGATCTATGCTTTGAGCCTGAGAAGAATCCTTGTGACTTTCTGCCCAGTACGGGGGAGTGTTTATATCCATACTGGGTGGCAATCTGAGGTGGCTTTGGAATTCTATGAGAACAAAGGATATGTTCCTCCCATAGTTTTATGGCATATTTGTCACTCTCTCTAGCAGAATCAGTGGGGAGAAGAAGCCATGGAAGTCTGTCAGGAATACTGAAAATTTACTATCAAATACTTACTGTCATTTTTCTTTCCTGATGGACTATTTGATAGTAAATTTTGCATTATCATTTTCCTTCCACTTCACAATTATATGCCACTTTGTGTTGGTTCATCACATAAAATCCCCAAAAAATACATTTACAAATCTAGGTTGTAACATGACAAAATTTGGAAAATTTCAAGGGTATTAATACTTTTTCAAGGCACTGTATGACAGAAGGAATACGTACAGTCTGTCATTAAAAAGCCTGCCTGTCAGATCTTATCAACTCCCTAATGTCTGAAAGCAAAAGAAGCCTTTACGAATGAACAAAGTTTTAAAATTTTAGTATGTGTTTGTTAAACTGTACAACTACCGGTACTTCATGTATCCAGGTGAATTATACCTCATTTTTGTCAGGACAAACTGGGCCTTCAGTTGGTAGTAAATGTTAATAGATATCTCCTTTTTGTAATATAAAAGGAAAACTAGGAAAACTAGGAAAAAATACATCTTTTAAATGCTATCTCCATATTTCTTACCATTATCATTACCATGATCCTTTCTAAAACACTGACACTAACACTAATGCCGCGTACACACGATCAATTTTTGTGATGTAAAAAACGTCGTTTAACCTCATGAAACAAAACGACGTTTTTCAAACTTCATTTTAAAAAACGATGTTGCATACACACCATCGTTTTCTGAAAATGCTCTTGCAAAGCGCGGTTACGTAAGACACTTTCGACGGCACTCTGTTCCATTGAAGCTCCCGTCTCATAACTTGCTTCTGAGCATGCGCGGGTTTAAAAACGTCATTTTAAACGTCGTTTTGCCCACACACGATCATTTTTTGTGAAACAAAAGACGACATTCTGAAAAACGACATAAAAATATCAAGCATGTTCGAAAAAAAATTTGGTCGTTTTTTTGAAGACATAAAACTACGTTTTGCCCACACACGATTATTTTAAATGACGTTTTTTAAAACGTTGTTTTGTTTCATCACAAAAAACGACCGCGTTTACGCGGCATAACACTAACACTAACAATGACACTGAGCCTAACACTCACTGATCGTAACTTAGATCAAGCCCTGATCTAACTATTTTATAGTAAATCATTAAGATGGTAAATAATGTTGCTGACTATGTTCAGGTAAAAGTGAAATTCTCCCTTGATATTGCTTCTTTGGTTTTGGAATGCTCAAGCAGAAAAACACCAGAATTGTTTTGCCATTGACTTCAAAGGGGTTCAGATTCAATATCTTATTATTCCCAAACATTAAGACATATTCAAGCAACACTAAGGCGGCGTACACACGACCGAGAAACTCGTCGGGCGAAACTCATCGTTCCGCCCGTCGAGTTCCTAGTTCGGCAGTCAAAAAGCTAGTCGAGTCAAATTTTCCCATTGAACAACGAGGAAATAGAGAACATGCTCTCTTTTTGGCTCGACAAGCTTCCCGACGGGTTGCCTCGGCGAAAAGTGTACACACGACCGGTTTTCTCGGCAGAATACGTCTCCCATCAAGGTTCTTGCTGGATTCTGCCGAGAAACTCGGTCGTGTGTACGGGGCCTAATGATAACAACTGCAATTGGGATTTCCAGAAACGTAATGCCTAACCAAATACTAGAACATCTAAAATAAAATAATGACAGTAATTCATTTTCATGTAATTGGTCCTAATATTAAGTACAACAATATTCTCAAACTGGTTAATTAGTCTCTGCCATATACTCGCTTGATTTTTACTCTAAGGAATATTGAAAAGCCATCAGGGTCCAGCATAGACACATCTGTAATAAAGAATACATATTTAAACCCTGCTAATCAGCTTCCCTTCACAGCTTTGGGTAAATCTGTAATGATTGAGTAGATGGCAAACACATGTGTCTCAAACTGTACAGACCACGTTGCCTTGCAACTGACTATGGCTAATGGACCCTGTCTGTTTTACGCGCTGAATATGAATGTAAGAGGTATAACTCACTGAAATCTATCCAAACAAGAGTCTAATAGGCATCCCGGGTATGATTTTTTTTTTTTTTATTAAAAATTATAATATAATAAATAATTATAAAAAAATATAACAAATAATATAATTATAGTAAAAATGATTCAATAATGTAATCAAATCAAAATCACTGAAATTTGCTCAGTTGCAGAATTTTTGCTGTCATTATTTTTTTTTTTATGACGAATTTCCCCATAAATCGCTATCGCTAAATTCTGCAAGTGATTCTGATTTATTATCGCTGTTTTTTAGCTGCTCTAAAACAATTTTTGCCATAAAGGGACACTTTTGGTTGCTATGGGCAATCTACAGTTTGCAGGGAGTTTTTATTATATAAAAGGACATGTAGTGTACAGGGCAGACCACTAGGGACATGGGGGGTGTGTATTTTTTACATACAGTACTGTAATCTATAAGATTACAGTGTACTGTATGTATAGTGTTTGTTTACATTTTTGAATTTGGCGCCGTTCCCCCCCCTACGTCGCGACGCTCGCAGGGAAGGGAATCGGAGGTACACACAGCATCAGGCGGACATCCGGCCGCCGTGTACTGCGGGGATTCATCGCTGGATCGCAGAGAAAAGGTAAGTAAACTATTTTCTGCATCCAGCGAGGCAAGCCCGTGTGTGGCACGGGGTTACCGATCGTAGCTTAAAAATCTCACCCGTGCCACACACGGGAAGACCGCCAGGGAGGTTAAGTTGATTTTCTATTTATTGTGGTCAATTTCAGAAAATAACAATGCTATTATTATTATTATTATTTTATAATACTCATTGGCCGGGATTTAGATACATTGGCGTATCTTTGTGCGGGCATATTGTATCTTCTTTACGCTACACCGCCGCAACTTAGAGAGGCAAGTGCAGTATTCACAAAGCACTTGCTCCGTAAGTTGCGGCGGCGTAGCGTAAATTGGCCAGCGTAAGCCCGCCTAATTCAAAGTAGGAAGGAGGTGGGTGTCATCTATTTAAATTAAGCGTGGCCCTATGCAAATGAATGGCCGGTCAAACTTGGCATGCGTGCGCATGCTCAGAATCACGTCACATATACTCCCTAAGATACGTTGGCGCAATGCCTACGACGTGAGCGTAACCTACGCACTGCCCTATTCACGTAGTACTACGTAAACGGCGTACGCAACGTAAAATTTGACGGCGTCGTTCCCTGGCCCATACCTTTGCATTAGCTGCACCTGCTGAGGGGTAACTTTACACCGGACGTAAGCCTTACGCAAATCACGTATATGAAGCAGCCGGGCGCATCTACATTCGTGAATCGACGTATCTTATGGATTTGCATATTTAAAATGGGAAGGCTGAAGCCATTTTTTTCCGACGTATCTCGCTTTGTGAATCGGCGCAGAGATGCGACTGCGCACATTTGAACTTACGATGGCGTATCTTTTGATACGCGGACGTAAATCGCTTGTGAATCCGGGCCATTGTTTTCTCTGAAGTGTAATACCTATTGGAAATTCAATTTTATTTCATATGCAACTACTATTTTGAATAAGTTAAACATACCTGGTGTATAAACAAATTAGTAATTAAATTAAGTCTTATTTTTGATTTTTGTTCTGTTTTTTTTTTTTAGATGTAATGACTGTCACTCCATTTAATATGACAACAGCAAGAGAGTTTATTATCCAGGGCTTTTCAGGTCGTCAGGAATTCAAGGCTCCCTTATTTTTGCTTTTTCTAGCAATGTACCTTCTTACAGTGCTAAGTAATCTAATAATTATTGCTTTAGTTTGTCTGGACAGTCACCTGCAGAAACCTATGTATTTTTTCATCTGTAACATGTCTTTAATTGACATGTTATATTCCTCTGTCACAGTTCCAAATCTGCTACAAAACATCATAACCAACGATAAGAAGATTTCGTTCCAAGGTTGCATGTCCCAACTCTTTTTTTTCAACTCTCTTGGTAGTTTAGAGTATATGTTGCTCACTTCCATGGCATATGATCGCTACGTTGCTATATGTCGTCCACTGGTCTATCACATGACCATGAACAAAAAGGTCTGCGTAATTTTAGCAAGTGGTGCTTGGGGTGGAGGCTTTGCTGCAGCTCTTCCGCTTAGTGTCCTAATTTCATCTCTTTGTTACTGTGCTTCAACTAAGATCAACCATTTTTTTTGTGATCTTATACCACTGTTAAAATTAGCTTGTGATGATACATCTGCTGTTGAGTATGCTGTATTTGCAGAAGGAATAATAATTGTTTTAAATTGTTTCTTGTTAACTTTAACCACCTATGCGTACATTATAGCCGCGATCCTCAAAATAAACTCAAAGGAAGGTCGATACAAAACTTTTTCCACCTGTGCTTCCCATCTTACAGTGGTCGTCCTCTTCTACACAATGATTGCCTGCATGTATATGAAGCCATCATCTTCATACGATTTGGATGAAGGGAAGGGTCTCTCTATCCTTTATGTAATCGTTGTTCCTATGCTAAATCCAATTATATATACTTTGAGAAACAAAGATGTGAAGGAAGCATTCAACAGATTAACTAAAATATAATAAATTTAATATATTCCTATTTTCTCTGTTTATTTTAGTCCTCGTTTTTATTGTTTATTTTAGTAATCATTTTTATATATAAAATAAATCTAATAAAACAAGAATGATCATGTTTCCTTTTTACAGACCACAATTTTTTTGGTAACTTTAAAAAATAAAATAAGGAGGGGCTAGATTCTTAGATATGTTTTTTTAATTTTAAGATACGCATAGATTCCCATTTTATCTTCAGTGCCAATAACCTATGTCTATGTGATACCATAAATAATCAATATGTTCAAACAGTGTATATAGTACAGTGACAACTGTGCCAGAATATACATTAATCCATGTCTATTTTCTTCCAATAACAAACACTCTGCGTCACAAACCCACTTCCACACAAATAATTTCCATGTGATCCTCCAAACACTTTTGACACCAATACATTTTCAGACCCCAGGTGAATATGTACCGTATTTTTCGGACCATAAGACGCACCTGACCATAAGACGCACCTAGATTTAGAGGAGGAAAATTAGAAAAAAAATGATTCTGACACAAAAGGTCTACTGAAATTTTTATTAAAATGATGGAGGGGGGGCACTGATCTCTGTATGATGGAAGAGGGGGGCAGTGTCCCCCCTCCATCATCATACAGGGATCAGTGCCCCCCCTCCATCATACAGGAATCAGTGCCCCCCCCCTCCTCCATCATATTCATGGTGTGCCCCCATCCAGCCCGTCTTATGTAATACAGCCAGCCCGTGTGTCCATTGTGAGCCCTTATCCGTGTTGTGCCCCATCCAGCCTGTGTTATCTAATATCTAATACAGCCATCCTGTGTCTCCGTTGTGAGCCGTCGCCATATCCCGCAGCTGCTGTGGCATGTGAGGGGTTAATACGAGTCAGCTATAGTTGTGTACAGCAGTTCTAAAGTGGCGCATGCGCAGTAGCATCATCGGCGAGCATCTTACATGGCGCAACAGTGACGTTGTGTGGGCGTGCACTGCAAAGCTTCCTGGTGGCTACAATGGCCGCTCCCTGTCCCTACTGTGTATTGTACCATACTGCTGGGAAAAAGATGCCGCAGACTAGTCTGACACCACCCCCCGTGAGCTCAAGCTGATCGCGCTGGCTGCCTGCTCTCTGCGGACATGCTGTCTGACCACCGGTATGTTAAAAGGCAAATTCGCGGGGGGTGGGGGCCTTGGACATTCAGTATTCGGACCATAAGACGCAGTCAGATTTTCCACCATATTCTTGCAGGAAAAAAGTGCGTCTTATGGTCCGAAAAATACGGTAATTACCTCCTTAGGTAGACCTCTAAAATTGTAGGAGGTCTTAACACATTTTATCCCCCAAGGGGTTAATGTTCCATTGGACTCCTGCAGCACCTATCCTTCAATTGAGCTCAAGAATACAGTTTTTTTTTTTAACCACTTAAAGAATGGTTTGTTCCCCCCTTCCCCTACTTTAGTACAGGCCATATTTCCATCTCCGGTACTGTCACACTTTGAATGGAAATTATTCAGTCAAACAGCATTCCACCAAGATGAATTTTATAAAAATGTTTTGGACAAATACATTTTTCCGAGTTTCTGTTACAAAATGTTATAAATAAATAATCTGTCTTCATACATTTGGGGAAAAATTTATTCTGCTACATTTATTTGATGGGAAAAAAAAACCCATTGGGGTTGAGTTACTAAAGGCAAATCCACTTTGCACTGCAAGTACACTTGGAAGTGCAGTTGCTGTAGATCTGAGGGGAAGATCTGAAATGAGGGGAAGCTCTGTTAATTTCATCATCCAATCATATACAAGCAAAAATTGTGTTTTTAATTTTCCTTGCATGTTCCCCTCAGATCTATGGCGACTGCACTTCCAAGTGCACTTGTAGTGCAAAGTGGATTTGCCTTTAGTAAATAAACTCCATTGTCTATTATTTCGTTTGTGTACAAGCTCTTCAGGGAGCACTGTGAGAGTATAGATATGAATGAGGTTTTTATTGTGACACTGGGACTGGTGTGGTGGTGATAAGGGGCACTATAACTGGTGTAGAGGTGACTGGGGATGCTCTGAGTGGCTGCAATGATCTGGTGACATTGTACTGCTGCGTCAGTAATCAGAGACAATAGCTTGTGGCACTGACATACATACATACAGTTATCAGAGAGGCCAGCCATTGTACAAGATCACTGCCACAGCAGGAAAATGTCAACATTGTGACACCCCCCCCCCCCCTGCTCTGGTGACAGTACGTAAAATAAACTGTACTGGTGTGGCTATTGATCATAGACACTGATAGCTGCACTGGGATATAGTGTCATCAGTGCAGCAGTCAGTGTATCTGAACACATATAGTGACACTATACTACTCAGGAGGGGTAAGCAGTGTTCACTGTAGTAAGCAATTATTATTTTTTTATAACAGCCAGTGGCTGATAGAGGAAATCAAAGCTGCAGGCATGCAGCCTATGTTTATAACTGATTAGCAATCACATCATACAGGGCCAATTTTATTGAACTCTGTATCCAGCTCCATGATCCACTATGTCGAGGGACACAACAATCACAGAACATGCTCTAGGAGCCACACATGAGTGGCAGATGCAAGAGGCCGTATATATACACCCTTGTGCATCAATGCTTGTTCCATCCACTCGTTTTAACAAAGTGGCCCATCACGTATAATTCTCACTTTCAGGGGAAATTTTTCTCTCTTCTATATGTTAACATTATTCCTGTGTTAAACCCTTTACTTTAGAACTGAATTTTTAAACCTTTTACTTTAAGGGACGAAGCTGTAAAATTCTATTTAATAAAACTTAACAGCTATAAGTTATGTAACTGATGTATCCTTCTGAATTTATGTTCTTTTTTTATTCATTTGTATAATATTGATAGGCTAATGCTGGCCATTAGGCATGAGTTTCGCGTTCGAAACGAACGTATGTTCGACTCGAACATCGTCCGTTCAATCGTTCGTCGAATTTCGAACAAAAACGATCGTTCGCGGCAAATTCGAGAGAAACGAAACGACCGTTTTTAAAACTTTTTTCCATTGATACTATCAATGGAAAAAACGTTTTAAAAACAGTCGTTTTTTCAGGATTCCTGCTCCTGAAAAAACAACCATTTTTAAGACTTTTTTCCGTTGATACATGTTCCCTGGGGCAAGACCCGGGTTCTGAAAGACGTTTTCCAACAATAACTTGCTCCTGAAAAAACGACAGATATTTAGGTTCACACACAAGGTGTCAATAGCAACTAGGTACCAAGAAGGAAGCTATACAATTCTGAGCAGGTGGTATAGAACTCCAGAAGTACTGAAGCGGATATACCCACAGACTTCAAATCTATGCTGGCGGTGTCAAGAGACTGTGGGCACTATGATACATATTTTCTAGGAATGCTCAAAAGTAAGACATTTCTGGCAAATGGTTTCAGAAACAATAGAATAAATGATAGATGTGTCACTTGGAGACAATGCAGCAGCTTTCCTGCTCTTTGATATCCCGTTATCAGCGGAAAAATATAAAAACTCTTTGTTGAGACATTTATTGTCAACGGCAAAAGCATGCATTCCAACTCATTGGAAAAGTAATGTTTCTCCAAGTAAAGCACAATGGATGGCAAAATTAGCGGAAGTACAAATAATGGAAAACCTTACTATGAATATGAAGGAGCAGGAGGACAAGTACCGGCAGATATGGGCTCCGTATGTTGTATACAGAGAGCGGATGAGGAGAGAGGGGGAAGGAAGAGACCAATAGGAGGGGAGGAGACGGAGAGAGAAGGGGAGGGGGGAGGGAATTTTTAATTTGCCATATTCTTTCTTCTCTTTTTTTTTTTGTATTAATTGCTAATCTAAAGATTAAACCGGGATTCTCGGTTTATTTCTTTCTTGGGGGAGGGAAGTATGAAGTGGAAGGGCTAGAAGGATAGCCAAATCTCAAGGATATAACTAAGGACAGAGTTAAAATAACATAAGTTTAAAGATAAAGTTGGGACAGGAGATAGAAGAAATGAAATATGATGAAGAGTAAAATAAGCAGCATATATGCATGTGATGATTTATTTGTAAAGACATATTTGTATCTCCGTGAAAACTTCAAATTAAAGAATTGAAAAAAAAAAAATAACAACAGTTTTTAAGACTCTTTTCCATTGATACATGTTCCCTGGGTCAAGACCCAGGTTCTGAAAGACGTTTTCCAACAATAACTTGAAAATTTGTCTTTAAAATGATTGTTTTTTTTAATTCGAACATTCGAGTCCCATAGACTTCAATGGGGTTCTAAATGTTGTGCGAACGATCGGACTGTTCGACGGTTCTGGTGCGAACCGAACGCGGGGGTGTTCGCTTATCCCTACTGGCCATACACTATACGAAAATTTGGCCGACATTCGGTCGTTAACAGTTAATGGACACAAAATCGAAAATCGTTTGGACGTTTTTAAAAAGAAAAAACGAAGGACAAGTTTGGACATTTTCTGCTGAACGAACGATAAATCGGAGGGTTAATGTGTTTTCCGTCCGAACTTTCTGCACTAGGTATATGTAAAAAAAAATTTACATTTTTTTTTATGTCCACTGAACGATTTATCGGTCATTACATATCGTTTGCACTCACGACATAACTTTAGTTTTTCGAAAGTTCGTTCAGACGATTTTTCGTGGAGTGTATGGCCAGCATTAGCAAGTCTTTATGGTAAATCAGATGCATCACAATGGCTTGTTCCCTTGACTGACATTTCTGGACCCCGTGTTTCAAACCCATCAAGGACACAGCAAGTTTGTATTTTTACCTGTGTGTGTGTGGATCTTCAAAAAAAATTCCACAGTGGATTATAAAGACTCTTAAAATAGACCTAGTAAGTGTATGATTATTGTAGGTACATTAATTTGTGGACATCTAGTTGGAGCACCTGAATAGAGAATGTGCCTTGGGAAGAGTCAACTTGCAAACTTCCCTCACTGAAGAATGATAATTCTATTTGACAAGATAATGGACTAAATGTGGTGAAAGATTCCGAGAACATTGCAGGTTTTCTATTGATAGAGCACTTTAGAAGTTATCTCCTTTCAGGCATGTCTTTCTTTGACACTGTAGAGGAAGGCATTTGGAGGCAGGGGAAAATAATTGCCTTTCTCTTGCCCATGCAAATTTGAGCTTGAGTTACTGAGCTTTGTTTCATATCAAACAGCAAGAAGATGCTGGAAAACATCTGAAGAAAACTCTCATCCTGACTGAATATAAGACTATTTTATATTCATACAGAATATTTTGTTTACTGGAGAAGGAAAAGTATCTTTGACATTTTATTTTTATTAACATGAAAAAATTGCGCTACTCATACAGGGATTATCGAGTGGCCGCAAAGCCAAAATAATCAATACACAGGAAGGCAGCAGCTCTTATGCATAAGCACTAGAGAAAATATAAAAAAAGGGGGGTTAGAGCTGCGCCATAACATCCAGACATGGTGTAAACCGATAGTCTATATTTAAAATAGAGAGCTCTTCAGCAGAGATTATGGTGATAAACCAAAGTCTATAACATCAGAAGCTTGAGAGTATGTCTACTCGGAGTGGAATATAACGATCACCCACGTAATGCACACCACACTTCACTCTTTGGTGAGAGCCCACCACCAATAATGTCAAGCAGCTTACCAGATGGACTATAATGATAGCATTCGGCTATAGCCCAGCCGCGGCCTTTGGGTAGAAATCTCCCTTCCTGGATGGAAGCCTGAAGCTATGACTCCAGCACACCAAACGGTCATCGCCGCGCGGTCATGTAGAAAAGATGGCAAACATAGTGTAGTTCCGCAAGATAATTTATTAAAAACACAAAGTAATAAAAACGTACTCACATTTGAGACGAGTAAATGGAACACATAAAAAAAATTGTAGCTGGCCGGCAAACACATAGGCGGAGCCCTTCCTCCTGAACGCGATGACATCACCGCACGTCCTCTCAGATGCGTTTCGTCATTGGACGTTGTCAATGGGAAGACAACATCCCATTGACAACATCCAATGACGAAACGCATCTGGGAGGACGTGCGGTGACGTCATCGCGTTCAGGAGGAAGGGCTCCGCGTATGTGTTTGCCAGCCGGCTACAATTTTTTTATGTGTTCCATTTACTCGTCTCAAATGTGAGTACATTTTTATCACTTTGTGTTGTTAATAAATTATCTTGCGGAACTACACTATGTTTGCCATCTTTTCTTCATGACCATGCAGCGGTGACCGTTTGGTGTGCTGGAGTCATAGCTTCAGGCTTCCATCCAGGAAGGGAGATTTCTCCCCAAAGGCCGCGGCTGGGCTATAGCCGAATGCTATTTTATTTTTAGTTCCTACCATAATATATAAAAAATGTAAACAAAACTTCTATTTAATCCCTCTCCATTCTGTACTGATATTTTTATTGAGGATATGTACACTCGCTTCTCTTTATCATACACGTGATCAACACATGCAGCAGAGCCTCCTTCCTAGCAAACAGAGCTTCTGGCATTTAATAGGATTCATTGCCCAGCTCACCTATTGTTCATGTGCACACAGGCAGATCATTCCTTCTCTCATCCTCCTGGTCACAGGCCAATAATCCCCTAGTACCTTCTAACCTAGGCCAAAGTTTTACTTATAGTCCAGGTTAAGGCTCTGGGAATCAAACCAAATTCCCAGAGCCCATATTACACCAGGGCCCTGCTCATCTGATGCATGATATCTGAGGAGGGTCCTCTCTTACCATCAGGAGGGTGATTTCAGTCCCTTAACCACCACCAGCTTTATGCAGAAGTACAAGTCCTATATACCTATATGATACACACTCCTGAAAGATATGCCAAGCCACTTTGAATCCTTTATAACATTTGAAAATGTTTCCAAAATTGATTATTTTTTGTAGCACAAGACTTTAACCACTTGCCGACCAGCCGCCGTCATTCTACGGCGGCAGGTCGGCTCTCCTGGGCGAGAGCACGTAGCTCTACATCATCTACATTTCGGCCACTAGGGGGCGGGCGCGCGCCGCCGGCTTCAGCGCGCGCGTCCCTGCTCGCCCCCGAGTCCCGCGCGCGTGCCCGGCGGGTACGATTACCGCCGGGCACACGCAATCGCTCGTTACAGAGCAAGGAACGGGAGGTATGTGTGTAAACACATAGCTCTCGTTCCTGTCAGCGGGTGAAACGCTGATTTTCTGTTCATACAATGTATGAACAGAAGATCAGTGATTTTCCTCAGTCAGTCCACCCCCCCATACAGTTAGAACACACCCAGGAACACACTTAACCTGTTCTCTGCCCCCTAGTGTTAACCCCTTCACTGCCAATGACATTTTTATAGTGATCCAATGCATTTTTATAGCATTGATCGCTAAAAAAATGCCAATGGTCCCAAAAATGTGTCAAAAGTGTCCGAAGTGTCCGCCATGAGGTCGCAGTACTGAAAAAAACGCTGATCGCCGCCATTACTAGTAAAAAAATAAAAAAATAATAAAAATGCCATAAAACTACCCCCTATTTTGTAAACGTTATAACTTTTGCGCAAACCAATCAATAAACGCTTATTGCGATTTTTTAACAAAAAATATGTAGAAGAATACGTATCGGCCTAAACTGAGGGAAAAAGAAAACATTTTCTATATTTTTGGGGGATATTTATTACAGAAAAAAGTAAAAAATATTGCATTTTTTTCAAAATAGTCGCTCTATTTTTGTTTATAGCGCAAAAAATAAAAACCACAGAGGTGATCAAATACCACCAAAAGAAAGCTCTATTTGTGGGAAAAAATGGACGCCAATTTTGTTTGGGAGCCACGTCGCACGACCGCACAATTGTCAGTTAAAGCGACGCAGTGCTGAATCACAAAAAGTGCTCTGGTCATTGGACAGCAATATGGTCCGGGGGCGGGGGGTAAAGTGGTTAACCACTTCCCGCCCGGCCAATAGCCGATTTACGGCCGGGAAGTGGTTATGAAATCGTGACAGGCCGTTCTCAAACGTCCTGCACGATTTCATGCCGCACGCGCCCGTGCGGGCGCGCAGCGCGGCGATCGGTGATGCGGGGTGTCAGTCTGACACCCTGCACCTCCGATCTCGGTAACGAGTCTCCGGCGGAGCCTCGTTACCACGTGATCAGCCGTGTCCAATCACGGCTGATCACGATGTAAACAGGAAGAGCCGCCGACGGCTCTTCCTCACTCGCGTCTGACAGACGCGAGTAGAGGAGAGCCGATCAGCGGCTCTCCTGACAGGGGGGGTTCGCGCTGATTGTTTATCAGCGCAGCCCCCCCTCGGATCGCCACACTAGACCACCAGGGAAATAAAAAAATACCAAAAAAAGGGGCAAAAAAAAAAAAAAATGACAAAAAAAAAAAAGTCAGCAAAAAAAAAAAAAGGGGGGCAGTAAAAAAAAAATGATGCCAATCAGTGCCCACACATGGGCACTGATTGGCAACATTGATCCATCAGTGCCACCCCTCAGTGATCATCAGTGCCACCCCAGTGTCTGTCAGTGCCACCCCACAGTGCCAATCCATGCCCAGTGCCCACCTATCAGTGCCCACCTGTGCCACCTATCAGTGCCCACCTGTGCCGCCTATCAGTGCCCACCTATGCTGCCTATCAGTGCCCACCTGTGCTGCCTATGAGTGCCCACCTGTGCCCACCTGTGCCGCCTATGAGTGCCCACCTGTGCCGCCTATGAGTGCCCACCTGTGCCGCCTATGAGTGCCCATCAGTGCCGCCCATGAGTGCCCATCAGTGCCGCCCATGAGTGCCCATCAGTGCCGCCCATGAGTGCCCATCAGTGCCCCATACCAGCGCCGCCTATCAGTGCCCATCAGTGCTACCTAATCGGTGCCCATCAGAACTACCTCATCGGTGCCCATCAGTGCCACCTCATCGGTGCCCATCAGTGCCACCATATCAGTGCCCGTAATTGAAAGAGAAAACATACTCATTTACACAAAAATTAACAGAAAAAAATAAAAACTTTATTTTTTTTTCAAAATCTTCGCTCTATTTTTAGTTGTTGCGCAAAAAAACGCAGAGGTGATCAAATACCACCAAAAGAAAGCTCTATTTGTGGGGAAAAAAGGACGCCAATTTTGTTTGGGTGCAGTGTAGCATGACCGCGCAATTGTCATTCAAATTGCGACAGTGCTGAAAGCTGAAAATTGGCTTGGGCGGGAAGGTGCGTAAGTGCCTGGTATGGATGTGGTTAAAGGGCATATGTGGATTGACAGCTTTGATCGTTAAAAAGGCATTTAAAAAGTTTATTGTACAAAATTAAAAAATAAACATATTAGTGGCCCATAGAATACACATTTGTTGACCTACACATTCCATATTGGTAAAGATTCATGTCACAATAAAGCTTGATGCTTGAGCATCCTTCACATAGGGCTCTGCTTTACTCATGATCTATGTTCGTTTAAATAATAATAATAATAATTAATTTGCGTATACATATACGGTATTGTATATCTATGTTAAGGTTTTGGGTATCCCTCCAAACACCCGAAGACCATGTTACATTGGGAACCGGGTCACCTGACACATGGGGGGGACAGGTCCAATTCTCACAAACCCACCTACTAAGGAGAGTGCTCAGTAGCTAAAGGGGAAATCTAATTTCCACATGCCTACAAGCTGATGTTGATAGGTTGAATGATCAATTTCCTATGTTTGCAAGGTAATTAGTCAAAGAAAATAACCCACCTATCATGGCAGGTACAGAGGTTTCCACTTTTGTCATTTATTTTTACATTACATAGTGGTGACAAAGAGTGAGATTTCCTTACTTTATGTATAGGGAGGGTTAATCTCATCTCAGTAGTCATCTTAATAATGTCCTTCCAAAAAATGATGTTGTTTTGTATGGACTTAAAGGAGTTGTAAGGGCAGAACTTTTTTCTCTTAATGCATTCTATGTATTAAGATAAAAAATCTTCTGTGTGTAGCAGCCCCGCCAGCCCCCCCCCCCCCTTATTACCTACCTGAGCTCCTTCTTTCTCCAGTGATGTCCACGACCCCCTCAGCTATGCATGACCCTCCTCCTCATTGACTGAGACAATGGTGCCATTGGCTCCTGTGGCTGTCAATCAAAGTCAGTCAGCCAATCAGGGGAGAGAGGGGGCAGGGCCAGGTCGGGAGGCTCCGTGTCTGAATGGATACACGAAGCTCTGACTCGGGTTGGGTGCCCCCTGTAGCAATCTGCTGGCTAAGGGACACTCAAAGGAGGGAGGGGCTAGAAGCAGAAAAGAGGGACCCGAAAAGAGGAGGATCGGGGCTGCTCTGCACAAAACCTACTTTATTGGGTAGGTAAGTATAGCATGTTTGTTATTTAAGAAAAAATAACGAGCCTTTACAATCACTTTAATCTTTAAGACATGGTACAAAAGTCTGTTTTGGTCTCTGGTGCAAATGTCAAATCAGAATCAAAGCATCTAAATGGTAATAAACAAACACCTGCATTCCAGTATGACCCCAGAGAAGTGTATAGGGATCAACTGCACAGGTGATTTTTTTAAAGTTAAGATTGTTGCAGGCTATGACTGTGAGTTATTTTATGAAAGTAAAATTACCCTTTAAAGCAGGATTAGATTTAGGCTTGTGGGTATGCTTAGTAGCAGTTGCTACTTATGCTGTGTGTAATGTGTGACTCATTACCACATAGACGTTTTTGCATATTTGTACTACCGAACTTTCTGTCTTTAATTTGTTCCTTTCTAACCAGGAAACTGCAATTATGTGGATGGGTTTATCAACGTCCTATCTTCATTTTATTACAACATTGTGTGACAGGAAGTCAGGAAAATCTATGTGTGTTGTCATAGACGGGAGATATATTTCTGCCTTGTTTAGACAATACACCAATTACTATTAGGCGTCGGCTGTAGAAATGGCCAGAGAGGTTTGGGGAGTTAGAAGCCTTCAGCTGTTCAAAATGAAGCAGTTAAAGCACCTATAAAAATAGCCTAAGGATAACGACTAATTGCTGCATCCTGGAGCTTTGGGTGTGAAGGAGCAGTCAGAAGCACTTCTGAAGAGGTGAGGTGCTGATGAATATTTCTTTTTTGTTGTTTTTCTGCTGTAGGACCAACAGCCTACTGCTGGGCAGACACTGTTGGTCCTACAGCAGAAAACAACTAAAAAGTCTCTTTGATATTTCTCACACAGAAATATCCATCAGCACCTCAACTCTTCAGAAGTTATTCTGACTGCTCCTTTACACCCAAAGCTCCAGGATGCAGCAATCAGTCGTTATCCTTAGGCTATTTTTATAGGGGCTTTAATTGCTTCATTTTGAACAGCTGAAGGCTTCTAACTCCCCAAACCTCTCTGGCCATTTCTACAGCCGACGCCTAATAGTAATTGGTGTATTGTCTAAACAAGGCAGAAATATATCTCCCGTCTATGACAACACACATAGATTTACCTGACTTCCTGTCACAATTGCTATACAACAAGTCTCTTGCAAGCTACATTTCAAACCGAGCTATATTTCAGGCTTATATTTTAAACTGTTCCCTATGCAGTCAAGAAAATAAATAAAATTGTGCAAACAAGTGAGCTCCAAGCTCAGTGGCAGAACTACCAGGGTCACAAAGGTCGCTCTGGCATTCCACCACTGTTGGGGTGGCCCAAGCTGGGTTGCTCGGCTGGCTCTGAGCTGAGAGAGCGTCCCTCTCATACAGCCCAGAGCCTGCACTGACAGTCCCCCCTCCCTCCTCCCTTGCACAGGTGGGAGAGGAGAGAGCCAATCTGCTCCTTCTCCTCCAGCCCCTCTCCTGTGTGCACCACAGGAAGTGTGAACACCAGCAGGTAAATTATCAAATTCAGCTGCATAGCTTCACACTTCAGTGGTACACACAGAAGAGAGGACTGGGAGGAGAAGGAGCAGATTGGCTTTGTCCTCTCCCATCCGTGCAAGGGAGAAGGGGAACTGTCAGTGCAAGCCCTGGGCTGTATGAGAGCGATGCTCTCAACTCAAAGTCCTGCTGAGGAGTCACTGAAGGGCAGCACTGATGAGCACTGATAGGTGGCATTGATAAGTACTGATAGGTGCCACTTATAGACAGCACTGATAATCACTGATAGGCAGCACTGATAGACGGCATTTATCAGCACTGATAAGCAGCAAAGCAATGATAAGCGGCACTGATAGGTGGCATTGATGAGCACTGATAGGTGCCACTGATAGGCAGCACTGATGAGCACTAATAGACAGGACTGATAGGCAGCATTGATGAGTACTGACAGGTGGCACTGATGGGCACTAATAGGTGGCATTGACGAGCACTGATAGGTGCCACTGATAGGCAGAACTGATAGGTACTAATAGGCAGCACTGATCGGCAGCATTGATAGGCTTCACTGATAGACATTGATAGGCAGCATTGATAAGCAATCAAGGATAGGCAGCACTGATGGGCACTGATAGGAAGCATTGATGAGCACTGATAGGTGGCACTGATAGGCTGCACTAATAGGCACTAATAGGCAGCATTGATGAGCACTAATATACAGCACTGATGGGGCTGCACTGATGAACAGTGACCTGATTATCAGTGTAAACAATGTACTGACAGTCTTGCCGGCTGTCTTTTCCTCACATAGGCTCAGAGTGATCAGCTGAACACATGGTAAAGGACTGCTGTGATTGGTCCTTTACCATGATCTGTGGTCAGCTGTGTCTGAAGGACTCAGCAGTCACAGGGTGCACTGGATGTGGGCCCCAGGGGGCACACGAGTGGCAGGGTTCTGGGAGAATGTCAATGGATACTGTAACGGTCACCACCGTTTACGACCTTCCATCAACCCAAAACAGCTTATACGACACTCCAACCAACAGGACCCGATCCATCCCATTTCCCCAGAATCAAGACGAGACTCAGCTCTGTACTTGTTTCAAAATGTATAAACGCTTTAATGGCCTCTTCTCAGCTTTTTATGCAGTTACAAGCATGTGACAGTAATCAAAGGGACAATGAAATGTCTAGGAGTAAATGCAATTAACACCTTTCAAAAGCATGTGTCCCCACATTGAATCGTCAGCGCCAGTATGCTGTTTTTATTTTTTTAATAGCTCTACTTACTGTTTAATGAATAATTTTTGTTTGTCTCCACTGCGGGTGAATGGCGCTGCTATAGCGCATCACGCCTTCCGAAAATAGCCGATTTAGGACTCGGCTATTCCCGGCGCGATACGGCGCCTGCGCACAGACCTAAGAGCTGACTGCTTAGGCGCCGTATATATCCGAGTCCTATTTCGGGTTTTTTCGGAGTTTGTGACGCTCCATAGCCATAGGACTCGGATATATACGGCGCCTGCGCAGTCAGCTCCTAGGTCTGTGCGCAGGCGCCGTATGGCGCCGGGAATAGCCAAGTCCTAAATCGGCTATTTTCGGAAGGCGTGACCCGCTATAGCAGCGCCATTCACCCACGGTGGAGACAAACGAAAATTATTCATTAACCACTTTAGCCCCGGACCATATTGCTGTCCAAAGACCAGAGCACTTTTTGTGATTCGGCACTGCGTTGCTTTAACTGACAATTGCGCGGTCGTGCCACGTGGCTCCCAAACAAAATTGGCGTCCTTTTTTTCCCACAAGTAGAGCTTTCTTTTGGTGGTATTTGATCATCTCTGCGGTCTTTATTTTTTGCGCTATAAACAAAAATAGGGCGACTATTTTGAAAAAAATTCAATATTTTTTACATTTTGCTATAATAAAAATCCCAAAAAAGATAGAAAAAAAACATTTTTTTTCCTCAGTTTAGGCCGACACGTATTTTTCTACATATTTTTCGCAATTAGCGTTTATTAATTAATAATACAGGAAAAATTGCGCTAGTCACAAATGAATAGTCAATTAGTAACGATGTAACAGTCACTAAGGGTAAAAAATGGGGAGGCAGCAGCTCTTGTGCCGAGACACTAGAGAAAATACAGCAAAAAAACAAAGGTTGAGAGCTGCGCCTTGACACCCGGACTCGGTGTAGTCAAAGAGTCCATATATCAATCATGTGGAAATAACACAATCCTTCAGCCAAAAGAAATGTAGCAATAAACATTAGCTCCAAAAGTCTCTGCTGATCTTAGTTCAGGATGGACGTGTAATAATCACCACTGTGCTCAAACTTGGCTCTTCAATGTGGCCCACCACCAGAAGTCTAAGCAGCTTACCAGAGGAATGACTGTAATCAGCAGTCGACTGTGACCCAGCCGCGGCCTTTGAGGGAAACCGAACGAATCCCAAATCCTAGGGCAGTGCCTACACCTGGGCTCCACTCCGCAACTCCTCCACCAGTTAGATCATATGTATAAAATGATAATAAAGGCAGACATAGCGTAATCCCGCAGGGACTTTAATTAAAAATCATAAAAACCAGAATACTCACATTTGCGATGAGTTAAACAGGCATGTAAAACATAATGTTGCCGGCCAGCAGACAGATTGGAAAAAACCCTCCTCCAAAACGTGATGACGTCACTGCACGTCTTCCCAGACGCGTTTCGTCATAGGACGTTGTCAATGGGACAACGTCCTATGACGAAACGCGTCTGGGAAGACGTGCGGTGACGTCATCACGTTTTGGAGGAGGGTTTTTCCAATCTGTTTACACACATACCTCCCGTTCCCCGCTCTGTAACGAGCAAACGCGGGTGCCCGGCGACGATCGTACCCGCCGGGCACGCGCCCGGGACTCGCGGGACGCTGCTAAAGGGAGGACATAGAGCTACGTGCTCCCGCGTAGCAGTGCCACCGTCCCGCAGTAATATGACGGCGGGCGGTCGGCAATCAGTTAAACAGTAAGTAGAGCTATTAAACAAAAAAAGACAGTATACCCTGATGGGTGTTACTTCCTCTTTGTTTCCCTGTACGGCGATTTGCAAATATCTCCTAGACCGTGCAGGTCTGGGAGATATTTCAAGCACCTACAGGTAAGCCTTAAAGGGATTGTAAAGGCAATTATTTTTTTCATAATAAGCTTCCTTTACCTGCAGACATTCCCCTTTTCACTTCCTCATTGTATGTTTTTGCTCAGAAGTTGCTCTATTTCTTCTCTGTTCTGTTCACTTCCTGCTTGTCTGATTGTTACTCACCACCGTGAAGGGAGACTTTACTGCGGTGGTCAGTGATGTGCTCGCCCCCTCCTGGGAACTACATCTGTGTGGCAGGACGCTCTCTACGTGTTAGACTTCAAGGAGGTTTCCTTTACAACTGCTTTAATCTAGGCTTACCTGTAAAGGGTTTACAACCACGTTAAATCTAATGCCTTGTACACACGGTAGGAATTTCTGATGAAAAAAATCAGAAATTCCTATTGTGTGTGGGCCCCATAGGATTTTTTCCCGTCGGAGTTTGGAAATAGAACATGTTTTATTTTTTCTGATGGAAAAAAATCCTATGGGAAATTGTGATCGTCTGTGTGGAACTCCAATGGAGAAAAAACGCACGCATGCTCAGAATAAAGTGGACGCATGCTCGGAAGCATTGAACTTCATTTTTCTCGGCTCGTCGTAGTGTTTTACATCAAGGACGGTCGGAATTTAGTATCACAGAGTGTATGCAGGACTGATGGAAGACAGCTTGAACAGAATTCTGACAGAAAATTCCATCAGATTTTATCCCATAGGAAATTCTTATCGTGTGTACAGGGCATAAGTTTAATTTAAACTGTGTTTCTTTTGGCTTCAAACTACATTTACAGTGATAAAGTTATTTAAAATAGTTTAAAATATTTTTTTATTTAATAATTTGTTTAATTTATTGTGCCATTTAGTTCTTACAGTTTGAAGTTTAGTAAAACTCTTAGCTGTGTATTTTGATTGTTTAATTGTATCTCACGAGACTCTTTGTAAGCTCTATGGTTTTTGATAATAGATAGAAATTGTAGTTATTACTTTAGATACTTGAATTAAACACGGAGGATTAGCAAACATCTGGGATCAGGTGCATTATTCACTTGATTAACAATTAGAGCAAATTATATAACTGTTATGTTTACATGTTTTATTAGCTAATTAAAGTCATAGGTATTAAGGCACAGTGGAAGCTCCTTGCTCCCTGAGGCATATTTTTGCTCAGAAGAAAAACAGCCAATTAGTGGTAGTGAAAAATGAAATAACGTTAACGTATCCTGTGCTGGATACAGCTGATATGATTCTAATAAACAAACATTGTTTATTACTTATGCTTAATGCCATATAATCGTTCCAAAATATTAAAAACTGGTATCAATAAGTGCAAGCGCAAAGGACAGTGTAACTAAAAAATGTCATGGATTACTCATGGCCAGTACATAAACAGTTCATAAGTCCATAGAGAGGAATGGTGGGTGGTGAAGTCAGCAACTGCACTTAGGTGGCACATCCCTTGTTTTCTCTTTCCAAAATATTGAAAGTCCAACCCCAGACAGAATTTTTTTTTTTTGTATGGTATGGAATAGGGGTGGATTAAAACAACTATTTGTATTGTTGTCTGTGTCCACATTAAAGCGGAGGTCCACACAAAAAGTGAGCCTCCGATTTTTGGAAACCCTCCCCCCTCCAGTGTCACATTTGGCACCTTTAAGGGGGGAGGGGGTGCAGATACCTGTATAATACAGGTATTTGCACCCACTTCCGGGCATAGACTCCTGTGGGAGTCACGGCACTTCCTGTCCCGTCCTCACTGTCTTTTGGGAAACACACAGGTCCCAGAACACAGCGAGGACCAGTGAGGACGCGCATGTGCTGTAGGGAACCGGGCACTGAAGCCGCAGCGCTTCACTTCCTAAATCCCTCACAGTGGATGGCAGAGGGGGCAGCCGAGAGATAAGCGATTGCTTGGCTTCAGCTGCCGACATCGCGGGCACCAAGGACAGGTAAGTGTCCATTTATTAAAAGTCAGCAGCTGCAGTATTTCGAATGACAATCGAGTGGTCATGCAAGACTGTACCCAAATTTCACCACAAACAGAGATTTCTTTTGATGGTATTTAATCACTTCTGCGGTTTTTATTTTTTGCGCTATAAACAAAAAAAAGAGCGATCATTTAGAAAAAAACACAATGGGCCAGATTCAGGTACATTGGGGCATTTTTTGACCGGAGTAGCGCACCTCCTTTACGTTAGACCGGCGCAATGTTGAGGCGCAATCACCGTATCCTCGTAGTATTTGCGCAGAAATTTGCGCCGGTCAACGTAATTCCCGAGGCATAAGGCGGAGTAATTCAAATTGAGAAGGACGTGGGCGTGTTACATTAAAATGAGCCGTGACCCCATGCAAATGAAGGGCCGGCCGGATCGCGCATGCGCACATGAAGCAGACCATGGTCAGCACCTCTGTGCGCATGCTCACAACTCGGGAACGGCGCAATCAGTGAAATTGGAAGTGGACCCGGGCAACTTAGTGAGCTACGCAGAGAGCTTTAATAGACAGACACAAACGCCCTTCCTTTGCAAAAGTACATCCCTTTGTATCCCTTCCTATACAGCAAGGTGCTTTTGTTCTGTTGTTTATTAGCGTTTGTTTGTTTGTGACGTGTCTTTGAGATATTTGGTGACTGTTTTGCAGAGTGATTTTTGTCTTTTCTGTGTTTTATTTTTGCTGGGCATTTTTTACATTTTTTTTTTTGGTTCTGTTTGTGAATGATTTTGGAATGTGGGGGTGACATTCCTGCCGGAAAAGGGGTGTCACCCTCATTTGTGGTGGAGAAGTGATCCCCAGGTCCGTGTGAATGGTGTATGAATGTACAGTGACATAATTTGAGCCGTGGCGTTGCTGCTCACAAGTCCTGCATGGTGGGCTTGTGCTAATCCAATGTGATGAGGATGTGATGTGTCTGTGCTAGGGACCACAGTGGTGTGCATGCATGCATTCTCATTGTGCCATGATTAATGTGTGTGTTTAACGTGCAAAGATGCCTAATGTGAGCTGTCTCCTGGCTGCTCTTCCCTCAGAAGACGGGGTAGCCTCGGTTGGGGGGGATTTTCTGGTTCGGGGGTCAGGTCATCACGTATGTCAATCTCCAGGCCCTTTCTCACTGCGAAGTTGTGCAGCATGCGACATGCACCGATAATCTGGCATACAAAGTTTGGGGAATACAACAGGGTACCATGGGGGGTTCCGGATAGGAGTCATGAGATGGGGTCCCAGTGCATATGCAGAGTCACCCTGAAAGGATAAGACAGGAGGATGTTAGTAGTGCATGTGCCCCTTGTGATTTCAGCATCATGGGGGGGACAGTCATGCCTGCCACCCATGTCACTCACCAACCAGCCAGCTGTCCCCATACATGTTCTGTTAGAAATCTGTGGGGATGGGGCTAGGATTGTATATGTAGCTGTCATGGGTGTCATGGGTGGTGTCATGTGTTGGGCTGGTGATGTCCTCCTGCAAGGTTGTGGTTAATTCCAGGATGGCATGAGGGGTGAATCTGAAGATGCGAGACACCTCAGAATCACTCATGCCAAAGATGTCTATGCGTGTGTGATATATTAAGTGAAGAGTGAGGGGCTTGTATCAGATAAGAATATTGTATTAGATTAGATTATTATATCCATCAAGGTTTCAAAGGGCTATTGAAAGATAGTGAGACCGTGTTTGTAATTTGTATGTATGTTATGTATTGATGTATATATGTATGTATATTTTTTTTGTAATGTTTATAAAAGCAAATAAAAAGTTTTTGGAAAAAAAAAAAAGTGTTGCTGTAGCTGACATGTAGACGGATTGTCTAATTTTATACCACCTTTTTTATGGACTAATTTTAGACAGGACGTGCAGCTGTTGTGCACAGCGCGTAGCCTGCGCTGCACCAACTTACTTATGTGGATCCCCGTAACTCCCTCATTTGCATATTTGACTAGCAAATCAATGGTGTGTCTAGCACAGTTTTGCGTGCACGATGCGCCGGTCTATCGAAATTACGCCGGTCGAAAAAAATTACATTTCATTCATATATTGTTTTGGGGATGCGGCGCATCGATACGCATGCGCAGATTTGGACTTACGCCGCGCATCTTCTGTAACGCCGGCATAATGGCTCTCTGAATCTGGCCCAATATTTTTAACTTTTTGCTAAAATAAATATCCCAATTTTTTTATGTATTCTCCTACATATTTTTGGTAAAAAAAAAATAAAAAATCATAAGTGTATTATTAATATGTATATTATAGTGTCAAAAGTATTGGGACTAAGATTGAGATGCCATTAAAGTTCACGTGCATGTCCCAATACTTTTGGTAATATGGTGTATACACAGTAATCTGCTAAGTGATAGTTGCTTAGGGACAGAGCAAAGAGTCATTTCACCAGTGCACATCCAGCTGCTCTTTCCATTAGACAGTTTGTGAGCTTGGGGAGAGGTGTGTGAAGGTGGGATAACCTTTCTTTTATGGTTTTTGGATTCGAGCCAGAAAAGAAAGCTGACCCACTGCTCAACAATTGCTGTATATGCATAATTCCGTAACGGCATATTGGAGTGGTTGTGTATAGCTGCGTTTAGGCAGGGCCTATATGCTCCTTGTGGGTGGGGCTGTCAGCTTTTGCTAGCACTCCATGGAATGCTCATTTTCTGGAGACAAACCCCTCAAAATAGGCAATTTTCCCTGCAATTGGAGATGAAATGGTAACTGCACCATAAAGCAGAAGGAAATATAAACTGTAAAAATATTAAATTGGTCATAAAATCAGATTTTTATAAAAAAAGAGTAGGGTCCTCTATTTTCAACTTTTGCTATCACCCAAATTATAGTCTTCATAAACATTATCATACATGTCGGCACAGGTTTACATTTCAATCTTTCATTTCATCTCAAGTAATTTTTTTACACCATCTTTAAACTCGTGATTTTTTAGAGTATAGATTATAGGATTTAATAAGGGCACCAAGACAACATACAAAAGGGCAAAGAATTTGTCTTGTTCTGGATAATAACTAGATGCTGGTCTCATATATAAACATATTATGGTCCCATAAAATATACTTATACAAGTGAGATGAGAAGAACATGTAGAAAATGCTTTATGTCTCCCATGGGAGGATTTTATCTTTACTATTGTGGAAATAATTAAAATATAGGATATCAATGTAAGTAGGAAAGTGACAAGAGTAAGAAGTGTACCTACGATGTAATTCATCATTTCAACATTCTCAGTGTTACTGCAGGAGATTTTAAGAAGTGGTGAGAGATCACAGAAGAAATGGTTAATACAATGAGAGGCACAAAATGATAGCTTAGATAAAAGGGCAATGTGCCCAGCTGGGTCCAGTAGGCCAATAACCCAGGCTGACGCTGCAAAGCCTTTACAGTGTTTTAAACTCATGAGAGAAACATAATGGAGTGGGTGACAAATGGCCACATAGCGGTCATACGCCATGGCAGCAAGTATGATGACCTCAGTACTAGCAAGGGAAATGAAAAAATACAGCTGAGTCATACACCCCACATATGAAATAGCCTTGTGTTGAGTTAGTAGAATCTTTAATACATTGGGCAGAATGGTTGAGGTGTAGGCAATGTCAATGACAGAAAGGTTCATCAATAACAGGTACATAGGAGAATGTAAATGAGAATTTCCAAGAATAACTACAAAAATGGTCATGTTCCCAAAAATAATGAAAATGTATAAGTGAAAAATGATGAAGAACATTGGAAACTGTAGTGCACCAATTCCTGATAAGCCTTCGATAAAGAACTCATTTCCTTGGATTTCAATCTTCTCTTTAGTCATGTTCACAACTAAAAGAGAAATAAAAAAAAACAATGAAATAATATTTTCCCTGAATTTACAACCCCAAATTCCCCAAAAATTGGGTCGCTGTGTAAATTCTACATAAAAAGAAAATGCAATGATTTGAAAATCTCATAAACCCATAGTTTATTAACAATTAAAAATAGAAAACATATCAAAAAATTTAGACTGAGAAAATGTACCATTTTGGAAGAGGAAAGTTCTGTTCTGGGTCTTCTTTGTCTTTTTTTTTAATTCAAGATGCGCCAAATATTTTCAATTTGTGAAAGGTCTGGACTGCAGGCAGGCCAGTTAAAAGAGAAGTAAGCCCCCCCCCCCCCCCTTATACTTACCTAGGTGAATGCAGCATTTATGGCTCAGTTCTCACAGATCCTCGAGAGGAGAGCTGCTGACTGTCAATCAGCAGCTCTCCTCTCTGCTCCTCAACACTCACTGGAGTGCTGTACTGTGGGGAGTGGCCATCTCAGGCTCTCAGCGACTCGCTGAGAGGCTGAGGCATCAGTCCAGGCACCCTGTGGATCCATATTTTATTGTCGGGATGACACAGTGCCTGGACTGATTCCGGTGATGTCAACAGAGAGTGGACTTCAGACCACTCTCTGCTTAAAACGAATTGCACTCCTGTGACCCATAGGAGAAACCCAGCCAAACAAGCTCAAGCTGGACTTCTTCTTTTAAGCAACTGGACTCTTCTACTATGAAGCCATGCTGTTGTCATGCAGTATGCGGTTTAGCATTGTTCTGCTGAAATATGCAAGGCCTCCCATGAATAAAACATTTTCTGGATGGGAGCATATGCTGCTCTAAAACCTGTATGTGTCTTTAAGCATTGATTGTGCCTTTCCAGAAGTGCAAGCTGCCCATTTCATATGCGCTATTGCACCCCCATACCATCAGAGATGCAGGCTTTTGAAATGAGTGCTGATAACAAGCCAGAAGGTCCCTCTCCTCTTTAGTCTGGAGGATGTGGTGTCCATGGTTGCCAAAAAGATTGTCAAATTAGTCTAACCACAGTAAGGTTTTCCACTTTGCAACAGACTTTTTTTTTTTAAATGAGCTTTGGCCCACACAAGATTGCAGCAAATCTGGATCATGTTCAGATATGACTTCTTCTTTGCATGATAGCGTTTTACCTTGCAGTTTTGGATGTCTCACAGACAGTGAGGCTCTGAGGAAGAGGGCAAGTCATTTGAAATGCGTTAGCCTTTTGGACCAACTTTGTCCCACTGTAAGATGTGATGCACTGGAGGGTTGGGGCTGAAAATGTGTCTAACAAGCTTGTACTTTTGTTGGTTTGTGAGATGATTAGTTATCACTTTATTATACTAATAAAGTTTTTTAAAGGTTTTAATGTAGTGTCATCTGAGGGCCAGAAGATCTTGACCATCCAGTATTGTTTCTCAGCCTTGTGTCTTGTGCACAAAGATTTCTCAAGATTCTCTGAAGCCTTTGATGGTATTATGTCCTGTAGATGATACATATAAAGGGCCAGATTCTCTAAGAAAATCGCCGGCGTAGCGTAATCCATTTACACTACGCCGCCGCATCGTACTAGAGCAAGTGCCGTATTCTCTAACCATTTGCTCCGTAGTTTGCGTTGGCGTAGCGAAAATGGCCCAGCGTAAGCCCGCGTAATTCAAATGGGGCGGCTTGTATTTAAATTAAGCGCGCCCCCGCGTCGAACGAACTGCGCATGCGTCGGCCGGGGAAAAAGCCCAGTGCGCAAGCTCCAGCTCACATCGGAAAGCGTCGTTGAAACCGACGTCAAAACGACGTGATCGTCACTACGCAATGCCCCTATTCGCGAACGAGTTAGTAAAACGACGTAAGCGACGGAAAAAGCCGACGCTGACCCGACGCCATACTTAACATGGCATCCGACAGCACCCGATGGCATCCGACGGTACTTCGTAAGGTTACTCCACATATTAGCAGGGGTAACCTTACGAGTTCGTAAACGACGTACGCGACGACGGGGCGGCGTAAAAGCGATCGGGAATCGGCGTAGTAGCCTCATTTGCATAGTGGCCGGAGTTGTCATTACAACTACGATCCGCAAGTGTAATGGTATTACACTTGTCGGATGTTCAAGCGTATCTATGCCAAAGTGATGCTAAGAATCACTCGCATAGATACGAGCCAAAAAAAAAGGCGATACGACGGGTATCTGAGATACTCCGTCGTAGCGCCGCTGAGAATCTGGCCCAAAATGTTTGCATTTTATGTTCAGGAACATTATTCTAAAATTGTTCAATACGTTTTAGATGTAGTTCTTCACAGATCAGTGAACCTCTGCCCATCTTTACCTCTGAGACACTCTGACTCTCTAAGATGCCCTTTTTGTATCCAATCACATTACTCGCCTGTTGCAAATTGTTCTTCCACCTCTTCCTTGTTAGTACCTTATTTTGCCAGACTTTTATTGCTCTATCCCAACTTTTTTGAAATGTGTTGCTGCCATCAATTTCAAAATTACCTTTTTTTATGGTCCATTTTCTCTATTTAAACATTTGATATGTTTTTTTATTTTTTTATTTTCTATTGTGACTAAAATATGGGTTTATGAGATTTGCAAATCATTGCATTCTGTTTTATATGTGCATTTTACACAGCATCCCAACTTTTTGAGATTTGGGATTGTATATTGTGACCAGTTTATTGCATCATAAAGGGTAAATACAGGGTTTATAAAATGTGCCACCATGCACTAGGGATGTGATTTAAGTTGATGGTCATGTAGAATTCGTCCTTTATATGTCTTTTAGTTCAGCAAACAGATTTGGCCATTTAGTTCAGTAATTTGGTAAGCCACAGCCATGAGTCATTCATTTCGTGCTGGTATCACTACTACCACTAAATGAATGACTTCCATCTACTTGGTTGTTAGGACGCTGACAAATATTAAATAAATACAGTATAATGATGTGGGGTTCCTCTGAAACTCATGCCAGACCCATATCCTATATAGAGGTTGGGGATAAATGTTAAAGGGGCCTCAAGCAAAACAACAAAAAAATACCCAAAAAAGCATACTGCCTGGTTGGCCACTGGCCAGGAAAGGAAGAGACCCCCCTGGCAAAGCACTCTGTCCCCGTAATGAGGGGAATGGATAGAAGAGCCTCTTCTCTTCTTCTTCGTCTACCCTGGTGGATGTGGGGTCTTTGGGGGGGGACTTATTGGAATATTGAACCCCCCAATAAAAAAAAGGGTACCCAGTTCCCTCTCCTCCATGTGAATGAGTAAGGGTACATAGTACACAAAAGAAAAGATACAAAGCAAATAAACACACCCCACTGTTACAAAGTCCATTATTTGAAAAAAGCCACACAATGCAAATCCTTCATTAATAACGTTGTCCAGTGATATAAATTCATAACAATCATAATGAACGATGCTGAAACAAAATATCATGACCATATTTGGTTGACATCATTGACCAAATATGGTCATGACAATAGTCAGCTTCTGGCTGGGGAAACTTCATTCTCACTGGAACTGTGTCATGAGCAGATTGTCCATGAATTTAGTTTATGCGATTCGACGGGCATTGCTCATCATAATTTACTTACTAGGGGCCAGATTCATGAAGAGTTAGGCTGGCGGATCCAGTGATCCGCCAGCCTAACTGTCACTTTAAGCCGGCGTTTCTGTTTTCTATAACTAGAAAACAAGAAACGCCGGGTTGGAGTTCCGATGCGATCGGCGTAATTGAATTTCGCCATTGCATCGTTACTTCAAATTAAAAATGGCGCCAGGGGCGTTCCCGCTGATTAACGCTGAAAAAATATGTTAATCAGCGGGAGTCGGAAATTCACGATCGTTTTCGGGCGCGACGCAGTGACTTTACGACGTTTCCGGAAGCGATACGCGGTGTAAAGATAAAGCAGCCCCCTAGTGGAATATCCTATGTTAGGTATAGCCGTCGTCATCGCGTCGGAAAAAAAACCAAATCGCGTCGTTTGCGTAAAACATTCATGAATGGGGACGTGACGTCATTGACGTTCACTGACAGAACTTGGAGCATGCGCACTGGGATGCATTGACACTCGACGCATGCGCAGTACGTTCGCCGCGGGATCGCGCTTATTTTAAATAATACACGCCCCGTACCCGCCCAATTTGAATTCCGCCGGCTCATTTGCGATACGCTGCCGCAACTTTAGGAGCAAGTGCTTTATGAATAACAGCACTTGCTCTTAAAATTTCTGCAGCGTAACGTAAATGAGAAGCGTTACTCCAGAGCAAAGATGCTCTGATCTACCTGAATCTGGCCCTAGATCTACATTGTTGGACGTCATTAATGATTTGGGACATGTTTTTTTTGGGCTGTGGGGAAGATGTCCTAATCACCATCAATATGGGGACAATATGGGGTTTCAAGAAAATATACCCATATCTTCAGTGCCGATCCTGACCTCCCTGGGGCCCTAAGCAGAATGACATGTCACATTAAAGTTGAGAAGGGGGGGGGCGCTGACATGACAGTGACATGTCAGGAAATGCTGTCGGAAATGACATCTTACATTATAGTGAGAAGTGGGGGGGTGCTGACTTCTTACCTCTTCTCCAATGCAGCCAGCGAGTTGAGAAGCGGGGTGAGGGGCAAAAAAGGACTTCTCACCAGGCGGGGGCCTCTAGTAATTTGGGGGGCCCTAAGCGGCTTGCATGGTGAGCCTATAGGGCGGATCGGCCCTGCATATCTTACCAAAACACATTATATCTTCCATACTCTTCAATACAGCTACTTGATCTTCCAGGAGGACCACCAACCTTCCAACAGACAGATGACATAAAAGAAAAAAAGCAAACCAGAGAAGTTTGTAGATCTAGGGCTGTGGAGCATTAATAAAACAGGAAAACTTTAGGAAATGTAAAGCAGAACTCTAGATAGATATAAAAGACACAAATTATTGCATCTCTGCAATCGTGAATACACCATTAAATCAATTTTTTAGGTATAAGCAGAGTAACTACCCAGATTTGATTTAACTTTTTACAATTCTTATACAACAGAGCTGGATTGCAAAATTAAAAAGCAGCAGAATAAGAAGCTGATGGGTTAATGTGCAGATTTTTTGTTAGGAAGAGAAAACTGACTGATACTGTAATGAGATATTATAAACATGGTAGCCAATCAGCGTCCAGTTTTTATTTGTCAAAGCATAATTGAACAAACTGAATTTAGAAACAAATTGGCTACCATATACAGAAGCAATAGATGTTGTGCCCTCCAGTTTTAGCAAATCGGTCCCTGTGTTGGTTCTCCTTTTACTGCCCAGTTACAGGTTATGGTGGGTCTGGGATGACTTTGGCTCAGAGAAAAGGTGTTGAATTATGTTGGCCATTAGACTGAAGACAACTAGCACAGAACAAATGTACTTTATATGAAAGCTGTGGAATGAGTAAATGCAAACTGCAAGGGGAGAAGAGGGGAGGGGGGAGCAGAGAACAGGAGGTAACATCCTGTGTATAACAACACCAAATGCAGACTGAAGGGGGGTGAGCAGAGAGTGGGGGCACATAGCTGGATCAGGTTGAATGTAGCAGGAGGTGAGAATATAATAGAATTATGTTAGGCCATAATTGTACATAATGCTATTATGATCTCACCTCCTGCTACATTCAGCCTGATCCAGCTGTGTGCCCCCACTCTCTGCTACACTCTCTGCGGTCTGCATTCAGTCGCTACCATACACAGGATCTTGCCTCCTGCAATATTCAGCCATGTGCTCCGACTGTCAACACTCCTCCTGGTACCACCCTCATAGGTTCAGAGGAGCTGTAACTATAGTGAAGGCACCAGGTATCAATGCACATTGACAGTATTCGTTGTCAGTGCACATTGAAAACAACATTGGTATCATGTGCATATTTTTTTTGCAGAGAAAAATACTCAAATGACACCAACATTGTGGTGTGAACAGGGCACATAGAAATCTGTATTTTTCTTGATATGCTTGCAGAGACCTACGTTAGAATAATGTATGTCTCAGCACATGATGTGGACAAGACCAAAATATTCTAACAGTTTTCCATCAATCAAGGCCCAACTGTTCACGTAGTCTGCTGTCTTTTTAAAAAAAAACAATATTTGGGCGTTTTGTTCAAGTTTAGCAAGCATATACAGTTGTGTGAAAAAGTATTTGCCCCCTTCCTGATTTTTTTTTTCATATAAAATTGAAGCATCCAGCCGGCTCTAGTATCTACCTGCACACTATAGGTGGCTCCTTCTCTCTTACTTGCAAGGAAATAATCCAGTGTGGGTGTTGGCATACACAATGCACTGTGGCACCTGCATCTTCCTGGTCCCCATCCTGCACTCAGTGGGAGCCGTTTAGGAGATGCAATCTGTCTAAGCTGCTGGGAGACAAGCTTTCATTGGTAAACACAGAAGCCAGGCTTCTGTGTTTACCAGTGATAATGCTGAGCAGGGAGCAAAGGGCCTGATTCAGAGGTGGTTGAACTGAGTCCCATCAAGTTCCAGCTGAAAAAAAGCCCTGCTAACATGTATACGTAAACTTGATCCAGGGAAAATCTGATTGCCTCTTAAGGGCTCAGGAAGACATTTTTTTCCCCTGCTGTAGCAAATTGGATCATGCTTTTCTGTTTTTTTTGTCTTCCTCTGGATCAACTGTGGGTGACGGATTGTGTATATGGGAGTGTATTTTTGGTTGAACTGGATGGACTTGTGTCTTTTTTTTAACCTGACTAACTATGTAACTATGTATCACTAAGGCTGCATTCACACCTGAGCGGCAAGTAACGCCGCATACGCGGCATTACTTGCCGCGATTCGATTCATTTTTTTTTTTTTTATACAAATCATCCCCATTGATGTCTATGGCCGAACGCCAGTGTCGCCTGAAAAAAGGGTCCGGGACAGGCGTTCGACGTTTCAGAGATGTGAACCATCTCTATAGACATGAATGGGGATTCGCCCCTCCAGCAGCATGAGCGTCGGGCGACAGGCGATTTGTCGCTCAGGTGTGAATGCAGCCTAAGGGCAAGATCTGAAATGAGGGGGAAGCACTGCTGATTTTATCATCCAAACATGTGCAAGCTAAAATGCTGTTTTTGATTTTCCTTGCATGTCCCCCTCAGATCTACAGTGACTGCACTTCCAAGTGCACTTTCAAGAGCATTTTCAGTGCAAAGTGGATATGCCTTTAGTAAGTCAACCCCGATGTGTCCTTAGTCACTATTTGAAGAAAGGAAAGGACTCTGTTCTAAGCTATCTCAATTCTCCCAAAAATGCAGCCTCACAAAATATTCTGCTCTGAGCTCACTAAGCTAGGAATCATCAATCGAACAATGCCAGACACAAGCAAATGGTGATGTGCTCTACCACTCTCTGGACACCCATGTTTTAAATTAGATTAGGAAATATACACAGTGTATTGTGTTATCATAAACATACAGACACTTTTTTCGGTACAGTAATGATTCACAGTTGTAGTTAAACAATACTAATTGGTAGGTGATAAGTTACAAAAATTTGTAAATCTCATTTAGTACTGAAAAAATAAATCTCAGTGTCATATTTCTGACCTACATTGCTTCCAAAAAATGATTTTAATAACCCAATAAGCAAATAACTGGTAACAATAAAGAAAAGTATATTGTGCAACCTCATTAAATGTGTGTGAGTAGCAGAAGTATACCAGTTAAAGCAAGAAAAAAACTCATAAAATCCAACAATCACCTCGTCACCTATATTATATATGAGTCTACATAATTATGTATGTATATGAATTTGTTATAAAACAAATTTATTATTACAATAATATTTCAGTTAAGTAATTGAAATTGTGCAAAATTGCAATTTTGTTATTTACCCTTGTAAAGTGTTTCTAAGCAATTGAAAAGTATATTGCGCAACCTCATTAAACTTATAGTAGAAGTATACTAGTTAAAAAAAGAAAACACTCATAAAATCCAACAATCATCTTGACCCCTATCTCATATATGAGTCTACATAATTATGTATGTATATTAATTAATTAAAAACAAGTGTATTATTACATGAATTATTTCAGTTAAAAATTAAGCTTGTACAGTTGTACACTTCTAAGGTGCTTCTAAGCAATTGAACCTCACCTACTGAACACTCCTACATTATTTGTTGCATGTCCATACATTTGCAACTAAGCCACCTTTATAAGATATAAGACAATGCAGCAAGCAAAGAATGTTTTATAGAGAGAGTTTTCCTTAGGGAACTCACTGTGAAATTGCATTGTGGTTTGTATTAATGTAATCATTTGGTAATATAATATTCCATGTAAGAGGAGTACCAACGATTAGTTTGTGTTGATGTAAATTCTAAATGGTACATTATGAAAAAAAATATTTCATAAAATATATTGTTGAAAAAAGATATAACATTTTGCCCTTATGTCATCAACTTATATGTCACAAACTCACTGGTCTATCAGAGAATTGTAGTTTTTTTCCTGATACAGTCAGCACTTTTCTACAGTTGTGACCAGAGGTTATTGTTGGTTAGATATTAAGACCATATTTAGCATGTCAGCAACAGCATGCATCAGTTAACTTGGCAATATATGTATGACACATTTTCATACCTTAATACATTTTATATATATTTAAAGTGGAGTTCCACCCATTTTTTTTTATGTTTGTCTGTGCTGCATGCCCTAATCTCATAGTGTTCAGAATGGACAATTGTTGTTTATGTTGTTGCTTGTAAATACCTTTATTTTGTAGTCCTTCATTATTTCCTCCTCCTTATTATCCTAGGCTATTAGGTCACAAGGCTATTTGCAAGAGTTTCTGGGATAGGCATCATGTTTCCCAGTAGTCCTTGCAAACTTGACTGAAACCTATTACATTGCTTGTGCAGCACTGAGCATGTGTGAGATATGCAAAGCTGAAATCCAGGAAGTCTATACAGTCTGGCTTTATGATGCCCACACTTAAGAAGGCCACGGTCTATTTCTAGATTATAAACTAAATGCTGTAACAACCTAACAAAACGGACCTTAGTTTACAGACTAACTTTACTAGAATACATTAAGCTTGTGTATTACAGGGGTATTTAGATTTAAAAAGTGAAATTGTGGGTGGAACTCCCCTTTAAGGGCACATACCTGTTTTATTTGATACACGTTTTCATTCATAGACTGTGCAATGTACAAGGGTTTTCTTTTTTCACATTTTTTTTTGATTAACTTATTATTATTTTTACCTGTCAATCGATTTTTTTAATACATTTTTTATTATAAATGTTTTGAGCTATAATAATTTTTATAGTATGACTTCCATTTTTAGCACCATTGTAACATGCAGTGGAGGGAAGGCTTCTGCTGGCACCTTTACATACAAACATTGGTCACTGATGGATACAGTGGCTCTGTCAATAGGTGACCCTTTACTGCACTATCCCTATAGATTGCTTCCTAGCTAAAACCGGGACCTGGTCTCACTTTGTCCTGTGCCTCTCCAAAAGAGCAGAAGATGCTGAGCGGTTCATTTTGACTGCTGAGCACTATTCATATCTACACTGAGGTCTCATACACACGACTGTTTTCCTCGACAAAATCCATCAAGAAAATTGGCGGCAGAGCTTTTTTGCAGAGAAAAACAGTTGTGTGTATGTTTTTCGTCGAGTAAACTGTTGTGGATCTCAACGAGAAAAGAAGAGAACAAGTTTTATTTTTTCTCGTCGGGAGTCTCAATTTCCTCATCATGTTCCTCATCGGGCTAGTTTACAACGAGGAACACGTTCGTGTGTATGCTTAGAAACGCGCGCATGCTCCGAATAAGGTATGAGATTATAAACCTCCTGTATGGCCAAAGTCCAGGAATAGGGGGTGCATGAGTTAGAAGCCACGAAAGGGCACACGACTAATGTCATATCTCTAAGTGTCTAAGGGGAAATAGGGGGGTTTGAGCCCCCAAAAAAATTATTTTTGCATAAGAAGGAAAAAGACACATATGGTAGAGATGGAATGAAAAAGCTGCTCGCCCCAATTTGGCATAAAAGAAAGAAGAGAAAGGTTCCCCAGCGGGGTTATTAGGCAGCGGGTCCAAAGGATTAAACAGTTTCCATATAAAACTATATTTATTGACCGATGATATCGGATATCACAGTGAGTATGGGTAAATGTTAAACAATATATAAAAGAGAGGACACAAAGGTTTCTCAATCCTTGTTGCAGTAGACATAAATATTTATACATATCGTAAAGTTACAGGTGAATGTGGATCCCCGACGCGATATCCGATATCATCGGTCAATAAATATCGTTTTATATGGAAACTGTTTAATCCTTTGATCCCACTGCCTAATAACCCCGCTGGGGAACCTTTCTCTTCTTTCTTTTTAACTTTAAGGCAGTATCAACCCTGGCTCACACTGTTGCATTTTGACATGCAATTTCACATGTCAAGTCACATGTCAAATTGGCAGCATTTGCCGGGAATTGATGGAAATTGCATCGTCCTAATCGGGGGATGCTGCATCTGTGGTGCTGCACCGATTTCAAAAAGTTGAAACCTGCACAGATGTCCCTGTAATCGCGGCCAAAATCGGGACTTACAAGCAGGAGTGAAATCATGTGAGTTCAGCTGATCTGAACCTGAGCTTAAACCCAAAAGCAAGAATTTATGATTTTGCAGCTTATCAATTCTTAGATAAGATTTCTGTATTTGTTTTCTTTTTTTGCCTTTCTTGCTTTCATTTTCATCTAGGGATCTGGCCAGTAAGTCTGTTGTTATTTGACAGAACAAGCTCTCCTGCATATGTATCAATAAGGGGGATTGAGTCAAACAAATTACCACTGACAGGGCATACAAAAGTTAGCTTTTTAAAGTAAATCCTTTATCCCAAAAGGAACCAAACTGTTGCTGTAACTTAATTGGTGTTTGGCTTCAATTTGTTAGTGTATCTAATACTGCTAGTACATCTAACACTCCCCACCTTCCCATCTCAGACTGACAATGCTGCTGTCCAGGGTGGAGGCACTCTAATACAGAAGATGTGTTACTGGCCAGGTCATCAGGTGAAAACAGAGGGGAAAAAAGGCTTAAACAGAAAACGAATACAGCTAATTATTAGACATCTAATTATTAGACATGTGCATTAGTTTTAGTCCGAATGCATTTTCGTCCGAATTTCAGGTATTTTCATTATCGTTTTAACAAATGAAAACAAATCCAAAATCTGAAAGATTCGACATAAAAAATGCTTTATTTTCGTCTTCGTTGCTACAACAGTTGAATATAGATAGGGGATTCGACATGACGCTGACATTAGCGATCTGTGTCTATCGAACCTGTGTTCAAATGTGCCTAACCTTAACTCTATTAGTCCAAGATTATTCTACATAGAGAGGAAAGATTCCACATAGAGAAAAAAGATTCAACATTATAGAGACGGTGTTGGGGTAGACCATTCGATATGAATGACGAAGATTTGACGAAGCAGCGAAACACATACAAACATTGAATCTGTCATTGAAGGCTTATGGTGTCTATCGAAAGTTCTAAGAAGAATCGACAGGCAGCTAAACTGTACGACGCTGCAGTCATGCATTTCCAGTCAAATGCTCGGCCCATAGGCTATAGAAGAATTTGAATGTTGGTTGACTAGTAATAATAATTTATAAATATATTTATTACTAGTGTCATACAACATTAGAATTCTATAGCTTGTAGGTGGAACATTAGACTGGAAATGTATGATTGCAGCGTCGTACAGTTTAACTGCTCCGTAGTGCTCTCTTCTTAGAACATTCGACCGACACCATGAGCCTTCAACGACAGATTCAACCTTATTTAATTCGGATTTTCGGACAAATGCATTTTTTAACAAAACAAAATAAATAAAAACTAATTTCGGGAGTAACTAAATAAATGTATTTTTCGGAAAAAAATATATTCCAAAACTAAATATTTCAGTGTGCACATGTCTACTAATTATTGGTAAGCTGAAATGTATTACATTTATGGTTTCAGGTCTAATACCGCTTTAATTACTATTTAAATGTTACTTTTTACTGATTCTTAGAAGAGCCTTGTCTCGGATTGTTTTTTTTCATATACCCTTCTTAGTGCCTTAGGCCGCGTACACACGGTCAGTATATCGGATGAGAACGGTCCGAAGGACTGTTTTCATCGGTTAACCGATGAAGCTGACTGATGGTCTGATGTGCCTACACACCATCGTGTCAGAACGCGGTGATGTAAAACACAACGACGTGCTGAAAAAAGCGATGTTCAATGCTTCCAAGCATGCGTCGACTTGGTTCTGAGCATGCACGGCTTTTTAACCGATGCTTTTGCATACTAACGATTGGCTTTGACCTATCGGTTAGGCGTCCATCGGATACATTTTAAAGCAAGTTCTCTTTTTTTTGACCGAAGGATAACTGACCGATGGGGCCCACACACGATCGGTTTGGACCGATGAAACTAACCTTCAGTCCGTTTTCATCGGTTTTGACCGATCGTGTGCATGCGGCCTTATTTGACCAAGAGACCTGCAGCTAGGCAACCTTTATATAGTTACCTTCTTTCTTGTACAAAGGGTTTCTTATTTCCATTGTTGTGGTAGAGCAAATCAACTAGATTCAAGATCCAGCAGATAAAAGTAGTAGTTGTAGGAAGACGAATTTATTAATCCCAGGGTAAATCCTGGAATATATTTATATATATATATATATATATATATATATATATATATATTAGCTCATAGAGGTATATTCCATAGAGAGCCTTGCAAGAATGAAAAAGAGATCATTCAGTATGTGTGTATGAATATACACACACATACAAGTCATCAGTTGTATAATAAAAGCTGTGCAATACCTGGATGGAGAGGTTCAGCCACGTGCATCCACCGCCATATGTCAAATGGGTAAGTCAGACTAGGCCCTTCATAATGCTCCAACCTTCTGCACTTATCCAGCCTGGCCACTGGGTGATGATGTCACGAGGCCTGATACCTGATTGCGCATGCGCTGCCAATATCGGCGCACATGTGTTGCCTCATTGAAGCCCTGGACAACAGGGCAGAAGGGGATCCGCTTGTTTACACTGGCAGATCCCCGTTCTGCCTCTGTACTAGGCGATTGCTAGTGGATATCGAGTCCGCCCGACCCGCGGGAATGCTCCCGTAGCATGCCGCCGGCAGCGCGTGTCCACCTGAAGCTATGCCTGCGTGAGCCACTGTACAGGTACGGCGATTCACATAGTGCTGCCAACCTGCCACAGTATATGTGCGTGAGCTGGATGGCAAGTGGTTAATATTTTAACCAGACCCTTATCTGGGCATAAGGGCTAGTTGGCTAGGAAATAGGGGGCAGCAAGTATGCCCCCCCCTTCCTGTACCATACAAGGCCACATGCTTAGTATGATACATGGGATACCTTCCAATGGGAAGGCAAATGCCCCCCCCCCCCTACAAGGCACTATTTCCCAGTGGTGAAGAACATAGGCCTATTCCCCTTCTCCTCAAAGAAACAGGTTTTACGGCATGTTATAAATGTTTTAACAAGCAGTGGAATGCAAAGTCAACATTAACTGGTTTAGCTATAAACTATACATAATTCAAAACCTCTGTTATGATTAAATTAGGTTAATACTGGTTATTCCACGAAATGAAGAAGATCACTATCATCATTTAAAGACAAAATACTCCTATCTTCAATAGGATAGCAGGCCTGTGAGGCACATTACTTCTTGCAAGGAAAGTATTTTTTAAGAACATGTCATGAGCGGTCTTGTTTAAAAGGTTATGTAATGTTGCACAATAAAATATAAGTTATTGAATTGCGGCATGTGGTATACTTGGAATATTAACACATTTAGAAATCTACATCTCATAAAGTGGCAGCTGCATGATCAAAATGACTTTGATATCCCATCCGCCATGATCCTTAGACCCCATGATTGATCAAGTCTTTTATGGCCACACCCTCCTCAGGAACCAGAAAAGGCAGACTGCCTAATCAGTCTGGAGCTCTGCTTTATCATCAAATGAAGAACATCCACCAAGGTTTATTTTATGGGAGCCCACACCAATCTGATGTCTTTTGACTGAACTTACTGGAATTTCCAAGGCTTTGTTAAAGCGGTATTAAACCCAAAGGCAAACATTTATTATATCGCAGCTTACCAATTCTTAGATGTGATGGCTGCATTCGTTTTTTTCTTTTAGGCCTTCTGTTCTTTATTTTTACCTAGTGATCTGGCCAGTAAATATGTTGTTTTTCAACAGAACAAGCTGTCTTGCACATGTAGCAGTTATAGGGTTGAGACAAACCAGTTACTACTGATAGAGGCCCTTACAATGATCAGCTCTTATTTATTTACGATATGTAGAACGTTTATCCTAAAAGAAAAAAAAAATGTTTGCTATAACTGCTTATAAAGTGTTAGCAATCTAATACTGCCCTCCTCTCAGACTGACAATCCTGCTGTCAAAAAGTACCACTGTTCTCCTTCATCCAGAGTGGGGGCACTGTAATACAGCAGGGGGGGGGGGCAAAAAATAAATAAAACAAATGCAGCCATGATAGGCAAGCTGCAATATATTATTTTGTTTTTGTTTTGGGTTTAATGCCTCTTTAACCACTTCATACCCGCCCACCGTGAAATGACGGTGGGCGGGATACTCAATTATCCTGACATCACGTCATATGACGTGATGTCAATTTAAGCCACTAGGTGGCGCGCGCGCGCCGCCGGCGCCGCGCGCGCGCACCCATCGCGTAACTAAGAACACCGTGCGCGTGCCCGGCGGCCGCGATGGCCGCCGGGCACCCGCGATTTTCGTGTAACTGAGCTGGGACGTGCAGCTCTGTGTGTAAACACAGAGCTGCACGTCCCTGTCAGGGAGAGAGGAGATCGATTGTGTCCCTTGTACATAGGGACACAATCGGTCACCTCCCCCAGTCACCCCCCTCCCCCCACAGTAAGAACACACCTTAGGATACACATTTAACCCCTTCCCCGCCCCCTAGTGGTTAACCCCTTCCCTGCCAGTCACATTTATACAGTAATCAATGCATATTTATAGCATTGTTCACTGTATAAATGTGAATGGTCCCAAAAATGTGTCAACAGTGTCCGATGTGCTGGCTATAATGTCGCAATCCCGAAAAAAAAAACGCAGATCGCCGCCATTCCTAGTAAAAAAAATAAAAAATCATAATTATGTCCCCTATTTTGTAGGCAATATAAAGTTTGCGTAAACCAGTCACTATACGGTTATTGCGATTTTATTTTAAATTTTTTTTTTACCAAAAATATGTAGAAGAATACGTATCGGCTTAAACTGAGATAATTTTTTTTTTTTTTTTTTTTATGGGATATTTATTATAGCAAAAAGCAAAAAATTTGGTGTCTTTTTTCAAAATTGTCGCTCTTTTTTTGTTTATAGCCTAAAAAATAAAAACCGCACAGGCGATCAAATAGCACCAATAGAAAGCTCTATTTGTGGGAAAAAAAGGACGCCAATTTTGTTTGGGAACCACATCGCACGACCGCGCAATTGTCAGTTAAAGCGACGCAGTGCCGGAAGCTAAAATTTTGTATGGCCAGGAAGGGGGTGTAGGTGCACAGTAGGCAAGTGGTTAAGTACTTCCCTTCTTGATCTATTTTTGTTTACTGTTGCATTGTTGTATTTTTTCCTTTATAATACCCTTTTTCTGTAAATATTTTGTTTGCACCGTTATACTCACAGAATTTAGGAGAATCCCTGTCTTTTTGTTTTCAATTTATCTTTATTGTACATTTTTCTCCAATACATAAAACATTTTAATATTTAAACATGATACTGTTACTTTATCCATATATATTAGCTCATTATTTAATATACAGAATCCTGAGCAAACTACAGAAACCTCATTATCATTAAAACAATATATACAACTTCCAATCTACTTGCAAAACCATTCATTCTTCTCCCAATTCATCCCCCCAGCAGAAGAGCACTGCTATCTAGTAAATCGATGAAGTATTCCTGTCTGTCATATCAGTGTGTTTTACAGACATTGATTAAAAGTCATAATTATTTTTGCAGGAATTTTGAAGGTTGATATAAATATCTGGTGGCAAATTAGCATGTGAACTGAGTGGTTAACTAAACCCTGTGTTCACTCTCAGTATGCTGGCACCTAGATTGTGAGCTGGGAAATCTTAGTGCAGGGGGAGGCTGAGAGTGTCATTGTTGTTTGGTACAAAATAGTGTGAGCTTCACCAGCTGATTGGTGAAGACGGTCAGGGTTGAACACCACATTGATCACCTTGCACTAGATATTTTCTCTTTCTCGGACCATTCTCTGTAAGCCTGAGGCAGCGTACACACGATCAGACCGGTTCGATAAAACTGGCCTTAAGGCCAGTTTCATCGGACCAAATCGATCGTGTGTACGGCCCATCGGACCGTTGTCCGTTGGACCAAAGTTTTAAAACTTGCTTTAAAATCTGTCCGACGGACGCCTGACTGACCATCGGACCAAACCGATGGTTAGTACGCAAAAGCATCGGGCTGAAAACCTGCGCATGCTCAGAATCAAGTCGACGCATTCTTGGAAGCATTGAACTTCGTTTTTTCAGCACGTCGTTGTGTTCTACGTCACCGCGTTCTGGTCTGATCGGATTTTGTCCCGATGGTGTGTATGCACATCAGACCATCAGGCCACTTCAGCGTGAACCAATGAAAACGGTTCGTCGGACCATTCTCATCAGTTTGGTCTGATCGTGTGTACGTGGCCTTAGAGATAAAGGTGCCTGAACATCCCGGTAGATCAGCAGTTTTTGAAACACTCAGACCAGACCATCTGGCACCAACAACCATGCCACATTCAAAGTCACTTAAATCCACTTTCTTCCCCATTCCGATGCTCAGTTTGAACCTCAGCAAGTCGTCTTCACGTCTAGATGCCTGTATATATATTTATATATATATATATATATATATATATATATATATATATATATATATATATATATATATATATATATATA
Source organism: Rana kukunoris (assembly GCA_029574335.1). Taxonomy (NCBI): domain Eukaryota; kingdom Metazoa; phylum Chordata; class Amphibia; order Anura; family Ranidae; genus Rana; species Rana kukunoris. Next base: position 69,196,841 of record CM056056.1, on the reverse strand, counting down.
TATATATATATATATATATATATATATATATATATAAGTATATGCCTATATATATATATATATATGTATATATATATATAAAAAAAACATGTATTTTTTTTGTTAGACAATAATGTATATTATATAGTTAAATATGTAGTTGTGTAGTTAATTATACAAAGCAAGTGATGCAAGAGATTAGAACATTGTATTCAGATTACCAAGCCCTTTTTCATAATTTTTATGTTTCAAATGTATTTTATTTTTTTAAAGAGGAAAATAGATAAATAAGGTATAGCAAGTCCTTAAGGGCCATACACATAGTAGGATTACATGAACAATACTACCACAGGCCCAAAATGACTACAATGGCACATCAGATGTATAATGTCATCCATAAAAGATCAATGTAACATCAGTTATACATAGAAAATAAACAATATATTCAACCCTTCACAGGAAAACATAACACTGGATTATAGACCATGTGGCAAGTACATGACATGTGTATGGCTCATATTAACTGAAACAGACTAGCAACAGAAGAGGAAAGAGAGGGGAGAAAGAAGAAAAAAGTGACATCGGGATCTGTGCATTGAACCATAGCCTTGGCTGGATCCAAATACACCTAGAATAGTCAAAATCAGGCTATACATTTTATTTAAAATTGTCAGAGTCCAAGTAGAGAAGCCAAAGACACCAGATGTCAAAATGGGCTGTTCTCTTGCATAACTGCACCAGCATTTTCTCAGCCTTCACAATGTGGCACAATTTCTTGGCCCACTTAGCAGTTGTGGGACTAACTGAAGATTTCCAGTGTCGTGGTATAACTGCGTAAGCTTTGAATAGAAATAAGCAAAGGAGGTCCTTCTTAATGAGAAAAACAGATCCAGGTAGGATAGTCAGAAGGGCAATTTGAGGGGTGCATGTATGCCACACAAGGTGACATAATGAAATAATGCAAAACATTATATAAAAGAGATTGAATACCAGGACAATCCCACTAGATTAGTCTTAGGCCGCGTATACACGAGCAGACAGATTTGTTCAAATCGGTCGGGCCGACCGATTTAAAAAAATCTGTCTGCTGGGGACGTATTGGTTTGATCGTGTACACACGATCAAACCAAAATCCCCGCCGCCAGACGGCGCGGTGACATGGCGGTGACGTTGACGCCGCCACGTCACCGCACCATGAAGTAAAACACTTCCGCGCATGCATCAAAACCATTCGGCGCGTGTGCGAGAAGACATGTCTGCTGGTTAGCGTACTAACCAGCAGACATGTCGGGCGGATGGGTTCCCAGCCGACAGATTTCAAAGCATGCTTTGAAATCTGTCGGGTGGCCAAATCCTTCGGCTCGCCCGTACACACGGTCGAATCTGTCTGCTGGGACGGTCGGGCCGACCGTTTCCAGCAGATAGATTTGATCGTGTGTACGCAGCCTTAGGGTAGCATCCAACAGTTGTCTGGAATTAGAGGTAGCATTCTAGCTCCTATCATAATATTGTATTTATTGGCGTATATCACTCACTTTTTTACCCTGAAAATAGAGCGTAAACTGTGCCTGCGTGTTATACGCAGGGGGCTGTGGCAATTTTTTTCCCTGAAACTTCCCTCTTAAAGTTAGGGTGCGTGTTATACGCCGATTAAATACGGTAATTTAAAATGATTTGCTTAGTTGATCTTAATACATTATTTTTTTCCTAAGATTTTTGAGCCCAACTTTAATTTCTTGATTTTTCAAACTATATATTATTGGGTTCAATATTGGAATTATTACACCAGATAAAAGAGCAAAAAACTTGTCCCTTGCTGGAGAATAGCTTGATGTAGGTCTCATGTATAAACAAAATAAAGTCCCATAGAAAATAATAACACAAGTTAGGTGGGAGGAACAAGTAGAAAATGCTTTACGTTGACCTTTAGATGTTTTAATCTTTAGAATTGTGGAAATAATAAACATGTAAGATATTATGGTAAACAGAAAAGCATTAAATGTTATTAGTACACCCTCTATATAATTCATAATTTCAACCTCAAATGTACTGCTGCAAGTAAGCTTCAATATAGCGGCAATATCGCAATAAAAATGATCAATGAATCTCAATCCACAAAAGGACAGTTTAGAGACTAACACAGTATGTCCTATCGTAATTACAAAACTAAAGGTCCATGCCCAAGTAGCAAGTGATGCACACTTAACTAAACTCATTAACAAAAAATATCTTAGCGGATGGCAGATTGCTAAATATCGATCATATGCCATGACCTCCAGTAGGAGTACCTGTGTACATGTCAGTGCTATGTAAAAATACATTTGGGTCATGCATCTAGCAAAAGAAATAACGTTGTAGAATGTGACCAGCATGTTCAGTACATTTGGTAAAATATTTGAAGCATATATGATGTCTGCAGCTGAAAGGTTCATCAAAAATATATACATGGGAGTGTGCAAATTGGGATTTCCTAAAATAATGGTAAATATACTTAAGTTCCCAAAGATGATGCTAAAATATACGAGTAAGAAAATCAGAAATACTGGAAACCGAGCCGCTGGAATGTCAGATAGACCTCTGATAGAGAAACTTGTTCCATTGAATTTGCCTTCTAAATTCATTTTCAGAGTAATTTCAGAGGATCTTCAAAAGGATCTAAACATGAGAAAAATGTGGAAAACATTGAAAAACGAAACAGTGCAGCGCAAATCACAAATAAATAGATAAATTAATTAATTATAATCAATTCATAAATATAAACAATAAGCAAAATTTAGAATATTTAAATAAGCATGTGGCAAGTGAAGAAAGTCCGTAGGACTAATCAATTCATATATATATAAACAATAAGTAAAAATAAAAAATAAATTTAATAAGCATGTGGCAAGTGAAGAAAGTCCATAGGAGATGTTCCACCAGTGTCAGATCCACAGAATAAACGTGTGACAATCCCTCCACCATAGGTCTCACTATACACTCTCACCTCCAGTTCTGACCCCTGGTATTAGCAGTAGGTCAGAATAAGCAGAGAAATCAATCGATAATATCCCCAAAGTACACTTCCTCTTCAGAGAGTTAAACCAATTTCCACAGAGACGGCTAAGAATAGCTCCAGGCTCAGCATAAACATAGGTAAAACACCGGGAAGATAAGGGGAAAAAACGATCTAAGAGCTCTCCGTTTTTAACCAGGCATAGGCATTTATTTAAAAGGCGATATACTCACAAACATCATGATAAAAACAGCACGTCATGTGTGGTTCATTCAGCAGGGCGGGTGACATCATCAGAAGCAGCCTGTCGCCCAGAGTACATGTTACGTTCAAAGAACTTCATCAGCGGGGCGTGGAGAAAAATGTGGTTGATGTTTGAAAAGCAGATCAGAAGACCAGAGAAGGAGCTACAGTTTTTTGGCTCACATACCATTTAAGTATTTGTCCGTTTAAAGCAGTGGTTCTTAACTCCTTTCCCAACAGGCCAGGTTTGCAATATAATTTGCTGCTCAGCAATAGCAGTATTCTAGCTTGCGTCTCCCCAAGGTAATACTTAATATCTGGTCTGTTAGTGGGTCCCGAGAACAGGGGTTAAGAACCACTGGTTTAAAGGCTTCAGCTAATTGTGATGTTTTTTGAAAAAGAGAAACTAATATGATATAAATTAACTTTGTCTATGTTATAGGACCATACTTAGTAAGATCCTTAAGCCGTGTACACACGACCATTTTTTATGTCATGGGGAAAAACTTAGGCCCAGATTCAGGTACATCTGCACATTATTGGACCGGCGTAGCGCACCGCCTTTACGTTAGACTTGCGCAATTTTGCCGCGTAATCCCCCTATTCTCGTAGCTTTTGCGCAGGAAATTGCGCATGCGTAACGTTTTTTCCGAGGCGTAAGGAGGAGTAATACAAATTGGGAAGGACGTGGGCATGTTACATTGAAATGAGCCGTGACCCCATGCAAATGAAGGGCCGGCCGGCTCGCGCATGCACGCTTGAAGGAGACCATGTCAGCTCCGCTGTGCGCATGCTCACAACTCGGGAGCGGCGCAATCAGTGAAATAGGAAATGGACTAGGGCAACGTTGTGAACTACGCAAACAGCATAAATAGACACACACAAACGCACTTGCATTGCAAAAGTACATCCCTTTGCCCCTTCCCATTTAACCTAGTGCTTTTGTCCTGTTGTTCGTTGCGGTGTGTTTTGTAGTTGTCAGATTAGTGTTCTGTGTGATCAAGTGTTTGTTAGTAGATCTTTGAAAGTGTTTTTTGATAAGTGTTTGAGAGACTGTTTGTTTGATTGATATATTTCTGTTCATTTGTTTTCCTGCTGTTTTTTTGTTTTGTTTTTTTGTGACTGTTTCTTGCTGAGTAGTTTTCTCTTTGTGTGTGTTCTTGCTTGATTGGTTGTGCTTGTTTGTGTGAGTGAATTTTGTTGACTGGGAGTGAGTTTTTTGGGAAGTATGACAGAGAGAAAGAGAAAGCTCAATTTTACAGTTGGGGAAAAACAAATTCTTGCCCGGGCCATTAGCGAGTATGGGCGTTTCCTCCACGGCCCAGACAGTGCCAACACCAACCCGGCCAGGAGGAGGGAGATTTTGGATATGATCACTGAGCAGGTCAATTCAGCGGGGCAGGGGGAGACACGGACCCGGTCTGGGATTGACAAAAAAATCAATGACCTCCGGCGTCTGGTCAAACAGAAGCTGGCCAGAATGCATGCCCATGCCAGGGGCACAGGAGGGGGCCCACCATGCCGTATTAGGCTGACAGCGGAGGAGCGTGCGGTGGCCCTGACCTTTCATCGGCATGAAGTTGACGGCCTGCCCGGCTTTGACTCAAGTCCGGAGCCTGTGGTGCCAGGTACGTTTTTTTTTTAATATCAGGTGTGTAGCATGTGTGGGGGAGGGGGTGAAAGGGAATATGTGGCAAGTGTGTGGATCCTCCAACCTGTGAATGTTTTGTGTCCTCCACAGATGTGCAGGAGGGTGCAGGGCCATCTGGCCTGACCGCACCAACCCCAGGACAGCAGCCTAATGAGGCCCCCCCAACAAGGCCGGAGTCCGCGGAGGAGGTTCAAGAGGAGGAGGAGAATCATGAGGAGGAGGAGAATCATGAGGCGGAGGAGTCCATGTCAGGCACTGGACGTTTGGTTTTTTAAGACTCTTCCCCTCTGGCTGGCAGCAGGCAGCCCTCCCTAAGGGGGAGCCCCCCCCTCCTCCCCCAACATGGCTCCCCTCACAAGGGCCTCCCCTTCTCCCCAGCCACAAGCATCAGCTGGAGGCAGGATTTCATCCCAGAACACCAGGGGGGTGGCCGATCTTCTGCCCGCCACTCTGAGAAGGGACCAGTTCCTCCAGACCCACCATCTGGGACAGGTCAGCCAGACATTGGTGCGGATGGAGGAGAGCCTGTCCTCCATCAAGAATACGCTGGGGAACCTGGACTCCCACTCCCGGGCTTTCACAACCTGCCTAAACGAACTGCAGACAACATCAGCAGGCGTTGGGCAGGATGTGAGGGCCCTTACCCTGGCTATCCAGGCCAACACGGCAACACTTGGTGCTGCCCTGGACAGAATAGCTGTGGCCTTGGAGGGCAGGCCCCCAGGTGGGCAGAGATCAGGGGCTGCTCCTTCTTCCCCGGTTTTACCCCTCCCCCATGAGTCTCCCCTGAGAAGCCGGGGCCGTGGCCGGGGGCGCCCCAGGTGTGGCTCACGCAAAGGGCATTCATTTGTTTTTTCCCCTTTTTTTTTTTTTTGGCTGGAAAATTTTTGCTTTTGCAGGTAATTTTTTTTTTTGGGTTGTGAATGCTGTTTGAATGTGGGGGTGACATTCCTGCCGGAAAAGGGGTGTCACCCTCAATTTTGGTGGAGTAGGGTTCCCCCGGACCAGGGAGAAGTGATCCCCAGGTCCGTGTGAATGGTGTATGAATGTACAGTGACATAATTGGAGCCTTGGCGTGGCGTTGCTGCTCACAAGTCCTGCATGGTGGACTGGTGCCAATCCAATTTGATGTGGATGTGGGGTGTGTGTGCTAGGGACCACAGTGGTGTGCATGCATGCATTCTCATTGTGCCATGATTAATGTGTGTGTTTAACGTGCAAAGATGCCCAATGTGAGTTGTCTCCTGGCTGCTCTTCCCTCAGAAGACGGGGTAGCCTCGGTTAGGGGGGGATTGTCTGGTTCAGGGGTCAGGTCATCACGTAGGGCAATCTGCAGGCCCTTTCTTACTGCGAAGTTGTGCAGCATGCAACATGCACCGATAATCTGGCACACAAAGTTTGGGGAATACAAGAGGGTACCCCCAGACTTATCCAGGCATCGGAAACGTGACTTTAGTAGGCCAAAGGTGCGCTCCACCACTGCTCGTGTTTGGGCATGTGCTTGATTGTATCTTTCCTCTCCTGGAGTTTGGGGGTTCCGGATAGGAGTCATGAGATGGGGTCCCAGTGGATATGCAGAGTCACCTGTAAGGGAAAAGACAGGAGGATGTTAGTCATGCATGTGGCCCTTGTGATGTGTGCATCATGGGAGGGGATAGTCATGCCTGACTCCCATGTCACTCACCAACCAGCCAGGTGTCCCCATACACGTTCTGTTCGAATTCCATTCGGATGTGGCATTGATTGTATATGTAGCTGTCATGGCTGGACCCTGGATGTTTGGCACGGACGTGCCATATGAGGCCTTGGGCATCGACTATCACCTGTACATTGATGGAATGCCAATGCTTCCGATTGCGGTACATGTGCTCTGTCTCCTGGGGGGGCTGGAGTGCCACATGTGTGCAATCAATGGCCCCCACAGTGCGTGGGAATCTGGCAATTCTGTAGAAATCTGTCATTGCCTTCAGTCGCAGGTCCTCAGTGGTGGGTTTGATGATTTGGTTGGCCATGCGTCTGAGGATTGCAGGGACAACCTGGTGCACACATCTGCTCATGGAGGATTGTGACATCCCAGCCACCACTCCATTTGTTCTTTGAAAAGAGCCACTGGCAAGGACATGGAGTGTTGCCATGACCTTGACCAGTGGCTGCACTGCATGTGAGCGGTGTGTTGGGCTGGTGATGTCCTCCTACAGGGTTGTGGTTAATTCCAGGATGACATGAGGGATGAATCTGAAGATGCGAAACACCTCAGAATCACTCATGCCAAACAGGTCTATGCGGGTACGGTATATCCTCTCCCGTGCCATCCTCCGTGCCATCCTCCGTACCCTCATCCTTCTTTGTTCATCTAAAGTCAGTAGTATAGCTATGTGCGACGATGCCCCTGGCATGGTGGCATACAGATTGTTGTGCAACACGTGTGACTGCTGAGCTCCTCACTAACAGTGTTGCTTTATCTAACAAGTAGACTTTTTTTCTCTTTTTAGACCAGCTTTTATATGGTCTAATTGTAGACAGGACATTTTGCTGTTGCGCACACTGCGTCGCATGCGCTGCCCCAACGTTCTTTTGTGGATCCCCGTAAGTCCCTCATTAGCATATTTGACTAGAAAATCAATGGTCTGTGTAGCGCACTTTTGCGCGGACGGATGCGCCAGTCTAACAAAATTACGCGGGACAAAGAAAAGTAGATTTTTTGCGTATCTCGTTCTGGGAATGCCGTGCATCGAAACGCACGCGCACATTTCGACTTACGCACGCGCATCTCCTGTTGCGCAGGCGTAATCGCTCTGTGAATCTGGGCCTAAGTTTTTCTCTACGTGATTCTTGTCAAGCCTGCCTTGCATACACTTGATCGTGAAAAAAAGCACGGTGATGTACAACACGTTCAATGGCATTATAAAGGGGAAGTTCCATTCGGATGGCGCCACCCTTTGGGCTGCTTTTGCTGATTTTGCGTTAGTAAAAGTTTGGTGAGGGGCGATTTGCGCTTTTCAGTCTTCGTGCTTTTCAGTCTGTTACAGCGTGACGAATGTGCTATCTCCATTACAAATGCTAGTTTTACCAAAACGAGTGCTCCCGTCTCATAATTTGCTTCCGAGCATGCACATTTTTTCCCGTTGTTAAAGCCTACACGCAAACGTTTTTCATGATGTGAAAAACGACAAGAAAAATTAGAGCATGTTCTAAATTTTTAATGCCCATTTTTCACGCTGAGAAAAATGCTCTGGAGCCTACACGCGACCGTTTTTAATGACCAATTTAAAAAATGGCATTTTTCCCATCATGAAAAATGGTCATGTGTACGCGACATAAGAGTTTGGTTAGTAGGTTTTTGCCTCACCAAACAAATGATAAGACATTTAGTGCACCTTTCCTTATTAGAGTCCCCTCTGCTTCCCTAGTGTTTTTGTAATATAATATATTTAAAACAAGGGTGAGCTATACTTAAGCTCTTGCATAAAATAAAATAAATACAAAAACAGAATGTAGACCTGGTAATGTACATATTTCTCTGTATTTATCAGTGGATGGTCAAAACAGGTTAACTTTCAAAGGAATTTCCATACACTGTCTCAACAGTAGTAGACCAACAGGCAGTGTTAAATCAAAACATTGTTTATCTCTACTTTGGGCTAAAAAATGTACACATCCAAAAACAGAATTTGTGAGATGTAGATTAATAAATTATTGGGGTATCTACAATACTTTGGAAATAGAAAACATAATTTTTCTACTTTAAAACAAAAAAAAATACTACATTGCTATCCTCGCCCTTTATCAATAACATACGGTTATTGTGTTCTCTGCTAGCAAATACAGCTAAAAATATGCAATTTACTTGTGATGTATTGTATAACAGATTTCCCCTTTTTCATTGTTATACTGATTACTGTGGGTTAGTTATGTAACCTTATAGCACTTACACTTTCCTGGAAAAAGACATTGAGATTATTCCTACGATACATTTGGACAGTTTGTTTTAAGTTCTTTTTAAGAGGTTCACCAAAGCCTACTGATAGTCAAGTTTTTCTAAACAGCCAGGACTCAAATGGATATTTTGAACACAAACATTTTAAACATAAAATAATGTACTTACCTATACATATATGTGTCCAAATGCCTTATCATATATAAAGATATAAAACAGCAGGATAGAACATAAGGAGAAAATGTCAAAGGCCTCCTATTTATACTGTGTGAGACAAATTACCATCTCTGTTGAGAGATGGTATTATGGGGATTAAAATTATCATTGACTCTTTGTATGAAGGACAAAAACAGCTGAACGTCTCTAATGATTAAAAAAGTAAACTTAAAGGGGAAAATGTAGCCTTTAGAACCCTTTATTATTAAAGAAAAACATGACACACACTCAGCCAATCCAAGCAAAATGTTGGCTTTGGCTCATTTCTTTTCTAAAAAATTCTAGATAACCCAAGCAGATACATATTAGCCATTCCCAAATTATCACAATTGCATTTAGAAAGCCTTACAATATATAATACATTACAGACAAAGAAATTCTGCATACCTTAAAAAAACTCAAACAGCCCATCATCTAAAGCTTGTCAGCACTCTATTATACAAAAATAGTATCTAATATTTTAGCTCACACTTAGCTAAACTATTGAAATGGTCTTAAAATGGTCTTAAAAATACCTCTGGGGTCCTTTATGACCAGCCATGATTCCAAAAAGATGGGATTTTATATGAGACACATGTAGTGATGTATCTCCATCCCTATATGTATAATAAAGGAAAAAGTTTGGGACTTTTTATGAGGCATAAAATAGAACCTTGTTCTGTAATAACAATAATAACATTTTTATTTGCATAAACATATATCAATCACATTGCAGTAATATGCATATGTGGAAAAACTAAATATATGTACAAATCATTAAATGTTGCTGTTCATATATATATATATATATATATATATATATATATATATATATATATATATATATATACACAAAGACGATTGAGCAGCACATGGTAGTAATAAGTATTCATATATATATATGAGCTTCGAAAAAAACAGGTCGTTCGTGCCAAATTCGAGTGAAGCGTCACAGCCCATAATTCACTGCGACATTGCGCGCTGATGATTGGCCAAGCATGCGCTATGACCCGCATGCTTGGCCAATCACAGCACGCAAAAAACGGAGAGCCATAATTGGCCTAAGCCAGGGTGGCTTTGGCCAATTATGGCTCAGGGCTTTAGCACACGCCCCACACTATAATAGGCTGCCTGCAGCGCGGCCTCGTGTAGTGTGTTTCGGGCTTGTTCCAGATCAGACAGAGAGAGAGAGATTGTCTTTTTTTCTAGCTAGATAGAGCAGGCAGGCTCGTCAGTTAAATTTACAGTGTGTAGAGGATATATATACATCCCAGGAGTTGTACATATATTTATACACTGTATAGTTTAGTTCTTCCTAATCTGTCAGGCAGTTGATTGTGCTATCTGCAGTGTTCTCACGTGTTGTATTGCCTGTGTGCTCAGTGCACCTAAACCAACTTGCTGTATACTGCAAGTTTGCTCAATACTTTGCAACTAAACCCACTTGGTGCATAGTGCAAGTTTGCTCCTAACTTTGCACCTAAACACACTTCGTATATAGTGCAAGTGTGCTCATTACTTTACAAGTAAACCCACTTGGTGCTTAGTGCAAGTGTGCTCATTACTTCAGCCCTCAAAATTTCCACTTGCCTACTAGCATTTGGCGAGTGGATTTCAGCTGGGGGCGAGTGATGACAGGGCTGCATGACCAATCTCCCTCCAATCAGGCCTCCTGATGAGATTGGCGGCCAGGGAAGAAAGGTGCATGCTTGGGAAAAGTAGTCTGGAGAGCCACGCACAGGCAGAGTAGTACACAGGTGCTCTCCTTACAATTCTCATTAGGCCATGGGACCTAACAGTATGACCTCTCTGAGCCTGCCCCCCTCCCCCGACCAATGTAGCTGGAGAACAGAAAGTAATGAGTGAGGTGAAGGATTGCAAAAATTACCACTCCGGTGCAGCGCTCAATGAAAGTTGCCCCGACGAGAGTGGCAGCCTTCCAGTTTGTGCAGTTTTCTTCTCCTTGTGCTCTAAGGCTGCATTAACTTTTAACTTTTTTTTTTTTTTTTTTAACAAATTCTTTCCATTGCTGTCTATGGCCGAACGCCAATGCCGCCTGAAAAAAAGGGTTCGGGCCTTTTTTTTAGGCGGCAGGCGTACGGCGTTTCAGCGTTCGGCGTGAGATGTGAACCATCTTATAGACAGCAATGGAAATTCGCCCCTCCAGCAGCACGAGCGTCGGGCGTTTTGTCACCAAGGTGTGAATAGAGTGTCCAACAGTTCAGCCTGAGCACTGTGAACAGACTGGTCTCAATGTGTGCTGTGTGGTGTCAGTGTACGCTGTGCTATGGTGTCAATGGCTATGCAGTTGTGTGGATCTCAGCGCTGGATTGTACTCCCTCCCACTGTGCTGCAGCTCCTCTCCTCACTGCCAGCCTGAATAAAAGGGGGCAGTGGGGACATGCAAGCGTGGAGCCGCACACACAGGCTCCTGATGATGAGATGAATAGGAGAGGGAGAGAGAGGATGGATGGGAGTTGCAGAGGAGACAGCAAGAGAATGGGAAAGAGACCCAGTCAGCGGTGATCGGTGTGGCTTTGGGGGCAGTTACAAGCACCGATCACTGCTGTATGAACTTTAAAGCAGCTGAAAAGGGGGTAGATCAGTGCTTGCAACTCCCCGGTCGCACCGATCACCCCGACTGCCCAGGTATTGGGTAAAGCATCGAAGCATTTGCCTGAGTACAAGTACTCGGGGAAATGCTCCGTATCGTATCACAGGCAAGGATATTGCTGTTGCTAAGACTGCACCTAAATTAGTCGACCGATATGGGTTTTCCCCAAAAATTGCATTTGAAAGACCTGGGGTCTCTGCTTAAAAAAAATATATATATATAATTTTTGGGGGTTCCAAGTAATTTTCTAGCAGAAAATACAGGATTTTTAATTGTAAGCAACAAGTGTCAGAAAAGATTTAGCCTTTAAATGGTTAAACTGAGAACTTCTACACAGGAGTTCAGTTCATTGATAAGTAGCAACATTGTATATCTTTTCCTTAAAACTTGGCAGGCTGCCCAGAGACAAGTCTCTCCTACATGGGAAACTTTAGGCAACTTGCAATGACTCATAGAAGTCAATGCAAGTCACGCTGAAGATTAAATTGGCTTTTTTATTTTTTAAACAATCGGCCGATGCCAATTAAAAAGTGTCAAAAATCGGCCGATATATCGGTCGACCTCTAACCTAAATCAACCATTTATAAGATTAAGAGGTTCAATTGTTGTGGAGAAGGCTTCAGGTCACCCAAGAGAGTCCAACAAGCGCCAGGACAATCTCCTTCAGTTTATTCAGCTGCAGGATCGGGGCACCACCAGTGCAAAACTTTCTCAGGAATAGCGGCAGACAGGTGTGTGCGCATCGGCATGCAATAATCCAAAGACTTTGAGGATGGCCTGGTATCAAGAAGGGCAGCAAAGTAACCACTTCTCTCTAGGAAAAACAATCAGGGACACGCTGGCATTCTGCAAAAGGTACATGGATTGGACTGCTGAGGACTGAAGTAAAGTAATTTTCTCAGATGAATCCCCATTTACGATTATATGGGGCATCTGGAGAAAATAAAATAAAAATGTGTCCGGAGAAGAAAAGGTGAGCACTACCATCAGTCCTGTGTCATGCCAACAGTAAAGCATCCTTACACCAGTCATGTGTGGGGTTGTTTCTCAGCCAAGGGAGTAATAAGCTCATTCATAATTTTGCCAAAGAACACAGCCATGAACAAAGAACATCCTCCAAAAGCAACTTCTCCCAACCATCCAAGAACAGTTTGTCGACAAGCAATGCCTTTTGCAGTATGATGGAGTGCCTTACCACAATTGATAAGGCACACCATAGTGGCTTGCCGAACAGAACATTGACATTGTGGGTGCATGGCCAGGAAACTCCCCAGATCTAATCCCATTGAGAATGTCAATCTTCAAGAGACGGGAAAAAAACAAAAACAAACACACACACCACATAAATTCTGACAAACTCCAAGCCCCGATTATGCAAGAATGGGCTGCCAGTCAGATGTGGTCTAGAGCAGTGGTCATCAGCCCTGTTCTGCAGGACCCACTAACAGGCCGGTTTTTATGTATTACCTTGGGGAGATGCAGACTAGAATACTGCAATCACTGAGCAGCAAATGATATCACCTGTGATGCATTTCAGTTATCTTGCAAACCTGGCCTGTTATTGGGCCCTGAGGACAGGGTTGATGACCACTGGTCTAGAGGTTGATTGACATGGGGGGGGGGGGTCAAATATTGACTCTGCACAAACTTAATGCAATTGTCAATAAAAAGCCTTTGACACTTACGAAATGCTTGTAATTATATAAATCAGTATATCATTAGTGACATCTGACAAAAAAGATCCAAATACACTGAAGCAGCAGACTGTGAAAGGGTATATTTGTGTCATTCTCAAAACTTTTGGACGGAGCTGTATTTAAAGCAGTGTTCCACACACCGCTTCAAAAATTAAAAGCCAGCAGCTACACATAATGCAGCTGCTGACTTTTAATAGGACACTTGCCTGTCCATGTTGCCACCATTGCTTCTCGCCGGGAACCCTACTGCGCGAGGCTCCACTCCTTTCTCCTACTGGCACGGCGGCAAGGGGAGGAGGATGGAGCCAAGCTGTGATGTCATGCTCCTCCCATCCTGTATACACCCACTGGTGACACAGGAACAGTGTCCCTCCCTGGAAGTGATGTCACTAGCTTTCAGGAACCACACCCACTGGCTGATTTTAGGCTCAGAAGGAAGTAGAATCAAAGTCATGTGACGGCACTGGATACTGCAAAATAAAAAAAGGCTCACATAATTTAAGTGTTAGGGTAGACGTCCACTTTAACTATAGGTCAATTATTACCATCAGAGGAGATTAATCAGAAAAAGTAAATTTTTTATCAATGCATGTATGGCCTCTGTAAGACCTCTGAAGGGGGCCCCAACTTGTTTAGATCTACCATTAGCTACAAGGGCTCATCTGACTGGATACAAATTTAAAGTATTGTTCGGGTTTATGTTCTAATTCATTTATATCGTTTAGGTAAATCAGATTGTACAGTACATGACTAGCTTAAAGTTCCATTCACACCAGAAACGGCACATAACTGCACAACATGCGTTTGAAGTGTGCATGTTGTGCGTTTAGCACGGTTTACAGTATATTTTTTATATGCGTTTTTGAGCTTGGCTTTCCTGGTTTGAAGCCCGTTTGTAGTGCGTTCCTTGCATTTGCAGTGCAGAAAAATGCAGGATGCGCTACTTTTGAATGCGCTGAACCGATGTGACCTATGCCCATAGGATTACCTTGATTTGGGGCTGTCTATGCAGTTGTCTATGCAGTTGCAGTGCAGTTTAAAATGCATCCAACTGCATTCAGTGTGAAAGGGCCCTTAGACTTTCTATCACACTAGCTATAAACCGTGACCTCTTGTTGCTTCTTCCTATGTGCCATAGGGCATAGTTAAGAAGTCTCTTGGCCATGGACTGCTCATCTAACATGACCCTTAGAGTCACTACTGCCAAAAGAGCTGCTGACAGTAGCTCTGTATTATTGGCCATGCATGTATTGATTTGTGATCTATCTGGGTATACCCATTTTGAACTTTGAACGTAAAAATCATGGCAGGTCCCTGCAGCTACATGCACAGGCTTGCACCCTTAGCAAAGAAGTGGCTCCTACAGGCTTTTGAGCTCTTATTTTTTCTGCCTAGAAACTCCCCTCCATGTTACCCAATGTGTCCATGCACACTAGGCAAGAAGCTGCGGGGTCTGGTCTAGCTGTCAGGAGGAGCGAAGTATTGGGTAAGCCCCTAGACCAGTGATGGCGAACCTTGGCACCCCAGATGTTTTGGAACTACATTTTCCATGATGCTCATCTACACTGCAGAGTGCATGATCATCATGGGAAATGTAGTTCCAAAACTCCTGGAGTGCCAAGGTTCGCCATCACTGCCCTAGACCAAAATAAGAAACTGACCCCTACAGTACAGTCACAGCCCAACTGCAAGGGATAACCATTAAAGCGGAACCCCAAACAGATTACAAATTTAACATATTTGTCATTTTATTTAGCCAGTGAATGTGACCGTCACACTACTAAGCAAAAAATGTGACACTACTATTTACAGCCCGCAGATTTCTTTTGTAAGATTTCCAGCTTCAGCCTGCATCTAATAGCACCAGACTGGCGAGGTCCTCCCTGTGACCCTCTTATGTGAATGTGTAAGGACAGAAACATACGATGTTCGTTTTTTGTTAAAGGTTTAAATTCTGGAGCAGTCATCCGGATCCCCAATGTCACTTAAAGTGGCTGTCGCTTGTTTAAAGAGATAACAATGCAGGACCTGCAAAATAATTTTGTACTCACCTATCCAATCCATTTCTCTGATCTTCTGTCAAAATAATTTTTATATTTGACATTTCCAGGCATTTCTTATGCTTGTATCCCCCCCCAACATGCACTGTAGTTTTCTGGGCTGAGCACTACATTACTATAGTTATGTATAACAGCCCTCAAAATTTCCACTCGCCTGCTAGCATTTGGCGAGTGGATTTAAGCTGTGGGCGAGTGATGACAGGGCTGCATGACCAATCTCCCTCCAATCTGTGCCTACACTTAGAGCCCCAATGCGATTGGTGGCCGAAGAGGAAAGGTGCATGCTTGGGAAAAGTAGTCTGGTGAGCCGCACACAGACAGAGCAGTACATAGGTGCTCTCCTTACAATTCTCATTAAGCCATGAGACCCAACAGTATGACCTCTCTGAGCTGTGCTGCAGCTCCTCTCCTCACTGCCAGCCTCAATAAAAAGGGGGAAGTGGGGACATGCAAGCATGGAGCCGCACACAGGAGCTCCTGGTGAGATAAATAGGAGAGGGAGAGGGAGAGAGAGAGAGGGAGAGGGAGAGGGAGAGAGAGAGAGAGGAGAGAGAGAGAGAGAGAGGAGGGGGAGAGAGAGAATGGATGGGAGTTACAGAGGAGACAGCAAGAGAATAGGGAAGAGACCCGGTTAGGGAAGAGACCCGGTTCTAGTGCCCTGTCCCTCTGGTCTGCCCCCAGTGCCCTGTCCCTCTGGTCTGCCCCCAGTGCCCTGTCCCTCTGGTCTGCCCCCAGTGCCTTGTCCCTTTTTGTTAAAGTTGTTGTAGGTAATATTTAATTGTGTAACTTGATTCTGCATAAAACATTTAACAGTGTCATTCCATGAGATAATCTATGAGGGCGTGTTTAGGGGCGCAATTAGGCGTGGGGCAGTGTATGAATTAGGTGGGGCAACTGGTGGCGAGTAACTGCCCTGCATTACTTTACAGCTAAACCCACTTGGTGCATAGTGCAAGTGTGCTCATTACTGTGCAACTAAACCCACTTGGTGCATAGTGCAAGTGTGCTCATTACTTTACAACTAAACCCACTTGGTGCATAGCGCAAGTGTGCTCATTACTGTGCAACTAAACCCACTTGGTGCATAGTGCAAGTGTGCTCATTACTGTGCAAATAAACCCACTTGGTGCATAGTGCGAGTGTGCTCAGTACTGTGCAACTAAACCCACTTGGTGCATAGTGCAAGTGTGCTCATTACTTTACAACTAAACCCACTTGGTGCATAGTGAAAGTATGCTCATTACTGTGCAACTAAATCCACTTGGTGCATAGTGCAAGTGTGCTCATAAATTTGAACCTAAACCCACTTGGTGCATAGTGGAAGTGTGCTCATTACTGTGCAACTAAACCCACATGGTGCATAGTGCAAGTGTGCTCATTACTTTACAAGTAAACCCACTTGGTGCTTAGTGCAAGTGTGTTCATTACTTTACAGCTAAACCCACTTGGTGCATAGTGCAAGTGTGCTCATTACTGTGCAACTAAACCCACTAGGTGCATAGTGCAAGTGTGCTCATTACTTTACAACTAAACCCACTTGGTGCATAGTGCAAGTGCGCTCATAACTTTACAAATAAACCCACTTGGTGCATAGTGCAAGTGTGCTCATTACTGTGCAACTAAACCCACTTGGTGCATAGTGCAAGTGTGCTCATTACTTTACAACTAAACCCACTTGGTGCATAGTGCAAATGTGCTAATTACTGTGCAACTAAACCCACTTGGTGCATAGTGCAAGTGTGCTCATTACTGTGCAAATAAACCCACTTGGTGCATAGTGCGAGTGTGCTCAGTACTGTGCAACTAAACCCACTTGGTGCATAGTGCAAGTGTGCTCATTACTTTATAACTAAACCCACTTGGTGCATAGTGAAAGTATGCTCATTACTGTGCAACTAAACCCACTTGGTGCATAGTGCAAGTGTGCTCATAAGTTTGAACCTAAACACGCTTGGTGCATAGTGCATGTGTGCTCATTACTGCGCAACTAAACCCACTTGGTGCATAGTGGAAGCATGCTCATTACTGTGCAACTAAACCCACATGGTGCATAGTGCAAGTGTGCTCATTACTTTGCACATAAAGCTACTTGTTGTGTACTGCACGTGTCCTCTGCAGTTTGCACCAAAAGCTACGAGGTGTGTGTAGTGCCTTTGTCCTCTGCAGGCCATTATAATGTCTGGAAGGGCAACAAGGAGAGGCAGAGAGTCATGAGGGAAAGCAGGCTCTGCGTCGTGGATACGGTGCATCCTCATCAGAAAGAGGCCATGTCACACGCTCATCCTTGTTTTCGGCAGCTGGCCGTGTTGAGCCGCAACATGCCGAAGACTTGGTAGAGTGGATGACCAAGCCATCCTCATCCTCCTCATCCTCTCTCACCCATGCTCAGGGTACTTTTTTTGGCAAAGTAGCTGCCAAGGCGTCCTCTTCCCTCTGCTCAATGGCATCACTTACTCCTTCCCAAGTCCCACTATGTCCTCCTGAGGAGTCCCACGAACTGTTTGAACACAGTGTTGGGTACATGCTGCATGAAGATGCGCAGCGCTTTGAAGGCTCCGATGATGGAACACAGATAGAGGAAGGCAGTAATGTGAACCCAGAGAGAGAGGGTGCCCAAGAAGGACAGCAATCTGGCAGTCATCTTCTGTCAGTTGCAACATACTGCCAGGTTTTCGACAGTGATGAGGAGGGAGGGGATGATGAGGTCACTGACTCTACGTGGGTGCCTGATAGGAGAGAGGAGGAGGAGGAGGAGGCACAGGCACATCTCCAAAGAGGCAGGATGTCCTCCAGGGGACAGCTTAAGGGCAGCACACAAACTGCATTACATCGCAGAGCTACGCCTGTGCAGGGCGCTGCTGTCTCAGCATTACTGCAAAAATTCTTTGGTGTGGGCCTTTTTTGAGACATGTGCATCAGATCGCACAGTTGCTATTTGCAACATATGTCTCAAGCGTATCTCGCCAAAACATCACCCGCTTGGACACCACATGCTTGACCAGACAAATGTCGACCTGCCATGCAGTTCGTTGGCAAGCATACCTGAAAGACCCACACCAAAGAACAAAGCGGACCTCCCCTTGCCCCTCATCAGCTGGGATCCCCAACCCCACTATACCCTCAGTCCTCTCTGAAGCCTGTACTGATAGGACTGAAGGTGTAGAATTAGGTGTGTCACAACCTAGTAGTACATGCGGGCAATCTACTATCGGTACACCGATGGCAGATTGTACCAGACAAATTTCCCTGCCCTAGCTGCTGCAGCGCCGAAAGAAGTACTCTCCCAGCCATCCACATGCCCAGTGGTTGAATGCTAGCTTAGCGAAATTGCTAGCAATTCAACTGCTGCCTTTTCAGTTGGTAGATTTTGCCCCTTCCATGAGTTTGTGGAATGTGCGGTACCTCAGTGGCAAGTTCCCAAATGCCACTTTTTCTCAGGGAAGGCAATTCCGGCTCTCTACCGGCATGTGGAAGGCAATGTCCATGCCTCGCTGGACTGGGTGGTCAGTGGTAAGGTGCATACTTATGGTCCAGCAGGCATGGACAGGGACGTTACCTCTCTTTCACTGCACATTGGGTGACTCTGCTGGCAGCTGGGAAGGACGCAGGGCAAGGTACAGTAGTGTTGGAGGTTGTTCCGCCACCACGCCTCCAAAACACTACTACTGGTTGTGACACACCTCTCTCCTCCACCCCCTCCTCCTCTTCTTCTTCCTCTGTGGCCTCTTCCTGTGCTGATGTGTCCTCGGAACCAGCCGTGCTCCGTAGGCGTACGAGGGGCTACACAGGAATGCAGGCAAAGAGATGCCATGCAGTGCTAGAGCTGGTGTGCTTGGGAGACAGGAGCCACACTGGGGCAGAGGTTCTGTCAACTCTTCAGGGGCAGGCCCAGAGGTGGGTACCGCCACACCAGCTTAAGCCAGGAATGGTGGTTAGCGACAATGGCACCAACCTCCTCTCTGCCCTGCGACAGGGACAACTGACCCATGTGCCCTGTTTTGCTCATCTTCTGAATTTGGTGGTGCAGTGGTTCTTGGGCAGGTACCCGGGCTTACAGGATGTCCTGAAGCAGGCCAGGAAAGTCTGTGTGCATTTCAGAAGGTCATATAATGCCACTGCTCGGCTGACAGACATTCAAAGGGAATACAACCTGCCCAAGAACCGCCTAATCTGTGACATGCCCACCAGATGAAACTCTTGGCCATGCTGCAGTAGCTGTACACACAGCAGAGGGCCATCAATGAGTACCTGTGCCAATATGGCAGCAGAACTGGGTCAGAAGAGCTTGGTTTTTTTCCCCACGCCAGTGGGTCTTGATCAGGGATGCATGCACTGTCCTGTCACCATTTGAGGAGGCCACGAGGATGGTGAGCAGTGACAGTGCATGCATCAGTGAGACTGTCCGTCTTATTCACATGTTGGAGCACACGCTACGTTGAATAATGGACAGGGCCCTTGAGGCAGAACAGAGGGAGGAAGAGGAGGACTTCCTTACCTCTCAAGGCCCCCCTTATCCAGACAGTGGTCCTGCTTGCCCGCCTAGCACACAGGAAGAGGAGGAGGAGGAGGAGGATTGTATCAGCAGCATGGAGGTGGAGCTTTTTACTCAGCATCAGCAACAGTCTTCAAGGGATCAATTACAGTCCCAAGGAACCCATGGACATTTACGTGGCTGGGATGAGGTGGCTGCGTATCCTGTCGTCCTCAGTGACCCAGAGGACTCTGCCTCAAATGCCTCAGCAAACCTAGGCCACATGGCCTCCCTGGTCCTGCAAAGCCTGCGTAAGGATCCTCGTATTCGTGCTGTCAAGGAGAGGGATCATTACTGGCTGGCAACTCTCCTTGATCCACGTTGCAAGGGTAAGGTTGCGGACCTTATCTTGCCGTCGCAGAGGGAGCAGAGGATGAAACATCTGTGGGAGGCCTTGCAGAAAGGTCTGTGCAACACGTTCCCAGAGACTGGGGGGTTACCGAATTCTGGCCCTGGACAACGTGTTGCTGAGGCTTTGGTGAGTCACAGAAGGAGCAGTGGAGAAGGTGGCCGTCTGACTGATGCGTTCAGACAATTTTTTAGTCCGCAGCCCCAAGGTATGACGGGTTCCAGCAACCATCGCCAGTGTCTGTTTTACATGGTGCGGGAATACCTAGGAGCAAGAGCAGACTTGGACACCTTTCCCACCGAAAATCCTCTGGCTTACTGGGTCTTGAGGATGGATCACTGGCCAGAGCTTGCACAGTACGCAATTGAGCTACTGGCTTGTCCTGCATCCAGCGTTCTTTGAGAGCGCACATTAAGTGCTGCTGGAGGCTTTGTGACCGATCACAGGGTGCGCCTCTCCACCGACTCCGTCGATCGACTGACCTTCATAAAAATGAATTAGGCTTGGATCACCACCAGCTACCAAGCACCTGATGCTGATGTAACTGAATAATTGTTTTGAAATGTCAGATCCCTTGGAGGCTGCCTATGCTGATGCTGAGTGACTATCCTGTTATGCTGACTGAATATCTTTCTCCTTCTCAATGATCTTGCTGATAGCTTGTAAGCATTGTTGGTTCTGGGCACCATCACCAGTAGCTAAGACCCAATTTTTCTGCCCCTGTTTAACAGGGGCGTGTAATTTACAATTTTTGATGCAATAGTTTGCAGCAGGCTCTTTGCTGCGCTACAACTAGAGTATCCGTTAGGGGGTTGCAGTGTTGTGGCACCAGCACCAGTGGCTAAGGCCCAATTTTTCTGCCCCTGTTTAACAGGGGCGTGTAATTTACAATTTTTGATGCAATAGTTTGCAGCAGGCTCTTTGCTGCGCTCCAACTAGAGTATCTGTGAGGGGTTGCAGTGTTGTGGCACCAGCACCAATGCCTAAGGCCCAATTTTTCTACCCCTGTTCAACAGGGGCGTGTAATTACAATTCTTGATCTAATATTTCACAGCAGGGCGTTCCAGCGCACACCAAGACTAACTGTGAGGGGTTGCAGTGTTGTGGCAACACCAACACCTAGGGCCCAAATTTCTGCAGCGTAAATACGGCAGGCCCTACTTTAAAACATCCAACTTACAAACGATTCCTACTTGCAAACGGAAGGAGACAACAGGAAGTGATAGGAAATCTACCCCTAGGAAGGGAAATTCTCTTCTGTAAAAGGTGTCTCCTGTCCACTGATGCTTTATCACAATCCTTATTTCACAAAAAATAAATAAAAATGTAAAAAAATCATTTGTCTTTGGGAAAGAAAGTATGGTGCAATCTTCTGAACAGATGCACACAGACAGCAAAACAAATGTTATCGCTGCTCCAGAAAAAACGACAGTTTTTAAAACTTTTTTTTCATTGATACATGTTCCCTGGGGCAAGACCCGAGTTCTCAAAGAAGTTTTCCGACAATAACTTGCATATGGGGCATTAAAATGAGCACTTTTGAATTAGAACGCTTGAGTCCCATTGACGTCAATGGGGTTCTAAATGTTCGCGTGAACGGTCGGTTCGTTCGAAGGTTCTGGTGTGAACCGAACGGGGGGGGGGGGGGTGTTCGGCTCATCCCTAAAGAGCGACACATAGCAGTGACTGGTATTCATATATATACATAGGTAGATAGTCAGCACATTGCAGTAACCAGTTAATAGTGCTCCATATAATACAATTGGTAAACAATTATAAAAAGAGTTATAGATATAATCTAGATGAAAATACAGATTTGTATATTGGAACATAGCAGCTTTATAATTCTTAACGCGTTTTGTGGGAAAAAACACTTCATGAGGAGCAGATGCGCCCAATGATCTGTAGAAAAGTATATATAGAAATTAATGGTAACTACAATATCAAAAAGGTATAGGTAAGTCAAAAAAAATGTGAAAATGAGAATTAATCTGGACTAATAAAGAGGACTTTTGGCGGTACAAATAGCTAATGTAAAAAATCTATAAATTATTTATTCATAAGAAAAGCACATGTAGAAAATATTGTATACACAACTTTGTAAGACAGTATAGTGTCAGCATAGGGTCCCAGTATATATAACAATGGTATTTAAAAAAATCTTTACTCAATGCAAATATACTCATAATATGAGAATGTATAGCATCAAAGGATATATATAGAATTGTAGTTCTTGAGACTAGGTTCAATATGTGAGGTGGTAGATCTTGCTGTTACTCTCGACATGTTTCGCGTAAAAAACGCTTTATCAGGAGCATAGAAGTCTAATAACTGACATACATGATACAAACAAAGAACATCAAAAGATGTCAATTAGTCAAACCAGTTTATACATAAAACAAATATACAAAACACAAATACTTACATTAGCTACTTGTACCGCCAAAAGTACACTTTATTAGTCCAGATTAATTCTCATTTTCACATTATCAGGACGTTGGTACACTAAAACAGTTGCATCCACAGTGATTAGTCGCCCTGTGTTTGATGCACATCCTGGCAAGGCCCATTTAAAAAGGCAAAATGTCAGGGACTCACCTCCCGATCCCGCCGATCCATCATCCAGGGGGTACAGCAGCCTTCCTCTGTGTTTGCACGCAAACGGCGCGTGCGCGTGCACAACTGGTGAGCGCAAGTGCACAGTAAGCGGGAGCGTGCGCGGGTATTTAAAATCGTACCTATTTTTCCGTTCTCCTTTTGGCAATCGTGTCTCTCCACTCAAAGAACGTTATTTCTGCCGTTACATTGACCGTTCGTTCTGGCTTTATATACCCTGTGCATGCGTGAATCTCCTCTCTCAGTGCGTCATGACACTGGGGCGTGACCAGATTCTCTATTCTGCATGTGACACACACAACGGAACATTCGGAAGTGACGACATGATGGTGGAATCACTGAACTCTAGCAGGAGTTGATAGAAAACATAAGGCCACCCACCATGAGCAAGGGTGAGATGGTGGAGATGGTTTTAGAGGGAGAATGTAACGGTTACCACCGCTTACAACCTTCCATCCATCCACGACAAGCTTATCCGACACACCAACAACCAGGCAGACATGATCCATTCCATTTCCCAGAATAATCGAGACTGCGCTCCGTTCTCTAGTTTCCAAAATGTATGAATATCTTTATTGGTTCTTAGCTTGCTTATATCCAGTACAACATAATGCAGTTAATAACAGGACAATGTAATCTCCACCCCCCTATTCACTCACTGAGAATAATTCTTTAATTGGTAGCTAAACATGACGGCACCGTATTATCAATAGGGTTCAATTAACCTTGAATAGTAACACAGACATCTAGTTGAATAAGTTCTCTATACAGCTTTGTCACACAATGGCAGTGAGAGTGGGTGTCTTTACATTGAATAGCCAACACCTTAGGATATTTTAATAGCCTATTATACAAAAGGTATGACTCACTGGCTGACCTGGTCATGTCATCATGACTCCTTGTGATATCTCAGTCCTGCAATATGAAGTATTATTAATGTCCCATCTCATGTAATATGAATTATGATTCACTATTAGCCACCCTATACCCAAAAGGGCACAGGGTGGATTTCGACCCAAGAGTTTTTGGTGCTGCTGGCACAAGAGTATCTCTCATCCTTCCAACGTCTCTGGGTGTCACGGGCCATTCTGTTACAGAGAATATTCGGTGCACCAAACGAAGGATCAAATTCGCAAGCGCTGTTCTGATTTAAAGCACCACGAGCAAGATCAGATGCACTACATCCATTGCATACTTAAAAAAAGTAAGCCAGTTTATTATCTATCCAGTTTATTTATTATATAGATGTTGTAATTAGCTGTCTGTATATTAGCTTAGGGAGTAAATTAAGGGGTAAAAAACACTTTCTGTTTGCTGCCTGGCTCATCAGTGCCCATTAATGGAGCCTTGCCAGGGTAGACATGGGTAAAGGAGAGGCCCCGGGGATCACAGTCACACAGAGTCATGCCTACTAGAATGATCATCCTATATTCCCTATCCCATAGGAAACAAGAGGGGTGGGGGGCAACTGCATGAGATGTTCAATGTGAGCATCTAGCCATTTTTGTTCTTCTTTAAAATAACACCTCCTTCCCTTTTCATCGCATTTTTCAATGTTTCAAAAAGAAAAGCGCAGCATGGTGGAGTCCACTAGACAGGAGCAAACATTGTCACAAGTGCAAGGTTGCTTAACTAATTCTGCAAAAGGGAGGCTAGGAAAAGATGTGACGTGTGGTGGCTTAATGAATGGTGTATTGTTTATTTTTAGAGGAACGTGAGTGTGGTCAGTTGCCAAATTTTGACGACTGTGATCTGAGAGCTGGACCAGGCACAGAGCCTCCACTTGACATAAAATCCCCTGACGCTAGTCGGACAGGGTTGAAGAGACCTAAGAGTGGAAGAAACGACTCTTGAGCCTCTTGTTTGCCCAAGTAAGTATTTTTGGAATCTGGCATCAAATGTGTATACATGTCAAGTGTTTAGATGTTTAAACCAAACACCCACTCCACACATTAGCAAAGTATGTAGTGTCTTTAACATTAGCATGGAGAAGGAAGAGGTGGAAGGAGCTGGCAGTATTGCTAGGTCCCTGAGTTTTGTAGACCCAGGCACCAGGGCCAAAATTACAGAGTAGTTGCAGTGTGTAGATGGAGTTTGCTAAAGCCACAAAACACACAGTTGGGGTTATTTCCAAAAGGACAATAGACTTTGCACTACAAGTGCAGTGAAAAGTGCACTTGCAGTGCAATTGTAGTGCAAAGTGTATTTGCCTTTTGTAAATAACATTTTGACACAGTGGGGGTTATCTTCTATCATGGGGTATCAATAGACATGTTTCGGGGGTGCAACCCCTTCCTCTCATCTACTTTAGTTTGGAGGAAGGGGTTGCACCTCCAAAACGTGAACATTGATATTCCGTGATGGGAGATAGCACATTTTGACACACTGGGCCAGATTCAGGTACAATTGCCCTGGCGCAGAGTCTCACGAATAATAATCACGAGTAAGACAAATTCAGGTAGATTTCGGCCCATAAGGTACGGCGGCGTAGTGTATTTCTCGTGGCAGGATCGAAATACACGATTAGGGGGCATGAAGCATTTAAATTAGGCGCGTCCCCGCGGCGATCGAACTGCGCATGCTTCGTTCAGAAATTTCCCGACGTGCATTGCGTTACGTCATTTTTTTTTGAGTAGCCTTGTTTATGTACATTCCTATTCCAGGACGACTTACGTAAAAAAAATAATAATTGAAATTCGACGCGGGAACGACGGCCATACTTAACATGGGCCGTCTAACTATAAACCAGCTCATAGCTGGTATAACTTTACGCAGCAAAAAGATGACTACAGATGCCGTAAGAGATTGCGAAGGACGATCGTAACTTCGTGGATCGCCGGATAAAGCTAATTTGCATACCCCGATGCCGAAAACGACCCGAACTCCACCCAGCGGCCGCAAAAAGATTGCAGCGTAGATCCGAAGGCGTACGAAGACGTAAGCCTGTCGGATCGAAGCCCGAAGCCGTCGAATCATGGTTTGAGGATTCAAACTAATGATACGACGCGCGTAATTTGAAAGTACTCTGGTCTAACAGGAGATAGACCGGAGTAATGGCTTTGTGAATCTGGCCCACTGTGTTTTGGGGTTTTAGCAAATAACTTGTTTGTAACATGCTGGGGAGGTTAGTGAAGGAAAATATGCATGAAGGCCAAGAAAAAGCTTACAGCATGCATGAGGACAGAGAGGACAATCATGGCATATTACAATAATGGTAATGATGCAATCAAGAAATTAGTAGAATACATATGAAAACATTAACTACATAGAATGTGATATTAAAGAAGCAGACTTACCCAAATATAGTCCTTCTGCAGGACTTGTATGGTGACACAACAGGTCTCTGAAATAATTATTCACAGAGCCTGGGGAGAGATCCCAGTTGTCAACTTAATATCCTGGAGACTTCTCCTTGTCGCCAAGTACCGCAAGGTGGCTATGAGCCTTTGCTCAGGTGGAATAGCAACCCTCATTTAGGTGTCCTGCTTCCTAATATAGGGGGACAGCAAGGACAAGAGTTGCTGACAGCAGAAGTCCGTCATCTGGAGATAATTCCTAAAATCATTAGGATTATTCTCCTGGAGCTCCCGTAGCAATGGCATATGACAAAATTGGTCACGATTAAGCATCCAGTTTCTGGTCCAACAACTCCTGTTCCTGTTCCTGAGCAATAACTCCAAGCCCATAAATAGCACACTCTTTTGTAGGATTGCGCAACATAGCTGGTTGACGAACGAGCGCTCAGAAACGAACTGAAAAGCACAAAGCTGAAAAGCGCAAATCAACACTGACCAAACTTCTACTAAAACGAGATTAGCAGAAGGAGCCCAAAGGGTGGCGTCTGACAATTGAACTTCCTCTTTTGTAGACATATCACTACATTGGTGTTTGTTGGCTGAAAATGTTGGACCGTGTGTATGCATACCAAGCTCACGGCCAACATCCTTTGGACCAAAATCTATGGAAAAGTTGGTTGGAAGTCCGATCATGTGTACGAGGCTTAATACTAAAAATTGTCTATCACGATTAAAGGGTGCTATTATGGGTAAGTAAAAACAGCACCCCATGTGAAAGGAGTCTAAGAATATGTAGGTGTGAAAAATAGAGGAAAATATATAAAAATATATATAGCACTAGGCCCTAGACATGTGCACAACAAAACATTTTGTATTTTTTTGTTCTGTTTCGTCTCGTTCCGTAGATTTGTAAAGATTCGTAATTTCATAAGACTCAAGTTTTCCTATTCGGACCCGTTCGTATTTCGTAAGACGCAAGTTTTCCTATTCGGACCCGTTCGTATTTCCGTAATAGTTTTATTTTCGTTTATACTGAATGATTCGTAATTCTGTATAATTTATTTTCGTTGATTCGAAATTCGTAATTTTGTTAGATAATAATTTTGTAATTTTGTACTTTTGTAAATACATAGCAACACACGGCTAATCCATATTAAGATATACTTTCTCTTAAGCCCTGTATACACGGTAGGACTTTTTGCCAACAAACGTAAAAATTTGCGTTTTCCAAAAAATCCGACCGTGTGTACGCTCTATCGGACAAACTTTTTCGGTTTCAAAAGTCTGGCCAACTCCCTTCAGAAAAAAAACATGGAAACGTTTGTTTGAAGTCCGATCGTGTGTACGAGGCTTTACACTATACAATGTGACTCCGCACAAAAAAGATAAGCAGATTGGCTAAGATATTAAGTAAGATACATCACTCACTAACTACACTGCCCAGTGTCCATTCGAAAGAACGATACAAGTATACAAATTTACGAACGGACAAAGAAACGGATTTACAAAACACATAAATGAAAATACGAACATACGAATGAAAATACAAACAGACAAAGGATTTAAAATATGGAATGCAAATCGTTCGTTATAGATGTCATTTTCGTTCTTTTCTTTTTTGATGTTTCGTATTTTAGTAAGATTGTCCAATCATACATTCGTATTTTCGCTTGTTCGTTATTTTGCTTATTCGTAATTCCGTAATTTTCATATTTTGGGTCTTTCAGCTTTTCGAATTGATACGAATGTACGAATACTAACAAATTCGTACGAAAATCCATTTGTTACGAACGGGAACGCACATGTCTACTAGGACCATGACTAACTAAGAAACAGGAAAGATGAGGATATAATGCAAAGTATTGCATAAACCTTCATATAAACCACCAGACAAAGCAGAAAAACAGTGAGTGAGACTAAAGTGATGTGAAAAGAGGGGACATGATAGTAAGAGTAGTTATCTGGTGTTACTAGAGAAAAACATGATCCAAGTGTGGATACGGCATGCCTAGCTGTACAGCCCAATGGAATATTGCCAAAGGAAGTGTCTTAAATAGGTCCGACACGCTGGCATGATGTAAATGGGGAGGCGTGGCCAAACAGAGCTGAATGGACAAAGCATGATGGGATGGACAAAGCATGATCACCCGCCATTACACCCACGATGAACGTCATGCGTAGAGCACGGGGTGTGATACCGATGTGGTGTCCCAGTACAGGTATTTGATGTAGGCCCTGTCAGATTGAGACCCTCGGCTTGTAGGGCCTCCCCTGCAGGGACTCAGCTAGTCATGATGTGATTTATACTGTTATGGTTGATAATACATTTATTAGGTGCGTATAGCTTTAAGAGTTTTAGTCCGCCATTTTATGTTTAGTCAGAGTGTATGAGAGTCAGTAGAATTCAGTGCTAGACAAGACCTTATGGTGTTGTATTATACTTTAACTTGTAACAAACTTTAAATGTAAGTTCCAAGGGGAATACAGATAAGACTCTATGATCCACAGCTCTCAGCCAATGGGCTTCAATCTCCCTCAGCTCTCAACCAATGGGCTTCAGTCTCCCTCAGCTCTTAACCAATGGGCTTCAGTCTCCCTCAGCTCTCAACCAATGGGCTTCAGTCTCCTCACGTCTCTATAAGGGGTGGGAGTTCCTGTTTAGGAGAGTCTAGCGCTACACACAGTTTCTGGCAGGTCAGAGCAGATTTCAGTCAGAGGAGAATCAGTGCAGGCCAGAGACCTCCCGTTCAGGAGAAAGTACAGCAAATCGCGAAGTACCCCTAAATACTATAGAATCAGTACTTCATCGCAATTATCGGATCAATCCGTCATTCCGACGAAAAGCCTCAAGTCTACCGACACTTCAGAAAGTGCATCTATTCTTCAGCCTAGTCAAGCATAGGCCCAGTATTACTAATCCGGCCGCAAAAAGCCAAGGATATATGATAAGCCAAGCCCAAGCATTATCAGCTGTGTGGTCCTCTAGAGACTGTCTGTGGAACCTTTGCGACACTTTGTGTGAATGCTGTGAAGATTTTGACATCTGTCTTCATGCCAGTAAAGCCTTCGTTATATTGACCCCTGTTGTGGACTGTGTTATTACCACCCTAGCTAGCGGGGATACGGAGGCCCCCGGAGCTGTAGTTTCTTGGGGTATACCAAGACTACAGTGGCGTCACGTGACAGAGAGGGTTAATACCATCCGACCCTCACTAAGGGTTAATACCACCAGACCCTGGGCTCCTAGCCCCAAGAACTAAGTAGCTAACCATTAAGCGTATGTGCGTGGCCGTGGGGCCCGCACATGTCCGCCCAATCCCCTGCATCCCAGAGAACAGGATGGAGGGGAGGGGAAGGGCATACAATGCACATTGCAGCTCCCAGGTGACAAACAGACAGACTGCCCCACTGCAGCAGTCCACATAATATTGCACATCATGGCTAATGCAAAGTAGTGCTGGAAATATGTAACTATAAATTATAAACCAGAGACCGTCCATGAAATGCATAAACCATGTAAAGCACACATTGGGCAATAGTGCAACCACACATGCTAATTAAATGCCTCCATCTTTGTGGCTTTAGTGGCTTCGCAATTTCACCTTACAAGCTGAAGAAAAATTAAAGCATGCCCCTCTAAACCACTATAATATTGTGGCCACCAATGTTAGAATATGATGTACAAATTAAAGAGGGCTGTAGCAGATAATGAGTCATGAGATTCCCTGTGTAACTAACTTGTGGATTTTGAAGATCCTATTTGTTATATAAGGATCTCTTAGATTCAGGTTGGTTATTTGTGGATAGTCAAGTCCTTTACCTAAAATTATATTCTTGAAACTCATACACCTCTTCTGAGGTACCATTTCTGATTCAAGCAGCATGAAAGCTGCCCCTTTACTATTTTGGACTTTCTACCATTTTGTACCTGTTATTATTAGCATGACTGGACATCAAACATAATTATAAAGGAACAGGGTTAAAACTTGTGATAGGGGGATAGGGAGGGGACACAAGGGTCAAATTGGGATTTCTTAATTGTTTGCACATGGATATATATATTTGGTCTTTTCATATATTTGAAAGGTAGTGATGTAATATGACTGGAATTTTGATTAAAAAAAATTAAGAAATAAAAAAATATAACACATTGTAATGCACAAAAAAAAACTGTATAACGTGATTATAACTTTTGATTTTGTGAAAATTTTAGCCTGAACAATTAGGACTAGGCTGTTTTGCTTCTTTAATTGCTTGCCGACCGTACTAAAACCAAATAACGGCTACAGTTCGGCTTGATAATTCTGGGAGGGCCTACATTGACGTCCTCCCAGAATCGTGCTCCTGCACACCCCTCTCAAACCTCCCTCCCCTCTGTGTACCAATTGGAACAGTGTGAGAGGAGAGGGGGAGGGATCAGTGGCAGCAGTGCTGTGGGCTGGATGTGTAGTACCCACAGCGCTTCTCTGTGACAATTGCAGTCACAGATGCAGCCATCCATCCATCCAGACCAGTTTCAGCGGACAGATTCGATCGTGTGTACGGGCTAGCAGACAGGTTTCCAGCAGACAAAAGTACGCCTAACCAGCGGACCAAAATCTCCCGCATGCGTCGAATGGATTCGACGCATGCGTGGAAGTATTTTACTTCCTGGTTCGGTGACGTGGCGGCATCAACGTCACCGCTACGTCACAGCGATGTCTGTCCGCGGGGATTTTGGTTTGATCGTGTGTACACTGATCAAACCAAAACATCCCAGGAGACATGTCCGATGAAAACGGTCTGTCGGACCGTTTTCATCGGATATGTCTCCTCGTGTGTACGCGGCCATACTCTGCAATACCCCGCCATACCCTGCCATACTCTGCAATACCCTGCCATACTCTGCCATACTCTGCAATACCATGCCATACTCTGCAATACCATGCCATACTCTGCAATACCCTGCCATACCCGGCCATACTCTGCAATACCCTGCCATACCTTGCCATACTCTGCAATACCCTGCCATACTCTGCCATACTCTGCAATACCCTGCCATACTCTGCAATACCCTGCCATACTCTGCAATACCCTGCCATACTTGGCAATACCCAGCCATACTCAGCCATACCCAGCCATACCCAGCCATGCTCAGCCATACTCGGTCATGTTCGGCCATGCTCGGCCATACTCTGCCATACTATGCCATGCTCAGCCATACTCAGATGTACTCAGCCTCTGTATGTGGCCAGGCTGTACAAGTCTCATACATGTGGTATCACCATACTGAGCAGTAGTAGGAGAATCTATTTTGGGGTGTCATTTATGGTATGTACATGCTATGTGTTAGAAATATTGTATAAATTGACAACTTTGTGTTTAAAAAAATGTGTTTTAACCACTAAAAGGGCTGCCATATGATGTCCTTGACTTTGTGCGGGGATACCTGAATGATGCCTGCAGCTACAGGCATCATTCAGATATCAGCTTTTTCAGCCGGCGATTCCCTACACCATAAGAATGATCATAGCGGATGTTCTGCCCTTGATTATTATTACGTCCCCCCCTCCCACCGCCCTGCGGTGATTCTACTGACTCACCGCCAAGATAAAAGCCAGGATCAATTTTTTTTCCAGGCTTCCCAGCCTAGAGGTGAGATGTGGGGTCTCATTGACCCCATATCTCACTGTAAAGGGGACCTGTCATGCCATATTCCAATTACAAGGGGTGTTTATATTCCTTGTAATAGGAATAAAAGTGATCAAAACATTTATTTTTTGGAAAAAAGTGTCAAACTAAAATAAATAAAGTTAAATGAACACAAAAAAAAAAAATGTTTTTTAACCTCCCTGGCGGTATGATTCTGTCTGGAATTACGTACCAAAAGCGGTACAATTATTTTGCATGGAAATTCTGCGTTTTATACTGTAGGCCTGCAATTTTTAGGAATAACTCACTTAAATTTGTCCAAACCAGAGTCTAGTAGACATCCCGAGTATGATAAAGTTTGAAACACAAAATCATAAAATTATAATATAATAAATAACTATAAATAATTATAACAAATAATAATGTAATTATAATAAAAATTATTCACTAATGTAATCAAATCAAAATCACTGAAATTTGCTCAGTTGCAGAATTGTCGCTGTCATTACTTTTATTTTTTTATGACGAATTTCCCCACAAATCGCTATCGCTCAATTTTGCAAGTGATTATAATTTATTATCGCTGTTTTCTAGCTGCTCTAAAATCACTTTTGACATAAAGGGACACTTTTGGTTGCTATGTACAATCTACAGTTTGCAGGCACAAAAAAAATGTTTTTATTATGTAAAAGGACATGCAGGACACTGGGCAGACCACTAGGGACAAGGGGTGTGTGTACTTTTTACATACAGTACTGTAATCTATAAGATTACAGTATTCTGTATGTAATGTGTTTGTTTACTTTTTTGAATTTGCCGCCGGTCTCCGCCCCCGTGCGCCGTTACGTCGCAGGGAACGGAGATCGGCGGCGCGCGGGCACTGTGTGAGTCGAATGGAGGACGCCACTCGCTCACACAGCATGGATGCATCTCTGGATCCAGGGACAAGGTAAGTACAGTACCCTGCCTGGATACAAGGTAAGCCAGCGCGCGCTGCAGGCTCTGCACATACACCCCGAGCGCGACTCGGGGATATCGATATTTACATAAAAAATCCAACCCGAGTCGCGCTCGGGGATACCGGCAGGGGGGTTAAAGCGCCCCTGTCCCCGTGTGATCGCATGCAGAAGCAAACGCATACGTAAGTCACACCCACATATGAAGACGGTGTTCAAACCACACATGTGAGGTATCGCTGTGAACATTAGAGCGAGAGCAATAATTTTGGCCCCAGACCTCCTCTGTAACTCAAAACATGTAACCAGTAAAAAAAATCAAATCGTCACCTATGGGGATTTTTAAGTAGCAAAGTTTGGCGCCATTCCATGAGTGTGTGCAATTTTGAAGGGTGACATGTTAGGTATCTATTTACTCGGTGTAACTTCATCTTTCACATTATGCAAAAACTTTACTGTTTTTTTTTTTTTTTTAAAGCACAAAACGTATTAAAAAAAAAAACACATTCAAAAAATTGCTGTGCAATTACGGTGCGAGATAAAAATTTGCAACCACTGCCATTGTATTCTCTAGGGTCTTTGCTAAAAACACATTATATATATATATATATATATATATATATATATATATATATATATGTTTTGGGGCTCTATGTAATTTTTTTGCATTTTCAGTGGGACTAATTTTATAGCAAATAAATGATGATTTTTACATGTAGGAGAGAAATGTCAGAATTGGTCTGGGTGCTCCAGAACACCTGAAGGTGCTCCCTGCATGTTGGGCCTCTGTATGTGGCCACATTGTGTTAAAGTCTCACACATGTGGTATCGCGATACTCTGGAGTGATAGCAGAATGTGTTTTGGGGTGTAATTTGTGCTACGCATATGCTGTGTGTGAGAAATAACCTGCTAATTTGACAATTTTGAGAAAAACGGAAAAAAAATCTTGATTTTGCAAAGAATTGTGGGAAAAATTACAACTTCAAAAAACTCACCATGCCTCTTTCTGAATACGTTGGAATGTCTTTCAGTCGTTTTTCTTTTATAGCGCAAAAAAAAAAAAAAAAAAACCCCAATGGTGATTAAATACCACCAAAATAAATCTTTATTTGTGTGAAAAAAAAGGACACAAATTTCATGTGGGTACAGTGTTGTATGAGTAATTGTCATTCAAAATGTGATAGCACCAAAATCTGAAAATTGGTCTGGTTAGGAAGGGGGTTTACGTGCCCAGTGGTCAAGTGGTTAAATTCTAAAACTATGTGGGGTTTTTTTTTTTTATGCTATTACACCATCTGAAGAATGACCTTTCATAAACATAGCAGTTGTTTTAAGCCAGCCTGTTTTTTTTGTTTGTTTATTTATTTGTAGGTATGTTGTAATTTTAATTTTAGGGGCTTCTGAGTCTTATCCAATGCCAGAGGCCTTTCAAAATCATAGTCACCACCACAGGTTTAAAGGGTGGTGTCGATTATACTGTAGGTAAGGCATTTCTCCTGTGAAAGAACATATCTTCTGTAGATCAGGAGAAAAGTCAGGGTAAAGGTGGACCACTCATATCGTAGCTCCTGTTGCTTGCGGGCTTCAGCCAGGATCGCATCCCGATCCCTGAAGTTAAGCAACAGGTCAGTGCATCAGGTCAGTGTCCTGTGTAGCTGCCGACTTAGGGCCAGATTCAGAGAGCCGTAACTCCTGTCTAACTGGTGTTAGACTGGAGTAATTTCAAATTACGCAAGTTTTTTAGCTAGTCGGAAACCTCAAACCTCAATAGACGGCTGCGGGCTTCAATTCGACTGGATTACATGTTCGTACGCCTTCGGATCTACGCTGCAATAAAATTGCGGCCACTGGGTGGACTTCCTATCGTTTTCCGCGTTGGGGTATGCTAATGAGCTTTTGCCGGCGATCCCAGAAATTACGATCTTCAATCGCAATCTCTTACGGCATCTTTAGTCATCTTTTTTTTGCGTGACACTACACCAGCTTTTTGCTGGTCTAATATTAGACAGCCCATGTTAAGTATGGCCGTCGTTCCCGCGTCGAATTTCTACGTTTTCCGACGTCTTTTATTATTTTTAACATAAGTCGTCCGGGAATAGGAATGTTCGCAAACGACGCTACTCAAACAACGAATGACGTAACAACGTGATTTCGCGCAATGCACGGCGGGAAATTTCTGAACGGAGCATGCGCAGTTTGATCGCCGCGGGGACGCGCTTAATTTAAATGCTTCACGCCCCCTAATCGCGTATTTCGATTACGCGGCCAGAAATAGACTACGCCGCCGTAGAGTACGGGCAAAAATCTACCAGAATTCGATGTAGAGCCTGGTAAAATACAGCAGCGTAGAGTATTTCGATTACGCAGCGCAAAATAAAGTGTATCTGAATCTGGCCCTTTTTTTTTGCTGGGGGGGGGGCTTTAAAAATAACAATAATAATAACTAAAAAAAAATTAAAATCATTTGATTCTGCTTTTGACAGCCAATAATCATAATAGTTACATAATTACATAGTTAGTCAGGTTGAAAAAAGACACAAGTCCATCCAGTTCAACCACAAAAAAATAAACATAACAAAATAAAAAACACAGTACAATCCCATACACCCAACTCCATACCCTCAGTCTTCAAGCAATCTACTGAGCTGGGCAGAACCACCTCTGGAGGGAGTCTGTTCCACATTTTCACAGCTCTTACTGGGAAGAAACCTTTCCGTATTTGGAGATAAAATCTATTTTCCTCTAGACGTAAAGAATGCCCCCTTGTCCTCAGTGTTGACCGTAAAGTGAATAACTCAACACCAAGTTCACTATATGGACCCCTTATATATTTGTACATGTGGATCATATCCCCTTTTTTTCTCCTCTTCTCAAGAGTGAATACATTTAGTTCTTCTAATCTTTCCTAATAGCTGATATAAGCTCATAATGGAGGCAGTTGTATTTTTTTTATTTAATTTTATTCCACCACAAAATGTCAAGTTCGAATGACACCCAGCATCTCTTAACACAAAAGGCTGTGCACATAATATCATTGGCCCATCCACTTAACCACAGCACCCTGGACAAACTGTATACAGATACAGAGAGTCCCACTGAAATGTCAGCATCACTTTATTAAAGATTGTTGAAGATTAGTGAGATTTTATTATTTGTTCACAGTTTTATTGATTTACTGTTTGTTCTTGTATCAACTATTGGAGGGATTGCGATTTGCTAAAAGAAGCACAACACAATTATTATTATAATTTTTTTTATATCTGTCATGTGGGACATTAGGGGTAGATTCAGGTAGGAGATAAGTCGGCTTATCTCTAGATAAGCCGTCTTATCTCTGCGTTTTACGGGTCCAATCTATGCCACTGATTCATAAAATCAGTTTAGCATAGATTTTCCTTAGATCAGACATGCGTAAGTCTCTTACGCTATCTAATCTTATTTTCATATTTTAGGCTAGCCCCTAGGTGGCGTTCCCGTCTAAAATATGTAAATGAGCCTATACGCCGATTCCCGAACGTACGCCCGGCCGGCGCTATTCTTTTACGTCGTTTACGAGAAACGTTCGCGAATAGGGCTTTGCGTAAGTGCCGTTCACGTCGTTTACACGTCGAATTGACGTCGAGATTTGGAGCATGCGCACTGGGAACCAATCATGGCCGGCGCATGCGCAGTTCGTTCGGCGTGGGGACGCCCTTCATTTAAATGATACATGCCCCCTACCTGCCGAATTTGAATTCGGCCGTGTCTTTTACGCTACGCCACCTCAACTTTACAGGCAAGTGCTTTGAGAATAAAGCACTTGCCTGAAAAAGTTGCGGCGGCCTAGTTTAAAAGCCAGACGCTAGGCATGCCTAAAGATAGGCATTTCTACCTGAATCTGCCCCTAAGGGCCAGATTCTCATATATTTTCGGCGGCGTAGCGTAAGCCATTTACACTACGCCGCCGCTGCGTGCTAGAGCAAGTGCTTTATTCTCAAAGCACTTGCTCCGTAGTTTGCGTTGGCGTCTCGTAAATCGCCAAGCGTAAACCCGCGCAATTCAAATGGGGCGGCTTGTATTTAAATTAAGCGCGCCCCCGCGTCGAACGAACTGCGCATGCGCCGGCCGGGGAAAAAGCCCAGTGCGCATGCTCCAGCTCACGTCAGGAAGCGTCGTTGAAACCGACGTCAAAACGACGTGAGCGTCATTTACGCAAGTCCCTATTCGCGAACGAGTTAGTAAAACGACGTAAAGGCCACCTAGTGGCCGGAGTTGTCATTACACCTACGATCCGAAAGTGTAATGCTTTTACACTTGTCGGATGTAGAAGCGTATCTATGCAAAAGTGATGCTCAGCATCACACGCATAGATACGAGGACAAAAAAAAGGCGTTACGACGGGGTATCTGAGATACTCCGTCGTAACGCCTCTGAGAATCTGGCCCTTAGTGTTTTTTTTGCAGCTCTATTTAAGCTTAACCTCCCTGGCGGTATGATTCTTTCAGATTTTAGGTGCTAAAAGCGGTACCATTATTTGCAAGGGAATTTGGCGTTTTATACTGTAGGCTTGTAATTCTTAGGAATAACTCACTGAAATCTATCCAAACAAGAGTCTAATAGGCATCCCGGGTATGATTTTTTTTTTTTTTTTTATTAAAAATTATAATATAATAAATAATTATAAAAAATTATAACAAATAATAATATAATTATAGTAAAATTTATTCAATAATGTAATCAAATCAAAATCACTGAAATTTGCTCAGTTGCAGAATTTTTGGTGTCATTATTTTTTTTTTTTTATGACGAATTTCCCCACAAATCGCTATCGCTAAATTCTGCAAGTGATTCTGATTTATTATCGCTGTTTTTTAGCTGCTCTAAAACAATTTTTGCCATAAAGGGACACTTTTGGTTGCTATGGGCAATCTACAGTTTGCAGGGAGAAAGAACAGTTTTTATTATATAAAATGACATGTAGTGTACAGGGCAGACCACTAGGGACATGGGGGGTGTGTATTTTTTACATACAGTACTGTAATCTATAAGATTACAGTGTACTGTATGTATAGTGTTTGTTTACATTTTTGAATTTGGCGCCGTTCCCCCCCCTACGTCGCGACGCTCGCAGGGAAGGGAATCGGCGGTACACACAGCATCAGGCGGACATCCGCCCGCCGTGTACTGCGGGGATTCATCGCTGGATCGCAGAGAAAAGGTAAGAAAACTTTTTTTCTGCATCCAGCGAGGTAAGTCCGTGTGTGGCACGGGGTTACCGATCGTAGCTTTAAAATCTCACCCCGTGCCACACACGGGAAGACCGCCAGGGAGGTTAATACTAGAACCAGCTCTTACCTAATCAATATTTATGTTTGTGAATTCACTATTGTGATGTATGAAAAAACGAAAGACAAATTCAAACTAACTTCTTCATCTGAAGTGAATCTATGATTTCTTTACCATCCTCATACTATGGCATGTTAACTTTCAAACTTTAGTATTATTTGTTAGAAATTCACAAAGATTTCAGTAGTTTACTTATTAATAGGTTTTAATTAGTAAGACAGTTTGAGCACGTTTGGCAATAACTAATGAGATCCCATGACAATTGACTCTTTCCTACATCCAGTATATAAACACACATTTCATTGAAAATAATTCTCTGTGCCTAAGAAGAAAATCTTCATTACTATACTTCATTACTTACTATATGGCCAAATCATAACATTTAATACATACACATACTTACGGTATATTTAAATGTAAATGCACTTAAGAAAAAAAATTGTATCCCATTCATATTTTTTAAACTTGATGCTTATCTTGCCTTGAAACAGTTATACATTTTTTTTTCTTTAAGCAGTGGAAAATCAAAAGGTAAGTTAATAATTCAACAAAAAAATGTATACCCATTCTATTAAATGTTATTGCCTAATATTGTTGTTATCAATTGCAACCAAATAATTTAATTTCTATCTTACAATATTTATAAAACTTGATATCACTGCTACAAGTTTCACTAGTTATTATTAAAAAAGTGAATACGATGGTAAAGCATCCCTAAGGCCATTGCTATTTAAAAAAAAAATCCTGCTTATAATGTATAGCACCCATTGTGAATATAAAGCCAATGGAGCACTTTTAAAATGAATGTGTGTAAATAAACAATTAAAAAATCTGGGAGAATACGTCAGATATGAAATACAGAAGTAAAACTCATAAGATATTCTTACATGTGCAAAAGACTAAATCAGCTATGTGAGAGATGGATAATGTAGTCAAAAAGAACATGTTTCATTAGAGGTTATTGTTAGCATTACTCTACTAGTACAAGAGTTGTAGTTTTCAAGAATGAAAGGAGGCTATAAATAGCTACAGTCTTAAACAACCTTTAACATAACTCTCATATAGAATCAAACCATCTCTGATGACCACATCCTAGAGTCATCCACCATCAAAGAAGGGAAAAAGGAAAGGCCACCCCTAGAAAAATGTGGGCTTTCTGTGCAGTGTTGCCTAGCTGTTAGAGATGTGCATTTTTGTGCAGATGGGCATATTTGTTATGTTAGAACGATTTGTTTTCTGAATGTGTTTTGTATATTTGGATCTAATTTCATATATTCAGATTTGTTTCATATATTCATTATTCTAAGAGCCGGTTATCACTGGGGCGATTCGTCAGGCGTCCCATTTTATGCAATAGAACCGTTCTAATAGGAGCGACGCAAGTCTCGGGGCGACCTGCATTGACTTCTATACAGAGGTCATTTTGCAGGTCGCCTCTGAAGTCGTCCTCAGGACGCCTTGCGGAGTCGCTTTCTAAGTCGTGCCGCCTAAGTGTGAACCGGCTCTAAATCGATTTGTATTTTAAAATAGAAGCTATATTCATCTTAACGTGGTAATTCCTTATTTTGGGAGATTACTTATGCACTCTGCATTGGATGGAGGTGGATTCATCATATCATAAGAAATGTAACAAAATTAAATTCTGATTCATTTGTTATGTTATGATTCCTCTCAATCAAACCCAAACACAATAAGGACCCTTTCACACTGATCAGTTTTTCAATAAAAAAAAAAGTGGAAGAAAAATGAATGAAAAATGCATCACTTTAAATCCAATGAACTCTTTACACTGGTCCTTTGCATTAACCTACTGAACACAACAGACCGGTATAAAGATTTCCATAGGATTTAAAAGGATGCATTTTTCTTCTGCTTTTTTTTTAACCAAAAAACTGTTCAAAAACTGATCAGTGTGAAAGGGCCCTTAAAAGTCCTGCTTACTGCATTTTTGGTGCAGTAAAACGGAAAATGCACCAAACATGAACCTCTCCATTAAAATGAATGGAAACTGCTGCAAAAATGCATCAAAAACACAATGCAAATGTGAGACGTGCTTTATCCAGTCAGTTGCATGTTCAGGGGAAAAAAATGTAAACGTGGCAAAACTGCAGTAAAAACATAGCTACCACCCAGAAGAAAAGCATATACATT
Source organism: Rana kukunoris (assembly GCA_029574335.1). NCBI lineage: Eukaryota > Metazoa > Chordata > Amphibia > Anura > Ranidae > Rana > Rana kukunoris. Next base: position 69,156,617 of record CM056056.1, on the reverse strand, counting down.
TTTGGAGCAGTGTAAAAGCAGCCAAAGTAGTTATTATGTAATTTAAGTTTTATAACTTGCTGTATGTATTGCAATATATTCCCATTTCATATGTACTGTAGTGCATTTTTTTTTTAATTAAAGTGGTTGTAAACCCCACTTTTTGACTTTTACCTACAGGTAAGCCTATAATAAGGCTTACCTTTGGCATTATCATGCAGGCCAGGAAAGTCAGAGTAATTTCAGCAGTCTTTATCAGGACACTTGTTTTTAGTGAATGATATGAGGGATTTTAATAAGAAGGTCAGCATGACAACAACACAAATAGCATTTTTGAAAAGACAGGTCAGTAATGGCAGCCTTTATGCTTCTTTTATGACAAACATGAATATATCACCACTCCACATTAATCAACCCAAATAAAGCAACTCCACATTTAGTAAATGAAATAAAAAAATACTCTAAATCACCTGCTACATCCAACAAATAAATACTAAGTAAAAAATATATATATATATATATATATATATATATATATATATATATATATATTCTTTCTAACGCCCCATTATACATTCCTAGGAAGACGTTCAGATACATTGACTCCCTGCTGACCTCTTTCTTGTGGGGCAGTGGGGCAGTCCGGGTGTCGCTGACCATCTTGCAGTTGCCGGTGGGGAGGGGAGGTCTAGCGATTCCCGACCTCCGTCTGTACTACTTGGTGTCACAGCTGGTCCAGGCTCACTGGTGAATGTTACCACAGCTGAACAATGCCGCTACTGCGGTTGAGGCGGTTGTGGCGACTTCTTTTGAGACACTGCTGAACTGTTTCACTTTTTCCACTGCGGGCGGAATGACTGTGCTCAAATCGGCTAAGCGGGTACTTGAGATTTGTATGAAACATGTACAGGATGGTCCCTTACACTTATCACCTAACGCCCCACTATGGTTTAATCCCAGACTAACAGACTTTTTCCTATTGGATGATGGTCATGGGTGGGCCAGGTTTGGTCTGGTATATCTGCACCAATTATTTGATAAGGGGGAACTCAAAACATTTGTGCAATTAGAGAGAGAGATGGGTGTGCCTGACTCATGGCTGTTTCATTACACCAGGTTGAAGCACGCTGCTCATGCTCAATTTGGTGCGGGACCTATTATTTTGGAAAACACTAAATTGGAAGTACTGATTGTAGAACCTGAACCCACCAAACAAATTTCTGTTTATTACGCTGTACTCATGGGAAGGAAGCAGCCGAGGGAGAAGAAAATGAGACTTAAACGGACTGATGTGATTCCTGAATTGACTGAAACTCAGTGGGAGGGGGTTTTGATGTATTATTTGCCTATAGTAATTTCTGCTAGGGAAAACTAATACAACTGAGGTACCTGCACCAAATGTATTACACACCACACAGATTATATAGGATGGGCAGAAGAGATGACCCTACTTGTCATAAGTGCCTGGTGGCGGAAGGCACATTTATTCACATGGTGTGGGAGTGTAGCAGGATACCTCCGTTGTGGTTGCAGGTAACCCAGTTCATCGCAGATACCTTTGATCTCCCGAACATATGTAGCCCACTTTTGGGCCTCCTTGGTGTTATAGAGAATGAAGTTGTAATCAATGATATGCGAACATTCTTGAAGCTGCTCTTTTACTATGTCAGGAAGTTGATTGTCCTGAACTGGGTGAAGAGGGATTATCTTACTCTATCTGCTTGGAAAGGTCTGGTTAATGCAAATGTCACGCTGTATAAAATGACGTATGAGGCAAGAGGCAGTAAGAAAAAATGTCATAAAGTATGGGGTAGATGTGTAGAATCCAAGGAAACTACACCTGGGGATATTTAAGAGGAACTTGTATATGGTAGAATTGAATATTGTTCACTGTGAATTGATAGGGGGAGGACTCTGGGGGTCGGGGAGATGACGGCACATGACACACTAGTTTAGGGGGTACTCAACCCCATGGTTTATGTTTTTTTCTCCTTTTTTGTTTTTATTTTTGGTGTTTACTTGTTTTTTTTTTTGCTCTGTGTCTATTCTTCATGAAATAAGTTGATGTAATTCACTGTACATCTATGACTGAAGCGTAATGTTTTATAGTTTGAATATAGCAGGAAAACGCTATTTGCACTTACATATCATGTCTGTTCATGTTGAGATTGCCTCTGGAAAGGTATTGAATGTAGAAACAATTTTCTCCCTGCATTTTAGGGATGGTTACCATGATGACTGTGTCTTGTGTACTCTGTTATTCTCTGTGTATGTGCTATTGGCAAATAAAACCTTTAAAAAAAAAAGAGATATAAACATATATAATTATATTAACAGCAGTGATGCAGGGTGTAAACAAACCAAACACTTGCAACAAATTATGCAGTCACAGTGTAATAAATATCAATAGGCTGTTAAATTTTACTGCAAAAGTGGAAATATGCTTGAAACTTCAAGATCATTCAGATTAATATGAGTAGGTTAAATATAATTGAAATACAGTGTGGACATAAATACATGATTTAGCATTTTGACTATAAACACACTTTAACATGTAACCTTTTTTTAAATTTGTATTCTTTAGTTCATTATTTGCTATATTAAACATTTTTTGTAAATAACTTTTATAATAAAATCATAATATTATATAAATGTGAAGAATTTTATAGTAAATGTTATCATTTTTTTATCTACAGTAACTCTGCTTGTTTTGAAACGCTTGGCAAATTAAAAAAGCGTTCTTTTTTTTTTAAGTTACATATTTTTGTCTATTGATTGGATAAAATAATTATTGCAAGACAATATCAGTAAAAAAAAAAAATTGTTTGAACTTGAATGAATAAATGTATAATTTCATATTCTTAGGTAATAACAAAGTTAGGTTTAAATGAATAAGTGCATAGTGAATGTAAGAAATGACTCCAGTCTATAAGAGGTATACAGGAGTGAGATCTGATTAAAAATGTTAGTACAGTAACAGAAACAAAGATTGAATATTATTTAAAAGGAAAACCTTTTTAAATTTGGATAGAGTGGTAAAGGAATAGAACCAATGAGGTTTTTATTGCTGTCTGTATGTTTGTTACGGAAAGTTGCTCTATTCTGCTCACCAGTGTCAACAGGAATCAAATTAAAAGGTAAATTAAAAATGTTGAATTTCACCCAAAACATGAATAGAGAGGAAATCTTCAGATGGGCATACTGGTTCCTGTGGCAACTGTCTAAGGCCGTGTACACACGATCAAATCTATCTGCTGGAAACGGTCGGCCCGACCGTCCCAGCAGACAGATTCGACCGTGTGTACGGGCGAGCCAACGGATTTGGCCACCCGACAGATTTCAAAGCATGCTTTGAAATCTGTCGGCTGGGAACCCGTCTGCCCGACATGTCTGCTGGTTAGTACGCTAACCAGCAGACATGTCTTCTCGCACACGCGCCGAATGGTTTCGACGCATGTGCGGAAGTGTTTTGCTTCCTGGTGAGGTGACGTGGCGGCGTCAACGTCAGCGCGCCGTCTGGCGGCGGGGATTTTGGTTTGATCGTGTGTACACGATCAAACCAATATGTCCCCAGCAGACAGATTTGTTCAAATCGGTCGGCCCGACCGATTTGAACAAATCTGTCTGCTCGTGTGTACGCGGCCTTAGATGGAAATTTCCCTATGTTGAAAAGATGTCCTCTCACTTGAGTCTACAGGAACGAAAGTAAGGGGAAATATCAATATTAAGACAATAAATTATAAAAAAAAAAATTTTTTTAACAATCCCCCATTCTATGCAAAGTTAAAAAAAAAAAGTTTGGGCTTTATATATACTGTAACATAATGAGTAAAATACTTATTCTAACCTGTTCCCACAGGGTCACTTTCACAAAAAAGCGGATCTATACAAAAAGCATTTATTTACTTACCTTTCCAGTGGCCTGATTCTTCTGAAAAAGCTGCTGATTCTTCTTTCCCGACCTATTTGGCCATCGAATGAGATAAATGCTTGATCCAGCTTGTCAGCCTTTGTGGTTCTTCTCGCTGGCTCTGTCATAAATATTAACCAGTTCAGACCCGCGCTACCGTTGAATGACGGCAACAGCGCGGGTCTGAATAGTCAACATGCCGTCTTTTGACGGCATCCCCTTTGGGCGTTCCCAGCGCGCGCTGTAGAGCGCGCTGCGGGGAAGCCCTGTGTTGTCCGTGTTCCTTGGACACGGCCAATCACAGATCGCGGCGAATGGCCAATCAGAGTGGCCGTTTGCGATGCGATCTGTGGGCGAATGAGAGATGATCTCATAGATCATCTCTCATTGCCGTTTTACACAGAGACAGCGTCCTGTCTCTGGAGAGGAGGAGCCCGATCTGTGTTCCTTCCTACATAGGGACACAGATCGGTCACCCCCCCAGTCACCCCCCCTCCCCCCACAGTTAGAACACACCTAGGATACACATTTAACCCCTTCCTCATCCCCTAGTGTTAACCCCTTCAATGCCAGTCACATTTATACTGTAATAAATGTAAATGGCGCCAAAAAGTGTCAAAAGTGTCCGATGTGTCCGCCATAACGTCCCAGTACCAATAAAAATCGCAGATCGCCGCCATTTCTAGTAAAAAAAAAATAATAAAAAATAATAATTCTTTCCCCTATTTTGTAAGCGCTATAACTTTTGCTTATTGCGATTTTTTTTTTTTTTTACCAAAAATATATAGAATACGTATCGTCCTAAACTGAGGAAAGAAAATGTTTTTTTTTTTTTTATTGGGATATTTATTATAGCAACAAGTAAAAAATATTGTATTTTTCTTCAAAATTGTCACACTTTTTTGTTTATAGCGCAAAAAATAAAAACCGCACAGGCGATCAAATACCACCAAAAGAAAGCTTTACTTGTGGGGAAAAAAGGACGTCAATTTTGTTTGGGAGCCACGTCGCACGACCGCGCAATTGTCAGTTAAAGCGACTCAGTGCCGGAAGCTGAAATTTCACCTGGGCAGGAGGGGGGTGTATGTGCCCAGTAAGCAAGTGGTTAAGTATTAGTAATAAATCGAGCTGTTTTTTTCTAATTTAGAAATGTATCAAAATTTCTCAGAACCTCTCTCAATCCCAGCATATTTTACAATCGAAGGCTTATCAGAAATACCAGGACTTTGGTTTCCAATTTTCATTGTTTTCCTTTTTATTTACCTTATTATCATCCTTGGAAATGCCAGCATTTTTTGTGTGATCAGTTGTAATTCTCATCTTCACACTCCAATGTATTTCTTTTTAATGAACCTCTCAGTTATGGACATTGCTTATACCTCTACTATTTTACCTAAACTATTAAACATGTTAACGAGCAAAAACAACACCATCTCATTTTGGGGATGCATATATCAAATGTACTTCTTTTTAGCCATGGCCTGTGCTGAAGTCCTCCTGTTGACATTCATGGCCTATGATCGCTATGTGGCGATCTGTCATCCTCTACACTATGTTATTATAATGAGTCTGAAGCAATCAGCTGGCCTTGCAATGATAGCTTGGACTATTGGGTTTGTAGACCCTAGTGGCCATGCTGTCCTCATATCCAAACTATCATTTTGTGCCTCCAACCTTATTAACCATTTCTTTTGTGATGTAATTCCACTGCTGAAGATTTCCTGCAGTGACACTTCTAAGGTTGAACTGATAAACTATTTAGAAGGGGGCCTTATATTATCTGCTGCCTTTATGCTTACTTTGGTGTCATATATATTTATTATTTCTACCATTATAAAGATAAAGTCAGCTGAAGGCCGCCGTAAGGCCTTTTCCACTTGCTCTTCCCATTTGACCTGTGTTGTTATATTTTATGGGACAATTATTTGTTTATACATGAGACCCACTGCTAGTTACACTCCAAAGTACGACAAGTTTATTGCTCTTCTCTACGCAGTATTGGTTCCTGTGTTGAATCCTGTCATCTACAGCTTGAAAAACCAGGAAATTAAAAGTGCATTTGTAAAATTAAAAACTAAACTGGTTTAAAAAATAATAAATAATGTTTTTTCTTATTTATTGTATAGTTATTTTCTTTGTATCTATTTTTTTTTGAATTATTGATTTCTAGATGTAGAAATTAAACTATCCATACATACTTTAAATATACACTTAAACACACCAAGATACTCTAAAAACAAGTTTAGTGTACATACATGCTTTATGGAAGATCATCACCTTAACCACTTAAGCCCCGGACCAATATGCTGCTAAATGCCCAGAGGCGTTTTTACAATTCGGCACTGCGTCGCTTTAACAGACAATTGCGCGGTCATGCAACGTGGCTCCCAAACAAAATTTGCGTCCTTTTCTTCCCACAAATAGAGCTTTTTTTTGATGGTATTTAAATTGCCTCGGCGATTTTTATTTTTTGAGCTATAAACAAAAATAGAGCGACATTTTTGAAAAAAACAACAATATTTTTTACTTTTTGTTATAAGAAAAATTGAATAAACTAAATTTTAGTCAAACATTTAGGCCAAAATGTATTCAGTCACATGTCTTTAGTAAAAAAAAAAATTACAATAAAAAAAAATGTGCTACCTAGCTGCAACAGCGACACTAATACAGCGATCAGAAAAATGATCGCTTAGTGACACTGGCAATAGGGGGTGAAAGGGTTAACTAGGGCGGTGATCAAGGGGTTAAAACTTTACTAGGGGGTACGGGGCTACCCTGAATCTAACACTAACTGCCTGTCACACTAACTGTCACACTGACACTAAATGCAGTGATCAGTAAATATATGATCACTGCAATCAGTGACAGAGCGACAGGGGGGTGATCGCAAGGGGTTAATGTGCCTATGTGTGTGGTGTCAGTGTAGTGTTGGTGTGACTTACTGTGATGTCTTCTCTCCTCTCGGCGGTTTGAAAATACAGCCAAGAGGAGAGCTGCATCACTTCCTCTGCCAGTGTTTACATTTTACAGGCAGAGGAAGTGACACGGCAGGACACGACACGATTGGCTGGGAGCGATCAGGAGGGGGCGGACAGACACGAACAGCCGCCCCTTAAACGGATCGCTCCCGGAGGTAAGCCGCCCGCCGCACGCAGCGGAGGGGGTCCCGATCAGGCCCCCAACCCACTAGAAGGCAGGGACATATATATACGCCCATCTGCCTGTACGTGCCATTCTGTGGACGTACATAGGCAAGCGGCGGGCGTTAAGTGGTTAACCACTTAAGACCCGGACCATTATGCAGGTTAGATTCGGCACTGCATCGCTTTAACTGAAAATTGCGCGGTCGTGCGACATGGCTCCCAAACAAAATTGGCATCCTTTTTTTCCCACAAATAGAGCTTTCTTTTAGTGGTATTTGATCACCTCTGCGGTTTTTATTTTTTGCGGATAGTTTTATTGGATTTTTATTAATATATATTTTTTTACAACTAATGGCGGCGATTGCATTTTTTTTTTGTGACTGTGACATTATGGAGGACACATCGGACAATTTTGACACATTTTTGGGACCATTGTCATTTTTACAGCAAAAAGTGCTATAAAAATGGGAATTAATCACTAGGGGGCACTGTAGGGGTTAGGTGTGAGCTCATATGTGTTTCTAACTGTAGGGGGCGGGGCTGGACATGTCACATCATTGATCGTCTTTCCCTATATCAGGGAACAGACGATCAATGACACTGCCACAACAAAGAACAGGGAAGGTGTGTTTACACACACCTCTCCCCATTCTTCAGCTCTGGTGACCAATCTCAGGACACCGGTGGTGATCGGGTCCACGGGTCCCGCGGGCACAGTCACAGAGCTTCGGACCAGGTCGCGAATGCGCCGCCGGCAGCGCGCTCGCGACCCCACAGCTAGGCTTGAAGAGACACGTACAGGTACGTGATTGTGTCCAGCCATGCCATTCTGCCGACGTATATCGGTGTGAATGGGTCCTTAAGTGGTTAAACAATCTTCTAAATGTCCCCCTTGTATCATGTACACATGCAGATAAAGTCACGATAGGACTAAAGTTTATATTTTTGTCAGTTTAAGATCTCCTACCAAAGCTTTCTCATTCCAGGCTACCCCCAAGTGGAAAATAAATCTGTGCGGTAAAAATAAAATCTAACTGAGCACTGAGATTGATATGCAATAGGAGTATAGGTTGTACACTTTTTTCTTAGACCCCTTTCACACTGGAGCGGTTTGTAGGCGCTGTTGCACTAAAAATAGCATCTGCAAACCGACCTTAAACAGCTGCTGCTGTGTCTCAAGTGTGAAAGCCTGAGGGCTTTTACACTGGAGCAGTGCACTAGCAGGATGGTAAAAAAAATCCTGCTAGCCGCATCTTGGAAACGGTGATCGAGCGGTGTGTATACCACTCCTCCACCGCTCCTTCCCATTGAAATCAATGGGACACCACGGCTATATTGCCGGCAATGCGCCTCTGCCGACAGAGCAAGGAGAGACAGCAGATGATGGAGGCACATAACTGACCACAGTGTCAGGGCTCAGCAGCCATGATGAACCATGGTCAGTTTACAGGGGGAGGGCAGAACCAGGCAGGATGAGCCAGGAATTTCAGGGGACACCGGGGGCCAAATTACCCAGCACAAGCATTGTGCTGTATAACATGCTTTAACCCCTTAGGCCGCGTACACACGATCAAATCTATCTGCTGGAAACGGTCGGCCCGACCGTCCCAGCAGACAGATTGGATCGTGTGTACGGGCGAGCCGACGGATTTGGCCACCCGACAGATTTCAAAGCATGCTTTGAAATCTGTCGGCTGGGAACCCGTCGGCCCGATATGTCTGCTGGTTAGTACGCTAACCAGCAGACATATCTTCTCGGACATGCGTCGAATGGATTCGACGCATGCGCGGAAGTAATTCACTTCCTGGTGCGGTGACGTGGCGGCGTCAACGTCACTGACACGTCAGCGCGCCGTCTGCCGGCGGGGATTTTGGTTTGATCGTGTGTACATGATCAAACCAATACATCACAGCAGACAGATTTGTTCAAATCGGTCTGTCCGACCAATTTGAACAAATCTGTCTGCTCGTGTGTACGGGGCCTTAAGGTCCACCCCACGCAGACATACTGTGGCAGGATGACCCTCCTGCGTGAAATCGCGTACAGATATGTGTTTTCATGCCCAGGGTCTGGGTGACCTGCGCCCTCTGTGAGTGGGACTCGCCGATAATTCTCTGGAGAGGCAGAATGGCGCTCAGCTTATGTAAACAAGGCAGACAGCTATTCTGTGAAGGGGAAAAATGGATATCTTGTGTTTCTGCTAAGCAGGAACGTGGATCTCTGTCTTCCCTCAGTCAAATCACATCACCACAGTTAGTAAGCACTCCATAGGTAAACCCTGATGGGTTTTTGTTCTTTTCTTCTTCACTGCAAAAGTAAAGGCATAACATGCTAGTATGCATCACATACTAGCACATTATGTGACACTTACCTGCAAACGAAGCCCACGTCATCCCCACTGCAGGCCGCATCCAACTTCGCCCGTCTTCCTTCCAGGGCCGCAGACTTCCATTTTGTGACTGCCCGGTGCTACGTGACGATATTCCCACGCATGCGCACTGGAGCACTCATCTTAAACAGCGCATGCCCTGTTTACATCATCGGGGCAGTAAACGGTAAATATCTCCTGAGCGGTGCACGTTTAGGAGATATTTACAGTACCTAGAGGTAAGTCTTATTCTAGGCTTACCTATAGGTACAACTCCCCCATAAGGTTTACAACCTCTTTAACAATTGAGGGTTTGATCGCCCCTGATGTTAACCCCTTCCCTGCCAGTGTCATTAGTACAGTGACAGTGTATATATTTAGCACTGATCACTGTATTAGTGTTACTGGTCCCCAAAAAGTGTCAGTTAGTGTCCGATTTGTCTCAGTCCCGCTAAAAATCCCTGACTAGTAAAAAAAAAAAAAAAATCCATAAATCTATCCCAACTGGAGATTGTGGTTTGGATTTGAACGTAATGGTATGTCATTTATTTGTGCTGTAGCATGTAAATCTGATCTCCTGATAAATTTTATTTTAGTTTTTATTTTAGTTTTTAATTGTCATGATATAAAATAATGGATGTAGGGCCTTTTGGTGGGCATGATTTTTTTTTTTTTGGGGGGGGGGTCTGCATTTCATTCATGCACCCAGGCAGCACAATGTCTAGGACCAGCCCTGCTTCGTAAGAACCATAGATATGCACTAAGGCAACTACTTCATCTATGAATACAGGGTAAGGAGTTTTACAATGGCAAACAATGTCTTCAGCAAACTGTTTGCAGTCTTTCTTGTGCATCTTTTTTTCTTCTGGGACGACAGCCATGTAGACCAATTTGATGCACTGACAGGCTGACCCCCTCCCCCCATTTCTTTAACCGCAGTAATGCTGAAAGCCCTCATACGTCTTATTTCCCAAAGACAACCTCTGCATATGATGCTGAGCATGTGCACTTCTTTGGCCGACCATGCGAGACCTAATCTGAGTGAACCTGTCCTCCTAAACCGCTGTATGGTCTTGGCCACCGTGCCGCAGCTCAGTTTCAGGGTCTCTGCAATCTTCTTATAGCCTATGCCATCTTTATGTAGAGCAACAATTATTTTTTTCAGATCCTAAGAGAGTTCTTTGCCATGAGGTGCCATGTTGAATGTCTAGTGACCGGTATAAGAGAGTGAGAGCGATAGCACCAAATTTAACACACCTGCTACCCATTCACCCCTGAGACCTTGTAACACTAATGAGTCACGTGACACTGGGGATGGAGGGAAAATTTGCTAATTGGGTCCAATTTGGACATTTTCCCTTAGGAGTGTACTCACACTTGTTGCCAGTGGTTTAAACATTAATGGATGTGTGTTAAGTTATTTGGAGGGGAAAGCAACATTACATTGTTATACAAATTGTACACTCACTATTTTACATTGTAGTAAAGTGCCATTTCTTCAGTGTTGTTGCATAAATGTAAGGGTGTACTCACTTTTGTGAGATACTTTATATATATATATATATATTTGTAGTCAGAGTCTTCGAGTATGGAAAGTGAACACCCTATCAACCAAGGCCTGAGGTGTGCCTGGGCCTAGCTGGTCGGTATGCCCAAAAGAGGGCATACCCTGAATATGAGAATAAGAAAAAGAACGAAGAGAAATGGAGTGTGTGAAGCTGGGGTAACGGGTGGGTGGGAAACCAGAAATGGCGCCAACACCGGACCTGACGTGGGAGGAGCCTTACATACTCATCAGACTCCTCCCACAAATACAGGCTAACCTGCGGCAAGCCTTAACACTTGTAGTCAGAGTCTTCGAGTATGGAAAGTGAACACCCTATCAACCAAGGCCTGAGGTGTGCCTGGGCCTAGCTGGTCGGTATGCCTAAAAGAGGGCAAAAGACACATGTTTAGGTGAAGAAGGGTAGAGAACACTCCGTCCAGTGGAGTAGCGTGCGCCTGGAAGGCAACCATACACGTGACCGTTATGACAGGAGAACCCACTGACCCATGACTTGTGACAGAAGGAACACTCTATGGAACCAGCGAAACCGCTCAGAACTTAACGACCCATGAAAGATGACAAGAGGATGCATGGGGGAAGTCGAACAAGGGCCAAGCGGATTGGAATCCTTCAACCGGGTACTACCCACGCTGATGAAGGGAAGTGAGAGGGTAAGTGGCAAAAGGGCAACAGGTAGGAGACTGAGTGTCAGCTACCTGGAAGGCGGATAAGACCAAAGCACTGGCAATGCATCGTGGCACATGGGAACCAAGCCAGACTCGGATTCGGGAACATAAACTAGCAAACAAGACAACAGATCACCAGACATGCAACGATCACAACCCCCTCGGCACCTACCTAAGAACGAGAACATGAGAGGGAACATCGAGACCACTGCGCGTGAATGAACCGAGACTGCCCCCCACCCCTATGTGATTGTTGAATGCGCCCGAGTAACCTGCAGCGCAGGCACAGGCGACAACTGAACACTCAGGGCTGGTGAACCCACGGAGCGTGGTGGGTAGTCGTATAGGTGTAAGAATGAACGTGCATCGTATGATGTATGGTATACGGGCGAGAAGATTGTGGGCGACAATCATTAAAACGAAACCTTAGCCCGTATGGATCTGTAGACGTGACAGATCCCGAGATTCGAATGCTAGCTAACTAACCCAGTTGCAACATGACAAAGAACAATGAGACACGATAACCAACAAACAACAACCACGCCATGACAGACAATACGAACGACATGCTGGGGCAGAAATGACAGAAACGTGCGACTGGGACAGAAATGACAGAAACGTGCGACTGGGGCAGAAATGACGAACAACCGATCACCAGACATGCAACAATCCCCCCCCCCCCCCCCCCCCCCCGGCACCTTACCTAAGTACGGGAACATGAGCGGGAACATCGAGACCACTGCGCGAGAATGAACTAAAAGACGGTACCCCACCCTTATGTGATTGGTAAATGAGCCCGAGTAACCTGCAGCGCTGCAGGCTCAGGCGATAACTGACCACTCAGGACTGGTGAACCCACGGAGCGTGGTGGGTAGTCGTATAGGTGTAAGAATGAAAGTGCAACGTATGACGTATGGTATACGGGCGAGAAGATTGTGGGCAACAACCATTAAAAACGAAACCTCAGCCCATGTAGACGTGACAGATCCCGAGATGCGAATACTAGCTAACTAACCCAGTTGCAACATGACAAAAAACAATGAGACATGATAACCAACAAACATCCATGCTGTGACAGACAGACGACATGACCGACATGCTGGGGCAGAATGACAGAGACGTGCGACTGGGGCAGAATGACAGAAACGTGCGACTGGGGCAGAATGACAGAAACGTGCGACTGGGGCAGAATGACAGAAACGTGCGACTGGGGCAGAATGACAGAAACGTAGAGACTGGAGGGCTGGGCCAGAAACGCAGAGACTGGACCGCTGGGCCAGAAACGCAGAGACTGGAACGCTATGAGGGTAAGCCCCTGGGGACAGAAACCCCCCAGGAACGCTATGACTGAAGTAGTGGGTCAGAAACGTTGTGACAGAAATCGTGGGCCAGAAATGCTGTGACAGAAATCGTGGGCCAGAAACACTGTGACAGAAATCGTGGCCAGTACTCGTGGGCCAGTACTCGTGGGCCAGTACTCGTGGGCCAAAACGCTATGACTGAAAACGTGTGCCAAAACGCTATGACTGAAATCGTGGGCCAGAAACGCTATGACTAAAATCGTGGGCCAGAAACGCTATGACTGAAATCGTGGGCCAGAAACGCTATGACTGAAATCGTGGGCCAGAAACGCTATGACTGAAATCGTGGGCCAGAAACGCTATGACTGAAAACGTGGGCCAGAAACGCTATGACTGAAAACGTGGGCCAGAAACGCTATGACTGAAAACGTGGGCCAGAAACGCTATGACTGAAAACGTGGGCCAGAAACGCTATGACTGAAAACGCGGGCCAGAAACGCTATGACAGAAATCGTGGGCCAGAAACGCTATGACAGAAATCGTGGGCCAGAAACGCTATGACTGAAATCGTGGGCCAGAAACGCTATGACTGAAATCGTGGGCCAGAAATGCTATGACAGAAATCGTGGGCCAGAAACGCTGTGACAGAAATCGTGGGCCAGAACGCTATGACAGAAATCGTGGGCCAGAAACGCTATGACAGAAATCGTGGGCCAGAAACGCTGTGACAGAAATCGTGGGCCAGAAACGCTATGACAGAAATCGTGGGCCAGAAACGCTATGACTGAAATCGTGGGCCAGAAACGCTATGACAGAAATCGTGGGCCAGAAACGCTATGACAGAAATCATGGGCCAGAAACGCTATGACTGAAATCGTGGGCCAGAAACGCTATGACTGAAATCGTGGGCCAGAAACGCTATGACTGAAAACGTGGGCCAGAAACGCTATGACTGAAAACGTGGGCCAGAAACACTATGACTGAAAACGTGGGCCAGAAACGCTATGACTGAAAACGTGGGCCAGAAACGCTATGACTGAAAACGCGGGCCAGAAACGCTATGACAGAAATCGTGGGCCAGAAACGCTATGACAGAAATCGTGGGCCAGAAACGCTATGACAGAAATCGTGGGCCAGAAACGCTGTGACTGAAATCGTGGGCCAGAAACGCTATGACTGAAATCGTGGGCCAGAAACGCTATGACTGAAATCGTGGGCCAGAAATGCTATGACAGAAATCGTGGGCCAGAAACGCTGTGACAGAAATCGTGGGCCAGAACGCTATGACAGAAATCGTGGGCCAGAAACGCTATGACAGAAATCGTGGGCCAGAAACGCTGTGACAGAAATCGTGGGCCAGAAACGCTATGACAGAAATCGTGGGCCAGAAACGCTATGACTGAAATCGTGGGCCAGAAACGCTATGACAGAAATCGTGGGCCAGAAACGCTATGACAGAAATCGTGAGCCAGAAACGCTATGACAGAAATCGTGGGCCAGAAACGCTATGACAGAAATCGTGGGCCAGAAACGCTGTGACAGAAATCGTGGGCCAGAACGCTATGACAGAAATCGTGGGCCAGAAACGCTATGACAGAAATCGTGGGCCAGAAACGCTGTGACAGAAATCGTGGGCCAGAAACGTTATGACAGAAATTGTGGGCCAGAAACGCTATGAGAGAAATGCTGAGCCTGACACGTGAGACCGAACTGCCATGACAGGAAACCTGGGCAGAAAAGGTATGAGAAAAATGGTGAGTCTGAAAAGCGGAACCTGTGCTGCTGAAGTAGAAATGCGATAACAGAACCCTGGGGCCGAACGCTGAGGGAAAAACGCTGCGCCTGAAAGCCGAGGCAGAAATGCAAAGACAGAATCCTGGCAGACGGAAATGCTGAGACTGAACCGCTGAGGCAGAAAAAATACTGACAGCAACGCTGAGACTGCAACGCAATGACAGAATCCTGGGGCAGTCCACGCTTTAAAATCTGTCGGCTGGCCAAATCCGTCTGCTCGCCCGTACACACGATTGAATCTGTCTGCTGGGACGGTCGGGCAGACCGTTTCCAGCAGATAGATTTGATCGTGTGTACGCGGCCTAAGACATTCAAAGGATGACTACTGATTGCTGCATCCTGAGGCTTTTTGAGGAGAGCAGTCAGAAAGACTTCTGAAGAGGTGAGGTGGTTGTTGATTTTTCTGTGTGATAAAAATCAAAAAGACTATTGTTTCTCTGCTGTAGGACCAGCAGTGTCTGCCCAGCAGTAGGCTGTGCCAGACTCCATAGGTAGGTTCCTGTGTTGTGAAGATAGACGCCCCAAGTAGCCAGGGTTTATTTTATGTTATGTTTCGTTTATGCTGTTTTGATGCTTGCACTTGTATCCAGCAATATGGAAGAATAAACCATATCCTTTCTTTTCAACCATCCTCAACTGCCTTTCTGTATAGTTCAGCGTGTAGTGAACCCATCCAGGGGGTCACACACACCCGCTACCGAGCCAATCCCTTATAATATATATAGATTTTTTGAAGTACAAGATTCCACTCTCGATAATAGGGTTTCGGCACTATTATCACGGATTGTTCATCGATTGCAAAATTCATGCTGGGTTGATCAAATGTCCAGTATATGAACTTTGCTCACAATATTTAGTCCATCAAACATGTTTTAATGGCTGTGATGTATGCATCCACTTTAGGAATAAGCCATGGTTAACTGCATATTGATATCATTGAAGGACAACTCCATATTTAACATTTCCCCTTCATACCCTTAGTGAAGCAGGGGTAGTAAAATATTTTTTATCCCCTCTCTTGAGACCTGGATCTGTCTATACACTTGGCTAAGAGCCACAATGAGTAAGGATGAGTGGCACACATGCACAGTAGTTGCTAGACACAAACAATAGTTTTTGTTGCAAAGTGGCACCAAGCAGGGCTGCACATTGAAGGTTTTAGGTTTGGGATGGAGGTAGGTATTTATTACATGGCCTTCACTATTAAGTGTGACATTCATATGTACCATATGTTATTTTTCAGGTCTGCTTTTTGCCTTTCCCAAACCTCCATCATGTTTTTTAGGCTCTGATTTTTTTTTAAATATCCTATTGAATGGCATGACCTCTGGTAAAGGGCATAATGATAAGTATCAGCATGTCAAAATGCCCCTCCATTTACATATGTTGTATGCCTCGTATGTCAGTGGAAATATTTTATATTTTGTTCTCTCTTTTTTTTTTTTTAGTTTAAGGATGTTTAGTTGAATAAGATCTGAGCTAGTATATAAATAAATAAATACGTTATTTTCCTGTAATGATGTTTACACTGTACTAAGTTAAACTTTTTTTTAGCAAACTTAACCTCCCAATGGAATTACACTTTACTTCACAAAGAATATAACAGAGGTAGGTTTTTCAACACTTGATACCAATGATAAGGAGACTCTTGCTGTATTGTGACAAGTTTGCACATATAGCTATGCTTGCTGTGACACAATCAGGTACATTTCTACATTTATTTGTATTATTTTTCTTGTATTCAATTTGAAACAAACTATTATTATTTTTTATTGCAATTGTATTTATGGTACACACTGCTAACATTTACTGGACATGCTTACAAGGGCAAAATAGCAATCTTAAACAGTCACACCCCAAAATGCTCCAGAATGTTGAAAATATTTGCGTGGGTAAACTGACACAGCTATCTGATGGCAAAGCAAGTAAAGTGATCTGTGGAATTTTGAGTACATGATAGTTCTCTAGCTTTCCAATAGAATGCATATAATTCAGGGACAATGGGGAAGGTTCATCAGAGCTTAAAATGTGAAAGCAAGGAGGCCAGACTATAGGATTATTTCGCAATGCTTCAACACAAACATAAATAAGGATCTTCATTTTCAGACATTTAACTGTAAATTTTAAATCTTATATATAAGCTTTTTATCCTATTGAATTTAAATGCCACCTTTTTAAACATAAGTATCCCTATGTTGGTTTGTTATCTTCTGATCTGATTCCTCTATGACTTGGTTTTGTGAACTTAGAAAACACTTTTTTCTTGATCATACATCACGGGACACAGAGCCTTAATTACTTAATGGGTTATAAACGCTGGTAAACAAAGCTAATTAACGCCCCCTAGTAACTTTTTAAACCACCACCGCACACAGGACAAACTTGATTACCTACAGCTGCTACTTAAATAGAAATGTATATAGTGAATCTTTAGTGAAAAAAATAGTAGCGCTCCGTTTCATAAAACAGTACTTGTAAAGTGATTATATTAAAATAACATAAATAAACACATAAAAACTTGCACATAAAAATTAACAAGTGAAAGTGAATTAATAGTGCATGTGAATGATCCATGAACATATAAAGAAAGTTGAAAATAAAATAAATTCATATAAAAGTGTCCATAAATCACACCAATCTTCAAGTGATTAAGCAGTGATTGATCAATGATTGTTATCTTTCTTGAAGAAATATTGATACAAACTTTCCACCACATCTCATGTGCTTGTGAATCCACTCCCAAAGTAAAAAAAAATCACAATATGCCTCACATTCACATGTTCGGCACAATAGCTTGATAACCCACCCGGTTGATAGACAATTCCAAGGGTGATCACAAATCAATCAAATCCACATATAAAAATAAATAAAATGCTTCCACGCCAAAGGAAGGTAGCTGTTCCTGCTGGGGAAGTGAGCGAGCAAGTGGAGGGTGAGATCTGCTGGGTGTTCTGTGTTCGCCGTGACCGCAATAACCTAACCTCTTACTGCAAGTCTCCTTCATTAGAGAACTTTTTAGATTGAAGTGTCTGTGTGAATTTTATAACAGGTGAGTACAATGAGTGAGGATTTGTGAGCACTTTTTAATAAATTGGTTTTACATACCGGTATTTCACCATTGGAAGCATTTTATTTATTTTTTCATGTGGATTTGATTGATTTGTGATCACCCTTGGAATTGTCTATCAACCCGGGTGGGTTATTAAGCTATTGTGCCGAACATGTGAATGTGAGGCATATTGTTTTGGTGAGTTTTTTTCCTTTGGGAGTAGATTCACAAGCACATGAGGTGTGGTGGAAAGTTTGTATTAAGATTTCTTCAAGAAAGATAACAATCATTGATCAATCACTGCTTAATCACTTGAAGATTGGTGTGATTTATGGACACTTTTATATGAATTTATTTTATTTTCAACTTTCTTTATATGTTTATGGATCATCCACATGCACTATTAATTCACTTTCACTTGTTAATTTTTATGTGCAAATTTTTATGTGTTAATTTATGTTATTTTAATACAATCACTTTACTAGTACTGTTTTATGAAACATAGCGCTACTATTTTTTTTCACTAAAGATTCACTATATACTTAATGGGTTATGTAGACACCACAGGTGATTGGACACTGGCAAACCCAATTAAAATTGAGTTCTTCCCCTATATAACCCCTCCCAAATGGAGAGTACCTCAGTTTTTTCACCAGTGTTTAAGGTGGTTGGTCACGTTCAACATGCGCTAAGAAGAAAAATGCTCTTTTGATGGTCTTGCTGCGGAGACCTAGGATCTATAACTGGATCCATTCCTCGGGCTGATATCAAAGGCCTAAGATGGTTGGTACCCAGGCCTTGTGTAAAGAAGAAACAAGGTTTGCCTGTAATGTCTCTCTGTGGAGGTCTGGGCTCTGGGATCCAGACTTTGGTGTACTAATACATCTGTGGCATGAAAAGGTTCTGGCAGAGTCTTCTACAGGTCCAGGTATGAGGTTTTCTCTAATAAAATCCTTGATAAACCTGAAGTTTGGCACAACTTGCCCGCCGTGATGGGTGAAAGCTGGAACTACTTTTAGTAGCTTTCCTGCAGCGTAGATAAGGTAACAAGAGGATAATTTTATTTGTATTATCTTCTTTAAGTAGGATGTCTTTCCTGGTTCTCACCACTGGAGGGAGTAAGTACAAACCTGGTGTTTTCTTACATAGCCATCCAGGATACATGCTCAGTGAAGTCGGTCAAATTTAACACCACTCACCTTCTTCCGCTGCAGGCTCTGTCCATAATGATGCCCCCCAATAATCTTACCTCCCTCTTCCTCGTCTCTTGGGCGCCGCCATTACAACGACGCGTGTGCGCGCTTTTTACTGTCTGAATGAGACATGGATGGGGGGCTAAGTGGTTGCTAGTGATCCGTGCGCAACGCAGGACACCTGTGTGCAGGCGCCAAGACTGGTTCAAAAGCCCAGCACGTCAGAGCCTTCTGTAAGCGGCATGGACACAGAGCTGTGGGCTGTAAGCATCCCTGTGGATTAAACCAGGCAAACCTAAGACTCCTACTGTGCATCAGGTTGTGTAATGAACTGATATTTTGTGTATTGTAAGACTATAGCACGACAATGATTGCATTTGTATTTATGGATAGTACCTTTGCTTTGCAGTAAGGATGTCCCAGAGAAGAGGGTCAAGGGCTAGTAAATGGGGCACCAGAAAATCCCTGCGTACGGCTAAGGATTCTAAGCTTGCCTGCAGTTTATGTGGTCTCTCAGGGCCAGTCCTATCCACTCTGGTTAATGCTAGGAAGCATTCTGAATTGTTAAAAGGGTTTAAGTACTCATTTAAGTCTTCCTCAGTTGACTTCCTTGATTAAAGCTGGATTTCACCTTTAAAATCATATTACATTAATTTTGAGTATAACATGCAACATGGTGCATAGCAGGTCTCCCCACCCCCAACATGGTCCCCTTCCAACAGCAACTGTCAGATTTAAACTTGTAGTTCTCAATGAAAGACAAGTGCAGTGACCACAATACTTGCAGTCTACTGACACTTACTCCAGCGCTGTAACTGAAAATATGTATCAGTATGGACATGGAGTAAGAGTCTGCAGGATTCTAGCATTGCCCTGTGATCTATTGATCACAGCTGAAATAACTTAAAGGTTCATTGGAAAATGTTTATTTTCCCCAAATATATGTGCATTTATGATTCTTTTTGCAAAAAGTGGACTTAGGCTTTAAAGTGGAATTCCAGGGTAAACCTAACCGCTTACACTAGTTAGTCCAAAACAGATATTGAGGTAGATGATTTTTAAGACAAGTTGGTTTTGCCTGGAATTCTACTTTAAGTTGCCTATATGGTGGGCGGCAGCAGCGGCCCAACCATTAAGGGCGCATGGGTGCCACCCCCGTCCCTGCATCCAGCCCCCTGATCTACATTCAGTGCACCGAACGCAGTGTGTGTTTTTTTGAAGCACTAAATTAGAGCAGCGCATCGCAAATGAGCCGGCGGAATTCAAATTGGGTGGGTACGGGGCGTGTAGTATTCAAACTAAGCGCGATCCCGGGGCGAACGTAGTGCGCATGCGTCGAGTGTCAATGCATCCCAGTGCGCATGCTCCAAATTCTGTCAGTGAACGTCAATGACGTCACATCCCCATTCATGAATGTTTTACGCAAACAACGCGATTTGTTTTTTTTCCGACGCGATGACGACGCCTATACTTAACATAGGATACTCCACTAGGGGGCTGCTTTATCTATACGCCGCGTATCGCTTCCGGAAACGTCGTAAAGTCACTGCGTCGCGCCCGAAAAAGATCGTGAATTGCCGATTCCCGCTCATTAACATATTTTTTGAGCGTAAATCGGCGGGAACGCCCCCGGCGCCATTTTTAAGTTGAAGTAACGATGCGATGGCGAAATTCAATTGTGCCGATCGCATCGGAACTCCAACCCGGCGTTTCTTGTTTTCTGGTTACAGAAAACAAAAACGCCTGCTTAAAGTGACAGTTAGGCTGGCGGATCCATTGATCCGCCAGCCTTACTCTACCTGAATATGGCCCTATCAGTTTTCTTGCAGGCTTTTCTCTTCAGGTTTACCAAAACCATGTAGTGCAAGGGCCTGCCTGATTGCATACAAATTGAAACTCTTAAGCCTTGTACACACGATCAGTCCATCCAATGAGAACAGTCTGAAGGACCGTTGTCATAGGTTAACTGATGAAGCTGACTGATGGTCTGATGTGCCTACACACCATTAGTTAAAAAAACGATCGTATCAGAACGCGGTGACGTAAAACACAACGACGTGCCGAAAAAAATGAAGTTCAATGCTTCCAAGCATGCGTCGACTTGATTCTGAGCATGCATGGATTTTTAACGGTGGTGATGGTTTTGACCTATCGGTTAGGAATCCATAGGTTAATTTTAAAACAAGTTGGCTTTTTTTTAACCTAAGGTTAAATAACCTATGGGGCCCACACACGATCGGTTTTGACCGATGAAAACGGTCCATTAAACCGTTGTCCTCTGGCTATCCTATCGTGTGTATGAGGCCTTAAGGTTTGACCTCATATTAGATGGTTTTGGTAAACCTGAAGAGAAAAACCTGCAGGAAAACTGATAGTGTGTATGGGGCTTAATTCTTACTAATTGTTCCGAAAACATGTGTTGACTTTATTTACTTCTCAAATTTAATTTTATATAGTATTTTTTTTAAAACAACAAAAACAAATTCCCAGCTCACTTATTAACCGGCCTGCAATACATCAAATCAACCCTGTATAACAGTTCACGCTAAAACCAAGGGCTTAGTTTGCACACATTTGCAATATATATATGCGTAAGCTGCAGGGCCACTTGCACCCCAGTGTAATGCAGTCCTAACTCTATAAATTTTGAGAGCCTCCAAGGTTGGAGCACATATATAATAATAGATAGTTTAAGGGTGCTACAGGGGGTACTGTTGGATACATAAAATTATGTGATTAGTGCAAACATGTTGGTTAATACAGGAAATATGTAGTATAAAATATAGCCAGGTGCAGGTGATCTTATATGTTTATATAGTGTTATCCACAGGTACAAGTAAAAACCCGGGGATGAATACAACGTCGTTCTTTTCAATTCAAGCATTTTTGTATTTTTCTAATGTTCAAATCCCCATTTTTATAATATTTTTCCTTAGTTATATTGCCATCATTATTGGAAACCTCACCATTGTGAATCTTGTAATAACCAGCCCCCAACTACGCATGCCAATGTATATCTTTATAGTAAATCTTTCAGTTATTGACATTGCTTCTACATCAAACATTTTACCCAAACTATTAGCTATAATATTAACAAAGGACAACACCATCTCATTTGTTGGATGTATAACTCAGATGTATTTCTTTGTGTCACTGACTTGTACAGAGGTCATCTTGCTGGCAGCCATGGCCTATGACCGCTATATAGCCATTTGCCACCCTCTTCATTATATCATTTTTATGAGCTTGGGCCATTGCATTGGTCTGTCACTTACTGCATGGACTGTGGGTTTTTTGGATCTCAGTGGGCATGCTGTTTTAATCTCTGAATTATCTTTTTGTTCATCTCATTTTATTGACCATTTCTTCTGTGACTTAAACCCACTGCTTAAGCTGTCCTGTAGTGATACATCTAAAATCGAACTTTTAAACTACATAGAAGGGACCATACTTGGCATTACAACATTTCTACTTATAATAATATCATACATATTTATTATCTCATCTATTCTCAATATAAAATTTTCAGAAGGCCAGCATAAAGCGTTTTCTACTTGTACGGCTCACCTGACTTGTGTGACTATTTTTTATGGGACAATCATTTGTTTATATATAAGGCCCACTTCAAGTTATTCACCAAAACAGGACAAATTTTTTGCCCTTCTGTATGTAGTTTTGGTTCCGTTGATCAACCCAATTATTTACAGCCTGAAAAATGAAAGTATAAAAAAAGCACTGAGACTAAAGATACATTTTTTTAGATTGTTATATACAAGATACTAATTTTTTTTTTAGCATATAATTACTTTTGAACCTGTTTTTTCCACTAGCCTAAATACACTTCTTCCGGATAGGAATACAAACTACCCCAGGCACATGGTTTGCGTGTGTGTGTATTTATTGATATCTTCACAAGCATAGCGTGTGGATACACTTTGCATTTGGGAACACCTAGATATAAAATAGAGCAATGTAATTAAACTGAAATCTACTAAATCTAACCATGTGGTCTATTAAATTATCTCTTTTGGTGGGGCTGCGCCCACTCTGCAATGGTTAATTTCTTGTTTAATCTAGAGGTGAGAAACATCTCTTTTATTTACCTGATCCTTCGCTCCCTGGGCAGGTGGAGTTCCCCCATGCTCCAGCAGTGGACAGTCCTTCAGTATCACCCTGCACTGGGCTTCGTGATATCAGGACCTTTGACCTCTGCTAACAAAGAGCATGCTAAAAGCAGAAGAAAGCAAAGTGACAAAAAAATGCGTGCTGCTTCTCCTTTCACTGTCCACTCACAGTGTAGAGTAGAGAATGTACCTGTAAGTGAAACTACAGCAGAGAAAGAACAGGCCCCTCCTCTGCTACCAAAGTCAGTGCTATGGGTCAGAGCTATGTAAATTATAGGACTAGTCTGACAGAAATACAAATTCTTTGACATGAAAAATTAGCTCTCATTCATTTATTTAATTTGTGTATTTAAATATTTGCCTAAAGTTCGGTTTTAAACATTCTCTTATGTATGAAAGTCAATTGAACAACAAGACTATGGCCGCGTACACACGATCAAATCTATCTGCTGGAAACGGTCGGCCCGACCATCCCAGCAGACAGATTCGATCGTGTGTACGGGCGAGCCGACGAATTTGGCTACCCGACAGATTTCAAAGCATGCTTTGAAATCTGTCGGCTGGGAACCCGTCGGCCCGATATGTCTGCTGGTTAGTACGCTAACCAGCAGACATATCTTCTCGGACATGCGTCGAATGGATTCGACGCATGCGCGGAAGTAATTCACTTCCTGGTGCGGTGACGTGGCGGCGTCAACGTCACCGCCACGTCACCGACACGTCAGTGCGCCGTCTGCCGGCGGGGATTTTGGTTTGATCATGAACAAATCTGTCTGCTCGTGTGTACAAGGCCTAAGTGAACCCTATTTTTATTTTATGTTAGCCTCTAACAGGCTTTTCAAAATGTATAATCTTGAGCTGCAAATATATTAACTGTACAATATTTTAATTTTTGTAATAGTTTTACCTGTCTTATCTGACAAGTTTGTTCAAGTTCTGTTGCTGTTGTTGATGTCAGCTTCACAGCCTGCAGTATGTGTCTTCCATGTATTATGTGAATAATCTAAACAGTATTAACGGACAAGATCTTTGATCAAGATCTCTGATATCCAACCAACCCCCCTCCAAGCAATGTTGGACTTCCTAATAGATGCAAATAGAAATTAGACCACAGTCCATGGACTTTATGGGCATTGCACAAGTTTCTTATAAAAAATATACAATCTTTATTTATGCAACTAAATAAAACCTAAATTAAACATAGAACACAGTAGCACCATTTATGTCGATTGGAGTGGTGGCCCTATACATGAAAAAGGTTCACAGTAACTTAATACAAATACACAATCATTATCTTGTAATTTTCAGATAAAAGATGGTGTCACCACCCATTCACATAAAGCTCAACATGTCCTGCTTCTTCAGGAGCAGAAGGTGTACAGGTAGAAATGCTACCTAAACACAGAACAATATTATTAGTGCACAAGTATTTAAAGTAGACATAAAACGTAATTATTTAGTACATACCAACAATTTAAAATGTTACTACACTTACAGAAAGCATCAGCTAGAGAAAATATCCTAATGGCGGCATGCCACAGGAAGCAAAGTGAACCAACATCCTGATAGGGGGCACTGATGGGAACTGATAAGCGGTACTGATGAGGAGGTACTTATGGGTGGCACTGATTGGCAGCACTAATGGGCACTGATGGGCACTGATTGTCAGCGCTGATGGGCACTATTGGGGCTGCACTGATTATCAGGACACTGATGGTCAGTGCCCTAATTATCAGTGTAGATGTCCCCTTTTACACTTGTCAGCTACTGGCTCTCCTTTACTCCCGCTGTGACAGCATAAAAAAGGGTATGCTAATAACTGGCAAGTGTGTTTACATTGTGATCAGCTGTGATTGGACACAGCTGATCATGTAGTAAAGGGACAATGTGATTGACCCTTTCCCCTGATATCATACAGCATTGGATCGATACAGGAGTAAAAGTAAATGAGATCAAAAGTAACATTTCTTTCTTTGCAGATAACACCTACCTATGCAGTGGAATAATGTCTTTACAGGATGTTGCCAATTTACAAGCCGACCTCAATGCTCTGTCTAATTGGGCGACTATTTGGCAGATGAGGTTTAATGTTGATAAATGTAAAGTTATGCACTTGGGGGCTAAGAATATGCATGCATCATACATACTAGGGGGAGTACAACTGGAGGGATCCGTAGTGGAGAAGGATCTGGGGGTTTTGGTAGATCATAAGCTCAATAATGGCATGCAATGCCAAGCTGCGGTTTCCAAAGCGAGCAAAGTCCTTTCTTGTATTAAGAGAGGTATGGACTCCAGAGAGAGAGATATAAGTTTGCCCCTGTACAAATCATTAGTAAGACCTCATCTGGAATATGCAGTTCAGTTTTGGGCCCCAGTTCTCAAAAAGGATATTGGGGAACTGGAGAAAGTGCAGAGAAGGGCAACCAAACTGATAAGAGGTATGGAGGAGCTCAGCTATGAGGAAAGATTAGAGGAACTGAATGTATTCACTCTTGAGAAGAGATTAAGGGGGGATATGATCAACATGTACAAATATATAAGGGGTCCATATAGTGAACTTGGTGTTGCGTTATTCACTTAATGGTCAACACTGAGGACAAGGGGGCACTCTTTACATCTAGAGGAAAAGAGATTTCACCTCCAAATCAGAAAGGTTTCTTCACAGTAAGAACTGTGAAAATGTAGAATAGACTCCCTGCAGAGGTGGTTCTGGCCAGCATAGTAGATTGCTTTAAGAAAGGCCTGGATACTTTCCTATATGTACATAATATAACTGGGTACTAACATGTATAGGTAAAGTTGATTTGGGGAACATCCGATTGCCTCATGGGGGAAGGATTTTTTCTCCTGCTGTAGCAAATTGGATCATGCTTTGCTGTTTTTTTGTGCCTTCCTCTGGATCAACTGTGGGTATAGAATTGGGTATATGTGATTGTATGATATTATTATTATTTTATTTGTTATTATTTGAACATGATGGATTTGTGTCTTTTTTCAACCTAACTATGTAACTATGTTGGGGGGGGGGGGGGCACAGCAAGTGGAAAAATGTTTTTTTTATTATCTTAATGCAGGGAATGCATTAAGGCAAAACAGTTTTAGCTTTAGAACCACTGGAAGGAAGAACACCTTCACCTCCTTCCTGACCCCTGAAGAGGCAAGCAGCAGCGGGCGCAGAATATCTGGCACCTCTCAAAGCCTTAAATGTGTTACTACTGGCATGGAAGGTAGTGGGCATTACACACACCTACCTGTAGACAGAAATTGGAACAAGGGGGCACAGGAGGGACTGTAGACATGGACAGGGCTGGAGGTGTCTCTCTCTCACCCCCATCCATCTCGCTCTTATCCCCCTTCTCACCCCTATCTCTCTCCCCACCTTGCTCTCTCTCTCTCATCCCCCCTAACCCCTCCATACCAGGTCCGATGCAGGTCTCCAGGGAGGGACTGTGAGGTCTGTCAAAAAATATAAAACCAAAAATGTTGCGCTAAAGTGTAATAAAGTCAACAAGAGCTGCACCTATATGTTAAAAACCTGCATACAAAATATCGTGCACTTTCTGTCAAAAATCTTTGTATCCAATATAGTGCAAATTGCTATAAGTAAATACCAAAAATATGTGCAGAATGTCAATTCATGTAAATATATGAATAATTAAATAAAAAATGGTAGTCCATACACAAAAAAGGGATAAGTCCAAATGTATTCAGGAACAATGGGCAGGGCTAGAACCTGTGATGTCATTATGCCCTTTGGTGTCGGTTTGCTTTTGAATGCATGTGTCTGATTTGTTAAATGAGAGTATCTTTCACATTTTTATTATAATTTTTTTATTTTAACCAGAAAGTTAGATTCCATGTGATCATTACAATAATAAAAGTCAGCGACACAACATTATATATATATAGAATTCAGGTATGCAAAATATTTTGTACATTATCAATCCTTCAATCTTTTTAATAAATGTACATCTAGCAGTATTCACGCTATATGCATCCTTTGTATCTCTTCCTCTATGGTGGTTGCAAGACATTCAGAGCCAGTTAATAACTGTGGCTGGGATTTATTGGACCCAATGCAGTGAACTGTAGGACACCTGGATGTTTCTATTAATCATGCTGGTTTGATCTCTGTAATTGGAGATTCATTTTTTCCAGCAAGAGGCTTTAAGTTTGGTGGAGGGCACAAGTCTGCATTGGAAATCCAGTTCCTTTCACACCATTGTTGGATTTGGAGTACATTATCACATGATAAAAATAATGGACTATCTTTTCGTTTCTTTTGCACTGGTGCTCCTAGCCCCTCCCTCCTTCCAAGTGCCACCATAGAAAAAAGCTTGCTATGGGGGCACCCAAGCAGGCTCACTCTCGAGGCATTGCTTTGTCTGTCCATTTAGACAGAGAGCCCTGCTCGGCCTGTATCCAAAGAACGCCGCCCGGCCAGTCAGGAAAGGAGTGGGGACGAGCGAGCGCCCCCCTCCTGAGCCATACCAGGCCGCATGCCCTCAACATGGGGGGGTTGGGTGCTCTGGGGCAGGGGGGCGCACTGCGGCCCCCCCACCCCAGAGCACCCTGTCCCCATGTTGATAAGGACAGGGCCTCTTCCCGACAACCCTGGCCATTGATTGTCAGGGTCTGCGGGCGGGGGGCTTATCGGAATTTGGGAGCCCCCTTTCATAAGGGGGCCCCCAGATACCGGCCCCCCACCCTAGGTGAATGAATATGGGGTACATCGTACCCCTACCCATTCACCTGGAGGCAAAGTGTAAAAGAAAATAAACACACGACACAGAGTTTTAAAATAATTTATTAGTCTGTCCTGGGGGTCTTCTCCGCTCTCCGGGGGTCTTCTCCGCTCTCCGGGGGGTCTTCTTCCATCTTCTCCACTTCACCGCTGTTGTCTCGGCGCTCCCCGGTTCTTCTCCCGCTCGTATTCCAGTGCCTTCTTCTTCAGGGCTGGCCGCCGCTATCTTCATGTTAGCTGGCAGCGGCCAGCCCGCTCTTCTATGCCGTCTTCTGCCTTCTTCTCTTCTTCCGATGTTGACGCGACGCCTCTTCCCACCGTAATGCCGGGTGCGTGGCTAGCATTGATTTATATAGGCCTCTAATGATGTCACAGTCCCATCATGCTCCGGTACCTACCCACGCCGGTTTTTCGGCGTAGGGGGGTTTTCCCGGGGGATCCTGCAGGACAGGGACAAGTGCCAGTTCCTCTTTTTATGATGAGTGATCCTGTTTATCCCATCTTGTGAATGTTTTTAACCATATGATTAAAGCCTGCTTTTTATACTGCACTTCGTGGGTGCTTTTTTTTTTTCTCTTGCTCTTTTCCAAACAGAGCTGGCTTACTTTGGGAACAGCTTCCCCTATGCATGTAGTGCCCCATGAATCTATGGTACAGACATGTACTTTAACCCTTTCTGTGCACCACTATTTATCCTCTGGGCGAGCATAGTACCCCTACTCATTCACCAAAAAAAATTCAAATGTAATTAAAAGTCCTTTATTAAAAACCTGCAGACCACTCACACTAAATATACTGTGAGCAGGCGACAAATACAGACACAATTAGGCCCTTTCTTCTGGGTTAGGTGGCACGCATGCGTCCGCCCGCTGCCGACTCATGCTGCCAACTCGTGCTGTAATTGGACCCAGCATGAGTTTGGGAACTGATTTCAGTCAATGATTTTGGCTGAAGACAGCTCATTGGCTGTGTTCAATCACACAGAGATCTGTGTTTACAAACACACAAAAATCTGTGTGCTTAGGAATGGCAGTCTGGCTGTTACTTCTCCCCAAAAAGCAGGGAGGAAAATAGCTAGATAGTAAAGTAGAAGCAGCATACATTACACACATTACACATTGTTAGGCACACAGTGATCCCTTTAATTGGCCCTAAATGTTAACCCAGTTAAGCCAGTGTCATTAGTACAGTATTCTCACTGATTACTGTATTAGTGTCAATTAGTGACTCTCCCAGATAGTGTCTGTTAGTGCCAGATTGCCTATTACCTTAATGCCTAGTAAACACGATCATTTTTCCCGTCTGGAAAACTGCCGTGGTTTCCTTTGGCCGGGAAAACCGGCCGTGTGTATGCTCCTTAGCAGACAGGAAAACTGTGTGTTATTTTTTGGCCGCGATTCACAGCGTTTTTTTTCCCTGCAGTTTACCTATGGTAAACACTGCAAGGGAGCATACACATGCCCGGTTTTCCCAACCAGAGATCTCCTGGCAGTTTTCCTAATGGTAAAACCGGCCGTGTGACCAGGTGAAAAGGGACCGAGCCGCTCCCCGGTTTTCCCCTCGGTTTTCCCGACAGTCTGTTGACCGTCGGGTAAACCGATTGTGTGTTCTAGGCATAACACAGTCCCACTATAAGTCGCTGATCACTGCCATTACAGTTTCGCATCTATAACTGCATAAATTCCAGTATATATACCATAGTTTGTAGATGCTATAACTTTTGCACATACCAGTTAACATACACTTAATGGGATTTGTTTTACCAAAGACATGTAGCAGAATACATTTATGAGGACATTTTTTTTTCTTTTAATGGATATGTTTCAGAACAGAAATTAGAAAATATTGAGCTTTTTTTTTTAAAATGTTTGTCTTTTTTCATTTATATAATAAAAAATACAAAAAAAACTGCGATGACAAAACCACCAAAATAAATCTCTATTTGTGTGAAAAAATGGTGGAAAGTAGGGAGGGGTTCACTTTCCCATAACAGCCCACACTCTCCTTCTGGTTGTGTTCTGTGTTAAAAATAAACATCAATGTTGGAGGAAGCAGAAGGTGGTACAGGGTGGTGCAGTCTGAAAAGTCCAATCCAAATCTTATAACAGGTCTGTGCATATTTAGCTACACTGTAAAAAAAATGATTATGTTGAAAACCTAAACAGTGTCCTGGAATGTAGCCCTTGATAACTATTTGAAGACTTATGAAGAGATGTAAGGAAAAATGATGATGACATTTACTGAAAGTAAGGAAAGATAAGCAAGCAAGAAAATATTTGGGGCTTGATTTACTAAAACTGCTAACATGCGCAGCTGCACAAGATTTTGCACTGTCCAATTTTAGTAAATCAACCCCTTTGTGTCTGAGATATATTTTTAACCACTTGCCGATCAGAGGCGATTCAGTTCGCATGTGCTGCGCTATATAAGTTTTCATTCATTCATACTGTACATATACAGTGGCAAGGTGGATCTCCTATACAGGATCACGTACTAAGTAGTACATAATCCTGCACTTCTGGGTCTGGGGCGGGCACGCACGCCACCATTAACCAACTCCCGCTGTGATTGAACACAGCAGGGACCAATCAGTGGGTCCGGCGGACTTGATATCTGCCAGGACCCACTGATCATTCAGGAGAGAAGCAGAACAACAGTTTGCCTATGTCAGTAGGGAAGGTAGTGATCCTGTGTTTCTGCACCCAGGAACAAAGATCTCTGCCTTCCTATAGTAAAACAAGCACATCCCAAACAGTAATCAAGCACATTTTAGGCACACATTATAGCCTTCCCTGCCAGTGTCATTGGTTCAGTGACAGTGCATATTTTTACCGCTGCAATGTTGCAGTCCCACTATAAGTCATTGATCACCGCCATTACTAGTAAAACAAATAGGTAAATAAAAATGTCATAAATATAACCCATAGCTGGTAGGCGCTATAACTTTTGTGCAAAACAATCAATATACGCTTATTGAGAATTTTCTGACTAAAAATATGTAGCAGAACACATGTTGGCCTCAATCTATGAAGACATTGGGCCACATTCATGAAGAGTTAGGCTGGCGTATCCAGTGATCCGCCAGCCTAACTGTCACTTTAAGCCGGCGTTTTTGTTTTCTATAACCAGAAAACAAGAAACGCCGGGTTGGAGTTCCGATGCGATCGGCGTAATTGAATTTCGCCATCGCATCGTTACTTCAACTTAAAAATGGGGCCGGGGGCGTTCCCGCTGATTAACGCTGAAAAAATATGTTAATCAGCGGGAGTCGGAAATTCACGATAGTTTTCGGGCGCGACGCAGTGACTTTACGACGTTTCCGGAAGCGATACGCGACGTAAAGATAAAGCAGCCCCCTAGTGGAGTATCCTATGTTAAGTATAGCCGTCGTCATCGCGTCGGAAAAAAAAAATCGCGTCGTTTGCGTAAAACATTTATGAATGGGGACGTGACGTCATTGACGTTCACTGACAGAACATGGAGCATGCACACTGGGATGCATTGACACTCGACGCATGCGCAGTACGTTCGCCGCGGGATCGCGCTTAGTTTGAATACTACACGCCCCGTACCCGCCCAATTTGAATTCCACTGGCTCATTTGCGATGCGCTGCCGCAACTTTAGGAGCAAGTGCTTCCTGAATAACAGCACTTGCTCCTAAAATTTCGGCAGAGTAACGTAAATGAGAAGCGTTACTCCAGAGCAAAGATGCTCTCATCTACCTGAATCTGGCCCATTGTATTTTTTTACTTTTTTTTATTGGATATGTTGTTTAACAAAATAAAAACTGCAGAGGTGATCAAATAGCACCAAAATAAATCTCTATATGTGGGAAATAAAGGACATACATTTTATTTGGGTACAGGCTTACAGCATCACACAACCGCACAATTGTCAATTAAAGTAACTCAGTACTGTATCGCAAAAAATGGCCTGGTCATGAAGGAGGTTAAACCTATCCATAGCTGAAGTAGTTAAAAAAAAGCATGAAAAATGTGATGTTCAAAACTGTTTACATACTGTATATGAAGTGTCACATATACAATATGTAATATGTATGCAGTTATTCAAAAAGAAAATAGATTTTCATAGTGTACTAGTTTAAGGCCTCGTACACACGATCAAATCTGTCTGCTGGAAACGGTCTGCTAGACCGTCCCTGCAGACAGATTCGATCGTGTGTACGGCCGAGCCGACGGATTTGGCCACCCGACAGATTTCAAAGCATGCTTTGAAATCTATCGGGTGGGAATCCGTCCGCCCGACATGTCTGCTGGTTAGTACACTTACCAGCAGACATGTTGTCTCGCACCGCCGCCGAATGGATTCGGCGCATGCGCGGAAGTGTTTTACTTCCTGGTGCGGTGACGTGGCGGCGTCAACGTCACCGCCACGTCACCGACACGTCAGCGCGCCGTCTGCTGGCGGGGATTTTGGTTTGCTCGTGTGTACACGCGAGCAAACCAAAATCCTATCAGACAGATTTGTTCAAATCGGTCGGTCCGACCGATTTGAACAAATAGATTGCCTCGTGTGTACGAGGCCTAAGAAGTGATTGGCAATTGATTTTGGATTGCATATAAACAGAATAAGATGTTACAGATTACACAATATACTTACAGTGGAACCTTGGATTACGTGTATAATCGGTTCCAGGAGAATGCTCGTATTCCAAAGCACTTGCATATCAAAGCGAGTTTCCTCATAGAAGTCAATGGAAACGAAAATAATTAGTTCCACATTGACTCCAATAAAAAGCAATACCGGCCTGAGGTGGGGGTGCCGGAAAACCTTGGAAACACTCGGAAATGCCTGCGGACAGCTCGGCTGAACTTGGAAAACCTTGGAAAGGCTCAGAAACTGAGTATTTCTGAGCATTTCCGAACAGCTCCAAATGGCTCTGATCTGCTCTAGCACCCCCCACCTCAGGCCAAACATGGTACTGCACACCGCTGTGGCTTGAATCCAAATCGAGTCAGGATTTTTTTTTAAAACAGTGCTTGTATTGTGAAACACTTGTTACTCGCAATTTAAGATTCCTGTATGTTTTTTCTGAAACCAAGAACACCCCAATAGATCAAACCATTGTAGGATTCCCCCTGTGAAAACAGAAGTAGTGATTTAATGATGAAGATCATATTGATAAAATAATCTTGAAATTGTAAAAGCATAATCTGTTGTGTGTCTATAGAACAGAGATGAAATGCCAACTTGTAAATGATAGGTTATAAGCAAAATAAAGTTTAGCGCCAATAAAGTGCAAAAATACTTAATATGTTAACAGTAAGAGGAAAAAAAATCCCAAAAGAAATACAGTAGTAAATAAGTCCCACAGCCTTGTGAAGAATGTGAAGAATACAATCCATGAAGTGATGCCAGTACACATGAAGATTCTTCTTAAAGTGCATAAAGGTCCGGCCACCGACATCAAGTGAATTCAACACTCACCAAAATGCATGGCTATCATTACAGATGTTAGATTGGAAGTCCCAGGAAACCAATGCGATCAACCACCTGTAGTGGCACCTTCAGCTGTACTCCAGGATAAAGGGATTTTTAAATACAGCTTACCTGTAAAATCCTTTTCTTGGAGTACATCACGGGACACAGAGCGGCATATTCATTACTATGTGGGTTATATGGAGTACCTTCAGGTGTGGACACTGGCAATCTTCAAACAGGAAGTCCCCTCCCTATATAACCCCCTCCCCTAGAGGGAGTCCCTCAGTTTTGTAGCAAGCAGTATGCCTCCCAAAATGGTCACCCAAAAGAGGGGTGGGAGCTCTGTGTCCCGTGATGTACTCCAAGAAAAGGATTTTACAGGTAAGCTGTATTTAAAAATCCCTTTTTCTTTCTCGTACATCACGGGACACAGAGCGGCATATTCATTACTATGTGGGATGTCCGAAAGCAATGCTTTAATGAGGGGAGGGAGACATCTTCCAAAGAAGGATTCAATTTAGAGATAAACTCAAATCATAATAATTCCAACTTAGTCAAGAAAAAACTTTTTTTTTTTTTTTTTTTTTTTTTTTTTTTTTTTTTTTTTTTTATAACCAAGGGTGTTTCTGATCCCGAGGATTTCAAACTGCAGCCTGTAGTACTGCCTGTCCAAAGGCAGAATCCGCATTCCTTCTCACGTCTAGTTGATAAAACCTTGTAAACGTGTGGACTGATGACCACGTTGCTGCCTTGCATATCTGAGCCATAGAGATCTGATGATGTGCTGCCCAAGAGGCGCCCATGGCCCTGGTAGAATGGGCCTTTACCGACAACGGAGGAGGCAACCTCTTCAACCCGTAGGCTTGAATGATTAATTGTCTAATCCATCTTGAGATGGTGGATTTTGCAGCTGCCTGCCCCTTCTTGGGGCCATCTGGTAGAACGAATAACACATCTGTTTTCCGGATCTTTTCTGTAGCTTTAAGATAGGCCTTCATGGCCCGGACAATATCCAAGGTATGCAGCAACCCCTCCTTTCTAGATGTAGGTTTTGGAAAGAAGGATGGAAGTACCAAATCCTGGTTTAAGTGAAATTTGGATATAACCTTTGGTAGAAAGGAAGGATGGGGCCGGAGAACTGCCCTGTCCTTATGCAGAACAAGATATGGTTCCTTACACGATAAGGCTGCTAATTCTGACACTCTCCTGGCCGAAACTATGGCGACCAAGAAAACCAATTTTCTTGTCAGTAAGAGTAAAGGAATCTCAGCCAGAGGCTCAAAAGGCTGTTTCTGTAGAGTGGACAGGACAAGATTTAAGTCCCAAGGACAAACTGGTGACTTGACAGGAGGATTAATACGCAAGACCCCCTGTAAGAAGGTCTTTACCAGCGAGTGGGTGGCCAGCGGCCTCTGAAACCACACTGACAGAGCTGAGATCTGTCCTTTGATTGTGCTTAGTGCCAGGCCTTTATCCACTCCTAGCTGGAGAAAACTTAACACCCTATCAATAGTATATTTGCGGCAATTCCATCTTTTGGATTCACACCAGCCTATATAATTCCTCCACACCCTGTAATAAATTACCCTGGAGACCGGCTTTCTAGCCTTAATCAGGGTAGGGATTACCTGCCTAGACAGACCCCTACCCCTGAGAATCAGGGATTCAGCCTCCAGGCCGTCAAATTTAGACGTTGTAATGTAGGGTGGAGGATCGGACCTTGTGAGAGTAGGTCTGGTTGTAGAGGAAGAGTCCAAGGGTCTCCCACTGCCATATTCAGGACTAGCGAGTACCAAGCCCTCCGGGGCCAAGCTGGAGCTATTAGAATGACTGGCTTGTGCTCCACTCTGATCCTGCGCAACAGGCGGGGGAGTAACTGTAGTGGAGGGAATGCATATAGAAGTTTGAATTGATGCCAAGGGCACACCAACGCATCGGTTCCGCAGGCCATAGGATCCCTCGCTCGCGACACGAACCTGTCTAGTTTCTTGTTGAACCTGGATGCCATTATATCTACGTCTGGCGTTCCCCACCTCTGGCAGATTGTCTGAAAGACCTGGGGATGCAGAGACCACTCCCCTGGCAACAGACTCTGGCGACTTAAGAAGTCTGCCTGCAGGTTGTCCACTCCTGGAATGAATATCGCTGAAATGCAGGGTACATGAGCCTCTGCCCATTGAAAAATCAAGTTCACTTCCCTTTGAGCGGCCTGGCTCCTGGTTCCCCCTTGGTGGTTTATGTATGCCACCGCCGTGGCATTGTCTGACTGGGTTCTCACCGGGAACCCCTTTAATCTGGAGGTCCACGCCAACAGGGCTAGGCGAGCCGCTCTGATTTCCAAGATATTGATGGAGAGCTGCCTCTCTGCTTTCACCCAAGTTCCCTGGCGGGAGAACCCCTCGAAGACCGCCCCCCAGCCTGCCAGGCTGGCGTCTGTGGTAACTACCTTCCAGACAACAGGGCTGAAGGATCTTCCCTTTAGAAGGTTCTGAGGGTTCAACCACCAGGCCAGGCTTTGTCGGACCCTTGATGATAGCGTCAAAGGGGACTCTAAGGCATGTGCCCTCTTGCCCCAGGCTGCTAAAATGGCTGCCTGTAGGACGCGAGTGTGGATCTGAGCGTAAGGTACTGCCTCGAATGTGGCCACTAGCTTGCCTAGTAATCGCATACACAGGCGAATAGTTGGTCTTCTCTTGTTTATAACCAACTGAACCAACCCCTTGATCGCCTTGATCTTTACAAGGGGCAGGAACACCTTTTGACGTTCCGTGTCTAACCTCATGCCGAGGTATTCCAACTGCTTTGTAGGCTGGAATGCTGACTTTCCCTGGTTTAGGACCCAGCCGAATTCTTCGAGGTACCGAACCGTGAGGTTTACTGCCTTCTGCAGACCCGTCCGTGAATGATCTATAATTAAAAGGTCGTCCAAGTATGCTAGGACTGTGACTCCTTGGATTCTTAAATTGGCCAGAACTGGGGCTAGGATCTTCGTGAATACCCGGGGGGCCGTGGCCAGCCCGAAAGGGAGCGCCCTGAATTGGAAGTGTCGCTGCCCGACCGCGAAGCGTAAAAACCTTTGATGCGACTGACAGATTGGTACATGAAGGTAAGCATCTTTTATGTCTATGGAGGCCAGAAAATCGTTCTTCTGAAGCGCGGCGGCTGCTGACCGGATGGATTCCATCCGGAAGGACCGCACCCTTAGATAACCGTTTAACCTCTTTAGGTCCAAGATTGGCCTGACATCGCCGTTGGGCTTTGGTATGACAAAGAGATTGGAATAGAAACCTAGGCCTTGCTCTTGGGCTGGCACTTCTAAAATTACGTCCTGGCAAAGCAGGTGATCCAAGGCTGCCAGCATTGAGGCCTTCCTTGCTGGATCCCTTGGTGAGAGTGGGGGCGCCCCTTCATAAGGCAGACTTAGGGGCTGCCTTTGACGGCTTGCGATACCACGGCTTCTTACCCCCAGGGGTTTGTCCCTGCGATCTACTGTTACCGTTGGATCGCGCAGGCGGCCGTCGATACTGCCTGGAATTAGAGGGCCCCGAGACAGGAAAAAGCTGCCTTTTAAATGTAGGAGCCCGGAATGTCTTTTTGACCGGTAAAAGGGTACTCTTGCCATTTGAAATAGTCTGAATATATTTATCCAGATCCTCTCCGAAGAGTCGCCCTCCATGGAAGGGAAATCCTGCCAGAAGCTTTTTGCATGGGGGTTCTGCCGCCCAGTTCTTCAACCATAAGAGCCTTCTCATGTGTACCAAACATAGTGATAAACGAGAAGCCTGCTGGATGGAATCTTTTATAGCATCTACCGCAAAACACAGAACTCTGGGAATGTCAGCAAACTCTTCTGCTTGTTGGGTAGGCATGTCTTTTAACATCTCTTTTGTCTGGTCTTTTAATGCCTGACAAACTCCAATTGCAGCTACCGCTGGCTGCATCACTGCTCCTGCCGTAGCAAAGGATGCTTTTAAAAGTGTTTCTAATCTTTTATCAACCGGATCTCTAAACATATGTATATTTTCCACCGGGCAAGTTAGTGATTTATTCACACATGAGATGGCTGCATCCACTACTGGGAGCTTCCATCTCTTGGAGAATTTTTCCTCCATGGGATAAATGACCGCAAATCTTTTCGGTGGCAGAAAAACCCTGTCCGGCCGTACCCAATCCCGAAAGATCAATTCCTCCAAGAGAGGATGGACCGGAAAAACTGCGTTGCTTAACGGGGCTCTCAAAGAGCCCAGAGAGGATACCGGAGGAACCTGAGGTTCTGGTAATGGCAAGCTAAATGCCGAGCGGACCATGTCCGTCAAAGACTGTACCCACAGTCTTTCTGTCTGGGAGTCTGAAAATGGTTCCTCAGAGGTAGACCCCTCAATCCCTGAACCCTCTTGGTTCAGGTCCAGTTGATCCTCCTGTGATTCTAATTCCTCCGGAGAGAGAATCTCAGCATCTGAGGATACACTGCCTGGTGATGGGGATCTAACCCGTTTCTTACCAGGAATAGCTCTAGCAATCAATGCTGCTATTCTCTCTTCTAGCCCCCCTAGGGATACGGCTAGCATCTCCTCTGTGATAAACACAGGGCTGGGCTGATCCGGGCCAGCCTCCGCACCAGATCCCCCTAATGGCTCATCCAAGGCGCTTCTTAAATTAATAAGCTGCGGGGAAAGAATCGGCATATCAGAATCAGAAAGGGAACCCTTTTGTTTTTTGGTCTTTTTTGTACCCTTTGACCCCGAACCCTTGGAAGCCATAATAAAAAATCGAGGGACTCCGCCCACACAACAGACTGTAGTGGCCAGGAGTACAATTCCAGAGTTTAGGGGAAAGTAGATCACTAGTGTCCCCACAAACTGATGGGCCTGTATGTTGGTCTTTTTTTTTTTTTTTTTTTTTTTTTTTTTTTTTTTAAATAATTATATATTTTCTATGACCATACATAATGCCCCTAACTTAAGTTTGCCAGCCTCCAACCTGCTGTCAAATAAGGGGGATTCTTTGGCTTAACAATAGACATTGGGACAAAGTCCACATGTACTACCCCTTTTCCGCCACCGGGAGTCACTGTTCTGCCGCCCTGCGTCCTCTCTTGAAACAATCAGCCACAGACTGAGCCCTGACAAGGCCTGCTGTCTATAACAGCAGAAGGGCGCGCCTGTATGACGCCGCAGGCCCGCCCCCCCCCGCCCTCCTGTCCGGATGGCGCGAAAATTCGTCAACCCGGAAACAGGAAGAACATGGAGGAGCCGCGCTGCTGGAGATCCATGGCGCAGAAACGGCGGCAGATTCAAAAACTCCCGGCCAGGTAGGACTCTTTTAAGGCCCCTAAGGATCCTTTACTAGCCTCTAGGAAGAAACAGCAGGTTAGCTAGCAACACACTTTAGACAGGGGGGCCTAGTAATGGGGGGAGAAAGGGTGTCATCCTGTCTCTAAGACATAGTGATCACAGTTGCCCATGCAGAGCATACTCAGGCTATCCCCCCTTTTAGGTTACCCCGGGGAGCCTGCTGTCGAACCAAGTCCCGCAGGCTCCCCCTTACCTGCTCCATGCTGCAGGATGTTTGACCAGCAAACTGATCCAGTCTTCTCCCATCTCCGTGGGTAGCGTAGTAGACCTTCAGGCCCTGGGGTCCTATGAAGGTACCCACTGTCCTGGACCTATATAGCACCCTGGCAAAACAGGAACCTTATGGTTTTTGCAAACTCCAAGTCCTGGGCCCAGGGTCCAGCCCTCCAAAGAGGAGCATTATAGGCAAAACCCCACGGTTTGGGGCCCGGGTACTGTCCACTTTGGCACTGAGGCTCCTTGGACAGATCCGGTTAGCCCGCCCTTAATCCCAAAGGATGTGGAGCAAAGCTATTCCGTGACCAACACCTAAGACACTGGCGAAAAAACTGAGGGACTCCCTCTAGGGGAGGGGGTTATATAGGGAGGGGACTTCCTGTTTGAAGATTGCCAGTGTCCACACCTGAAGGTACTCCATATAACCCACATAGTAATGAATATGCCGCTCTGTGTCCCGTGATGTACGAGAAAGAAAAAGCTCATCACGGGCCTACAAAAATCTCCAATAGTAGAGTATGTTTATTAATGTATACAATCCAAATACTTTAAAAACAATGTGTTAAAAAGCCAGTAGACTCACATGGAAAGCCACTGGCTGACTCGGATTTACACAGCGCCAAAAATAGAGATTCATCCATTATGATGTTATCAAGGGGTCTATTTCATTTCTAACCTATAGTATATCCCAATCAGCCCTAGTAAACTTCTCCTTCAACAAATATTTTCCTGATGAAGTTTTTTTTTTAATTTCTATTTAATTTGTTTTTGTTCAATAATGTTTTAGTGTCCTTTCACACGGAGCGGACCGTTTTTCGGTCCGCTCTGTGTGTGTCTGTCGGCTCAGCGGGGATCATCCGTAAGTCCCAGCTCAGCTGTCCCTATGGGGAATCGGATGAAAACGGACCGTTTGTCCGTATTCATCCGATCCATTCCGCCGGACGGAAGAAAAATAGGGTTTTCTTCCATCCGAAAAACCGGATCCAGACGGACGCGGATCATTGCGGACGACCCCATAGGCGTCAATTACAAGTCCGTAAACGGACTTGTAAAAGCGGACGAACGGAGGCAGACATGTGAAAGGGGCCTAAGTGCCATGTTCAAAAAGTGCAAAATCTAGTGCAGCTCTGCATGGAAACCAATCAGGTTTCAGGTATTTATTTATTTATTTTTCTTTCACTGCAGGCAATGCAGAGAAGGAGAAAGGAAACAACAAGGTTATATGCCTTGCAGGGCTAAATAGTGTCTGTATTTACAATGCCAAGCCAAAGATATAATAGGACAGAATAATACAGCAATCAAGGTTCCAGGTATTTTTGACAAAACTTAACTGAACAAGCTGAAGTAGGAAGCTGATTGGCTACCATGCACAGGTGCACCAGATTTGCACCAGATTTTGCACTCTCCACTTTTAGTAAATTAACACCAATGCATTTAATTTGTAAATAAATTTCCAAAGCTTTATACTTTTAGTGTCATTTTAAATGATTTATTTGTTTCTGAACTTCAGTAACACGATTTATCTTTAAACTAATACTGGTCAAAAAAGAAAAAGTGTTTTATTTCAGCATTATTACATGTTTCATCTATAAGGACTACTAATAAAAATTCAAAAAATGAAAGCCTTGTTTCTTCTTTAAAACATTCTATGTATTATTTTGTAGTCATAAGTAATAGCAAGGCCAAAACTTGCCAAACAAATGGGTACATAGCAGTATAAAATTGTTATAAAATGTTCCATAGGAGATGTATAGATGTGTGCGGTGAAGTAATTAAACCTAAATCATGTTCTGAATGTTTGTTTGTGTCTAATAAGTACCGTATATATACAAGTATAAGCCAACCCGAGTATAAGCCGAGGCACCTAATTTTACCGCAAAAAACTGGGAGAACGTATTGACTCGAGTATAAGCCTACGGTGAGAAATTCAGCAGCTACTGTAAGTGGAAAAGAGGGTCAACAATGCCCATTTGCACGCCTCACTGTTCCCAACCTCACCGTGCCCATCCCCACTGTGCCCAATTGCACATCTCACTGTACCCAACCTCACTGTGCCCATTACAACCTCAATGTGCCCATTGAAACCTCACAGAGACTGCAAGCAGAAAAGAGGGTAAACAATGCCCATTTGCACGTCTCACTGTGCCCAACCTCAATGTGCCCATTACAACCTCAATAGGCCCATTGAATCCTCACAGCTACTGCAAGCAGAAAAGAGGGTCACCTTACTGTGCCCATTAAAACCTCACTGTGCTCATTGCAGCATACCTGAAATTCTTGACAGGCTGCGTGGTGGGAGTCCATTTTTTAAAACTCACAGCTTCCCCCTGGTTCCGTCCCATTCCGTGATAGGCGCTTGACACTGTGGTTGATGTTCCGCCTATCCCAGACGCGTTCTTTCATCCTCAGACTCAGTTTCCCAGCAGACACTGTGTTCAGTGTTCTGCCAATCACGGACGTTCTTTCATCCTCGGACAAGAGAAGGTCCGTGATAGGCAGAACACTGAACACAGTTTCTGCTGGAAAATTGAGTCAGAGAATGAAAGAAGGTCCGTGATAGGCGGAACACTGAACACAGTGTCTGCTGGGAAATTGAGTCAGAGAATGAAAAAAGGTCCGTGATAGGCGGAACACTGAACACAGTGTCTGCTGGGAAATTGAGTCAGAGAATGAAAGAAGGTCTGTGATAGGTGGAACACTGATCACAGTGTCTGCTGGGAAATTGAGTCAAGGAATGAAAGAAGGCCCGTGATAGGCGGAACACTGAACACAGTGTCTGCTGGGAAACTGAGTCAGAGAATGAAAGAATGTCCGTGATATGCGGAACACTAAACACAGTGTCAAACGCCTATCACAGAACGGGACGGAACCAGGAGGAAGCTGAGAGTTTTAAAAAATGGACACCCGCAGCGCAGCCTGTCAAGAATTTCAGGTACGCTGCAATGGGCACAATGAGTGCCTCTAGGAGTCATGCCTGTGATTGTCAGGGTCTTGCAATGTCTCATGGGATTTGTAGTTTCAAAACAGCTGGAGGGCCGGTGTTGCCTTCCCCCGCTTTAACCCACCTTGAAGACTTTTAAGAACTTTTTTAACTTCCTCATTTTTCAGACTGTAGATGACAGGGTTAAGCATGGGAACCAAAACAATATAAAGAAGAGCAAAGAACTTATCATGTTTTGGTAAATAATTTGATCTGGGTCTCATATATGAACCAAGTAGAGTACTGTAAAAGACAGTGACACAGATCAGGTGACCAGAACATGTAGAAAATGCTTTACCCCGGCCTTGTAAAGATTTTATCTTTAGGATAGTAGAAATTATGAATGCATATGATCCCAAAGTAAAAAAGAAAGTTGCCATTCCAAGTATTGCTCCTTCAATGTAAGTCAACAATTCCACACTATACGTGTCACTGCAGGACATCTTTAACACTGGGACAAGGTCACAGAAAAAGTGATTAATGATACGGGATGCACAAAACTTCAGCCTGGATATAAGGACAGCGTGACCAGAAAGGTCTAAAAAAGCAACAATCCATGCAATTATAGACAGACAAACACAATATCTTAAATCCATAATAACAACATAACGGAGAGGATTACAGATGGCTACATATCGGTCATAAGCCATAATTGACAGCAGAATGGCCTCAGTACAAGATAAGGATAAAAAAAAATACAGCTGAGTTATACAGCCAACAAATGAGATTGTCTCTTGTTTTGTACTTAGTATGGATAAAAGTTTAGGAAGAGTACATGAAGTGGAAGCAATATCAAGGATGCTAAGATTCACTAGAAATATATACATAGGTGTATGTAGATGAGAATAAGCCCAAATGATAGCAACAATGGTGAGATTCCCACCAATAATGAGTAAATAGGCAACTAGAAAGAATAGATACACTGGAACCCGGAGCTCTGACACACCAGAGAAACCTTGAATGGAAAATTCTGTTATATTGGACTGTACCATTTCCATTTGTTAGTGATAATTTTGAAATGCAAACAACGACTGCTTATTAATTTATTGGTAGCGTATTTACAGAAAGCAGGAAAAGACAAATCCGAACTGTAAATGGAATGTAAGAGTTTGGTATATTTATGTTCCTTCTAGTCAATAGTTCTCTAAAGCACTTAAGAAAATAAAGCATAAAATACTTCTACTAATTTAAAGACCTTTCCAAAGCACCAGGTAACTAGAGCTGGATGTGTACAGAAACATGTAATCTTCACTTATCTACAATCTACGCAATCTACATATTCGTGGTGATACAATAATTTTAGGTGTGGCACAATATTTATCTTTTTCCGATAGACCTCAGAACACTTCAAACTCCTTGCTGATCCATAAACAAGCTGAGCTTGTTGGCCTGGTGGTTCACTGGTTAAATACACAAGTTTCTCGAACTATGCACAACCTGCATTGGATAGAAGATCCTGGACTGCCGCACTCCTTACAATTATG
Source organism: Rana kukunoris (assembly GCA_029574335.1). Taxonomy (NCBI): domain Eukaryota; kingdom Metazoa; phylum Chordata; class Amphibia; order Anura; family Ranidae; genus Rana; species Rana kukunoris. Next base: position 69,113,302 of record CM056056.1, on the reverse strand, counting down.
TCTTTATTGTACAAATAAAATCCAAAAAACAACTTTTGGTTTAGTGGGACGGAAGCTAAGCCAAGGGATCAGCAGTTTTTGGAGCGGTATTATCTCTCAATATGGACAACCTGCGTTGGTTCAGCTGGCCTAGGCTTGTCTAGGCTTTCTGCTTCTGTATTGCCTGCATTACAAAACATGAGTGTGAGGTTGTCAGGTGACATCCTAAAAATGAGAACATTCCCCATTTTTTTTATATGTTAATAAAATATTATAAAGATGGAAATATTTTCTTTTTATTGTCTGAAAATCTTGATAAAGTTAGAAACCAAAACAATACCACCAATTCCTAATATTTTTCTACTATAGTGAATCACAAATAGATTTTTATTTTACAATTTGTCATTAAGTGCTTGCCGACCGTCACACAAACATTTATGTTGGCAGAAAGGCACAGCTGCGAAACGGGACGCGCGTGTGCCCCTGCTGCGAGCTCCGTGACGGTACCTGCGGAACCCATGGACTCAATGTCCGCCGGTATCCCACGATCTTCCTGCTCAGGCCAATTTTCAGCTTTCAGCACAGTCGCAGTTTGAATGACAATTGAGTGGTCATGCAACACTGTACCCATATGAAACTTTTATATATTTTTTTTTTCATACAAATAGCGCTTTTTTTTCGTGGCATTTTTGAGTGAGTGAGTGAAAAATGTATGAAGCGCAACACTTGTGAACTGAATCGCCTCTGGGCGCTGTTTCCATTCCTTTGGTAAGGAAACCCTTTACCTCAGAAGAGATGAGTTTTAATCATTCTCCTGAAGGCCGAGTGGTCCGACTCCAATCGGATGGTGGTTGGTAGTGCATTCCACAGTCGAGGTCCTTGGACAGCAAATCTCCGATCTACTTTGGATTTGTATCTTGCCTTGGGTATTTGCAGTAGGTTTTGATTTGTCGATCACAGAATGCGATTTGGGTTATGGGCTTTTATTTTTTCGCATAGATATTGGGGAGCGTTTCCTTGAATACACTTATGTTTTAGGCAGAGTGCCTTAAAAGTGATTCTGTCTTTTACTGGTAGCCAGTGAAGGAATCTCAGCGAAAGACTCCCATGTTTTTTTGCCAGTCACTAATCGAGCAGCCATATTTTGAACGACTTGCAGACGAGTGATTTGGTATTTGGGAAGTCCTAAATAGAGGGCATTTGCATAGTCGAGTCTGGATTTGATGATTGTTCCCACCACGACTGCAATGTCCTTTTTAGGGATAAAGGGGGTGAGTCGGCGTAGTAGGCGCAGCAGATGATGGGATCCGCTGACTACTGACCCTATTTGTGCATCCATTGTCATGTAGAAGTTTGAAAATGACTCCGAGACTTTTGACTTTGGTGCTAGGGGTGATATTTTTACCCAGAATGGGCGGTGGGGTCCAAGTTGGGGTGGAGTGACTTTTCCGGTTTGCGTGAAACAGGAGAAGCTCTTTTTTCGAACCATTGAGATAAGATAAAAACAAAAAAACTGTAAGGCAAAGGCATAATGAAATATTGACATTAGAACAAGGCATCGGCATCTGATCCCAGTCCACCAGGTTTGCGGTGCTGGCGCTGTAAGTGGCCGGATTTTCTTCATAAATGTAGGCCACAATGTATTCTGCTACATTTTTTGGGTGAAAATAACCCAAACCAGTGTATATTATTTAGTCTGTTGGAAAGTTCCAGAGTTCATATACTATGGTATACAGTATCTCACAAAAGTGAGTACACCCCTCACAATTTGGTAAATATTGTATTATATCTTTTCATGTGATAACACTGACGAAATTACACTTTACTACAATGTAAAGTAGTGAGTGTACAACTTGTATGTGCACATTTTCTGTCCCCTCAAAATAACTCAACACACAGCCATTAATGTAACAAAAGTGAGTACACCCCTAAAAATGTCTAAATTTATCCCAATTAGCCATTTTCCCTCCCCAATACCAAGTGGCTCATTAGAGTTACAAGGTCTCAGGTATAAATGTAGTGCATGTGTGTTAAATTTGGTGTTATCGCTCTCACTTATACTGGTGACTGGAAGTTCAACATGGTACCTCAAAGAACTCTCTGAGCATCTGAAAAAAAGAATTATTGCTCTTCATAAATATGGCCTAGGCTATAAGAATATTGCCCAGACCCTGAAACTGAGCTGCAGCACGGTGGCCAAGACCATATAGCCGTTTAACAGGACAGGTTCCACTCAGAACAGGCCTCACCAGGGTCGACCAAAGAAGTTGAGTGCACATGCTCAGTGTCATATCCAGAGGTTGTCTTTGGGAAATAGACATATGAGTGCTGACAGCATTGCTGCAGAGGTTGAAGGGGTGGGGGGTCAGCCTGTCAGTGCTCAGACCATACGCTGCACACTGCATCAAATTGGTCTGTATGTCTGTTGTCCCAGAAGGAAGCCTCTTGTAAAGATGATGAACAATAAAGCCCACAAACAGTTTGCTAAAGACAAGCAGACAAAGGACATGGATTACTGGAACTGTGGTGTGATGAGACCAAGTTAAACTTATTTGGTTTAGCTGGTGTGAAGTGTGTGTCAACCAGGTGAGGAGTACAAAGACAAGTGTGTCTTTCCTACAGTCAAGCATGGTGGTGGGAGTGTCATGGTCTGGCGCTGCATGAATGCTGCCGGCACTGGGGAGCTACAGTTCATTGAGGGAACCACAAATGCCAACATGTACTGTGACATACTGTAGAGTAGAGCATGATCCCATCCATTCAGGGACTGGGCCGCAGGACAGTATTCCAACATGATAATGACCCCAAACACACCTTGCCTTGCTAAAGAAGCTGAGGGTAAAGGTGACGGACTGGCTAAGCATGTCTCCATACCTAAACCCTATTGAGCATCTGTGGGGCATCCTCAAACAGAAGGTGGAGGAGGGCAAATTCTCTAACATCCACCAGCTCCGTGATGTCGTCATCATGGAGGAGTGGAAGAGGACTCCAGTGACAACCTGTGAAGCTCTGGTGAACTCAATGTCCACGAGGGTTAAGGCAGTGCTGCAAAATAAAGGTGTCCACACAAAATATGGACACTCTGGGCCCAATTTGGACATTTTCACTTAGGGGTGTACTAACTTTTGTTTCCAGCTGTTTAGACATTAATGGCTGTGTGTTGAGTTATTATAACAGCAAATTTACACTGTTATACATGCTGTACATTCACTACTTTACATTGTAGCAAAGTGTAATTTCTTCTTGTCATCTGAAAAAATGTGAGGGGTGTACTCACTTTTGTGAGATATTGTATCTGAAAATCGATCAATCCTTATTTACTGACGGCCTATCTCATTTTGCGAGCCTGAAAATGTCACAACACCCTTTTGGAAAGTAGACAGTCCAAGGTATTTAGTAGGAGGCATGGAAAGTTTGTTAACCACTTAAGGACCGCCTACTGCACATTTACGTCGGCAGAATGGCACGGCTGGGCACATCAACGTATATATACGTTGATTTTAGTACCCAGCCGCGGGAGCGGGACCGCGGGATTCGCGGACCCGATCGCCGCTGCAGTGCGGCGATCCGTCCCTGGAGCGGAAGAACGGGGAGAGCCGTGTGTACACACGGCTTCCCCGTGCTTCTCTGTGGCCGTAGCATCGATCGCGTCATCCCTGTAATAGGGGGACGCGATCGATGACGTCACACCTACAGCCACCCCCCCCTACAGTTGTAAACAAAGCACATAGCCACACATCCCCTACAGCGCCACCTGTGGTTAACTCCCAAACTGCAACTGTCATTTCCACAGTAAACAATGCAAATTTAAATGCATTTTTTGCTGTGAAAATGACAATTGTCCCAAAAATGTGTCAAAATTGTCCGAAGTGTCCGCCATTATGTCGCAGTCACGAAAAAAATCGCTGATCGCCGCTATTAGTAGTAAAAAAAAATAATTAACAAAAATGCAATAAAACTATTCCTTATTTTGTAAACGCTATAAATTTTGCGAAAACCAACTGATAAACACTTATTGCGATTTTTTTTACCAAAAATAGGTAGAAGAATACGTATCGGCCTAAACTGAGGAAAAAAAATGTTTTTTTATATATTTTTGGGGGATTTTTATTATAGCAAAAAGTAAAAAATATTGCATTCTTTTAAAAATTGTCGCTCTATTTTTGTTTATAGCGCAAAAAATAAAAACCGCAGAGGTGATCAAATACCACCAAAAGAAAGCTCTATTTGTGGGGAAAAAAGGACGCCAATTTTGTTTGGGAGCCACGTCGCACGACCGCGCAATTGTCAGTTAAAGTGACGCAGTGCCGAATTGCAAAAAGGGGCAAGGTCCTTTACCTGCATTTTAGTCCGGGTCTTAAGTGGTTAAGTTATTATTTGTCACATATTTAGGAAAATTAAGAGAAATGTTTTATTTTATTTTTACATACTGTCATCAGTGCAGTACTGCATTATCATATAACGGGGGCATCAGTGATCAGGGACACTGAATAATGACAGTATGTACAAAAAAAAATCTCCTTTTTTTACAATTTTTTTTAACACACTGTGACCAGAGCAATACATTGTTACCATAGTAACACTTTAGTACTCTGGGGAAGTAATCAGGTTTTATTTTTTTACACATTAGTACACATATTATTTACACAGTGAATTTCACTGGTATAAGCAACCATTTTTACTGGATGAACCTGATCCATTTAGTGTGTTTTGTTGTAATGATCTGTGATTGACCAGAGCTAATCACATGGTAAAGATGGGCTGTGATTGGCCCTGTCTGTAACATGTGATTGCCGTGACCAATCACAGCTAGCAACACAAATGTACACAATGGATGGCATGAAAGGAAGCAATCCATTGTTTACAATTGTCATGTGATCTGCTGTGATTGGTCCCAGTGATCACATGGTACCGGCAGTGGCTGGTACACTGATCTGTCATCGTGACAGATCGTGCCGCGTGTGAGGTGCGACGAAGCACATCATATGACATCTACCCAGATCGACAAAAGTCCCGCCCAGCCGCCATTTTGCTATAGGCCAAGCAGGAACTGGTTAAACTGTATCTAAAACCAAAACTGTTTTTGATGGGTTTGGATAAAGTAGGGCGGGTTTAGCAACTTTTGCTGTGTAAGTCCCTTCTGAAGAGAATCACACTCTTTATTTGTTCTAATGACTGTCATTGGGACTGAACATTAGAGAATGTATAAAACGTTGTCCCTGAAACAAGAGGAAAATGCCGCGTACACACGTTTGGAATTTCTGGCAAGAAAAGTTCGATGTGAGCTTTTGGTCGGAAATTTCGACCGTGTGTAGGCTCCATCTGACATTTTCTGATGAGAAATTTTCAGACGGGAAAAGTTATTCCCGGAAATTTTGATCGTCTATGCAATTCCGATGCACAAAAAAACATGCATGCTCAGAATCAAGTCGACGCATGCTGGGAATCATTGAACTTAATTTTTCTCGTTTCGTCGTAGTGTTGTACGTCACCGTGTTCTTGACGGTCGGAATTTTGTGTGACCGTGTGTATGCAACACAAGTTTGAGCCAAAATTCCATCTGAAAAAATCCATGGTTTTCTTGTCGGAATTTCTGACCGTGTGTATGTGGCATTAGGACTCATTTACACTTGCTTCAGCTTCAACAAGGCTTCAACAAGGCCTCAACAAGGCTTAAGACAGGCTTTGTTAAAGCTATCTGAAAGCTATTCACAGCTCCTGTTACTAAATAAAATGGTTAGCTTACAATCCTGTTTACACCTGCTTGTATTTTGCTTTGCTTCAAAAATTCTACCCCATGTAGCTTCAGTGGTTCTTCAAAGCTTCTTCAAAGCCTCAATAGAAGTCTATAGCAAAGCTCACTTGAAGACCCACTGAAGCTCTACCGAAGCCTCAACAAAGCCCCACGAAGCCGCACCAAAGCCCCATCGAAACCCCACCAAAGCACCACCGAAGCCTCATCAAGGCACCAAGAAAAACCATTGATGAGGTTTTGATGAGACTTCAGTGGGGCTTTGGTGGGGCTTCGATGGGGCTTTGGTGAAGCACCACTGAAGCTACATGGGGTATAATTTTTGAAGCAAAGCTGAAGCAAAGCAAAACAAAAGCAGGTGTATACAGGACTGTAAGCTAACCATTTTATTTAGTGACAGGTGCTTTGACTGGCATTAAGAGAGTTTTATCAAAGCTTGTCCGAAGCCATGTTGTTAAGCAAATGTAAAATATAAAAGAGAGTATTTTTCTCACAGCTTCCTGTTGTGCTTATGATTTAGGAGGTGATGACAAACCTCCCCAATAGGACATAGACTTAACCTCCCTGGCGGTCTTCCCGTGTGTGGCACGGGGTGAGATTTTTAAGCTAAGATCGGTAACCCTGTGCCACACACGCGCTTACCTCGCTGGATGCAGAAAAAAGTTTACTTACCTTTTCTCTGCGATCCAGCGATGAATCCCCGCAGTACACGGCGGGCGGATGTCCGCCTGATGCTGTGTGTTCCGCCGATTCCCTTCCCTGCGAGCGTCGCGACGTAGGGGGGGGAACGGCGCCAAATTTAAAAATGTAAACAAACACTATACATACAGTACACTGTAATCTTATAGATTACAGTACTGTATGTAAAAAATACACACCCCCCATGTCCCTAGTGGTCTGCCCTGTACACTACATGTCATTTTATATAATAAAAACTGTTCTTTCTCCCTGCAAACTGTAGATTGCCCATAGCAACCAAAAGTGTCCCTTTATGGCAAAAATTGTTTTAGAGCAGCTAAAAAACAGCGATAATAAATCAGAATCACTTGCAGAATTTAGCGATAGCGATTTATGGGGAAATTCGTCATAAAAAAAAAAAAATAATGACAGCAAAAATTCTGCAACTGAGCAAATTTCAGTGATTTTGATTTGATTACATTATTGAATAATTTTTACTATAATTATATTATTATTTGTTATAATTTTTTATAATTATTTATTATATTATAATTTTTAATAAGAAAAAAAAAAAAAATCATACCCAGGATGCCTATTAGACTCTTGTTTGGATAGATTTCAATGAGTTATTCCTAAGAATTACAAGCCTACAGTATAAAACGCCAAATTCTCTTGCAAATAATGGTACCGCTTTTAGCACCTAAAATCTGAAAGAATCATACCGCCAGGGAGGTTAAGAAAAAAGTTGGCAGTGGCTTAAACCCCTCACTATTCCATCCCTAAAAAAAAGTTTGGGTTTAAATATAAGTGTAAAACACATTATTATAAAAAGGTTTATATTTTAAAGATTACTAATCTCTAGACATGTGCAGACTGGAATATTTTGTTTTCGTTTTTTCGTTTTCATTTGGAAAATAAATTTATTTAGTTACTCCCGAAAATCGTTTTGATTTATTTCGTTTTTCGTTGGGGAATAGCTTTCGTCCAAAAATCCAATAATACTTGGTTTCTGTCGAATGGTCAAAAGAATATTCGACGGAAAGTCAAATCTTTTTGGTTTCTGGTGAATGGTCAAAAGAATATTCGACGGAACGTCGAATCTTTACGTCAAATCGTACATTTCCGTTCGAATATTCTGCCTACAAGTATTCTAATGTTGTATGACTAGTAATAATGTCAAATCTATTCTCTATAATGTTGAATCTATTTTCTCATAAATCGAAATCTATTCTCTGTAATGTCAAATCTATTATTTCTATAGTGTCGAATCTTTTCTCTATAATGTTGAATCTTTTCTCTATGATGTCGAATCTTTTCCCTATAATGTCGAGTCTCTCTATATCGAATTTTTACCGCAACGAAAACGAAAATAAAGCATTTTTTATGTCGGATCTTTCGGTTTTCGTTTCTTGCACTTTCGTTATCGTTTGTTAAAACGATAACGAAAAAACCCAATTTTCGGATGAAAATGCATTCAAACGAAAACGAATGCACATGTCTACTAATCTCTTACAATAGATACGTTTGGAGAAATCATGTACTGTCTATATATTTTTGTGCACTTTGATTTTTCTTTCAAGCTAGATTGTTATAAATTGGTATAAATACAATGAACAAAAATGTTATCTTAGTGCAGACATCTGAGAAGATCAGTGAGCCAATCACAAAGGCAGAAATGTACCTTACTTTTTTTTTTACATCTTTAAGAAAAATATTTTAAAAAATGTAATATACTGCAACTTACCAATGATTAGATATAGTGGTTGCACTCTGATTTTGTTTAGGGTTTTTTACTACTGTTTTCATCCGGTAACCTGTGGTGCAGCCACCACATCTAAGAATTAGTATAATACATGTTTACTTTTGCATTCAATACCACTTTTTTTTCTAGGCTTAATGAACGTTGCTGCCGGTAACGGAGCAGTTGGGAGCGTTTTTTCAGCTGCCCCTGAAATCTCCCCAATGTTATCTTATCAGTACAGGTACACAGGGTCGTTTATAGTAGTTTCTAGGCAGTTGAGTTTAGAAGCATTTTTGCGAAAGCCAAAAAATGCATTCAGGACTGATGTTCAGAGGCATTCGAAACGGCAAATGCCTGTAACAGCTTGTAAACACGTGTAAACGTGGTAACTCGCGTTTAGCCACGTTTAATTTGCAGGCATTTTTAATGGAGATTTTTTTTTGACTATTTTTAATGTAAAAAAAGTACACTAAATAGACTCCTTAATTTCCTTATTTATAAAGATATATTTATAAAGATACATTATTTGTAAGTTATATTGTTTATTTGCCTGTGTGTGTCTATATACAATACCTGTGTGTGTAATACCATAAGAACTGCTAATACATACCTAAAAGATACTGGATTTATTTTTGCAGCTTAAACAATGGCCACTGGAGAATGAAAGCAATGTAAAGAACTTGCTTAGAGGTCTGCTGCTTTATAATGTACATATGAAAGGTTTAGCACTCTGGGGAAATTCACTGTGTGTAAAGTGAAATTCTGTTTAACTCTTGGAGGAAAGAGGCTGATTCTATATACTGTATATTCTAATGTTTTAATGTATTACAAATAATTGAATATATATGTTGAATATAAAAAAAATGTTTTGTTAAATGTAAATACATGTGGTATTCAATAGTATGCAAAAATTGCCTCTAATCAGCGCAATATTTAAATTACTGTCAATTACTGCATATTGTCAATGTCAAGTGGACCTGTTGTAGGTAATTTTGAGTCATACATAAGTTCCTCTGTTCTTTAAAGTAACTCTGTCATCAAAAACAAATTGTAAAAAAAAGGCATTCTGCAAAATAAGATTAAAAAGAAGTATGGCCAACTTTTTTTTGGTCATACTTCTCTTCTTGGTTACAGGAGTGCGCTTACTTTTGCTCTCCTGTGACCAAGAATCAGCCAACAGTTGGATAAAGCCTGCTGTCAGCTGACATCATAGAGCCACTCCAGGCTTTGGAGGGACACCGACCTTATTGTCGGGATGCACACAGACAGCTGCTTGATTGACAGCTGGGTCTAGCTCTCAGGGTGCGGCAGAGTGCCAAAATAAGCTGACCTGCCCCTCTCCAGCCCGGTGCTCCAATGCAGTGGCGTCACCAGGGTTGGTGTCATCTGGTGCGGTAAAACATGGGGTCATCCCCCTCTATCCGGCGATGTCACTGGCACATGTACTCTGAAGGTCTGGCATACCGTGCCGGACCTTCAGAGCACCATGCTGTAACTGAGGGCTCCCACACACGGAGTGACGCTATGCACGGGAGTGACACCATTGCAGCTTTGCCTATACTTTTCATTATCTGCTGTCCTCAGGGACAGATTCGTTCCAGAGATCCCACTGTATAGTGATCTCTGGATTGGATCAGTCCCTGGGGACAGCAGGTAACGGCATAATTGCCATTGATGATTTGATTTGGATTTTGTACTGACCTGCTGGCACAGTGTTTTGCTTGCTGGACCAGATCTAATGGCTGCAGGGAAGATGGCAAGATGCTGTGACCTGCTGACAAGGCGTGTTGCTTGCTGGATGGCATCTGATGGCTGCAGCCAGGGAAGATGGCAAGATGCTGCTGTGAACTTCTGCTTGCTAGATGGATCTGATGTTGGTGTGGTTCACTGTCTGTTTACACCTGGGCTGCGGACACCACCCCCTTATCAGACCAGCTTAGGGTGGCTAAGCTCAGCTACTATACCTGGGTGGTGGACACATCACCCCCCCCATCAGACCAGCTCAGGGTGGGCGGCTCAGTGAGCTACTATACCTATATATAATATAGCTGTGTCTGTTAACCAGGGGGGTTGCTGTTGCTGGACACAGCTATATATATATATATAGGCATAGTTACTGAGCTGCCAGCCCTGTGCTGATCTGATTGGGGGGGGGGAGTGCTGGACACAGCTATATTTATATTATTATATTATATATAGGCATAGTAACTGACTGAGCTGCCCACCCGGTGCTGGTCTGATTGGGCGACTCATGCATGCGCAATAGGAAACAGGCTGTGAAGCCGCAAGTTCTCACTTCCAGATTCTCTTACTGAAGATGCCGGTGCTTCCACCTGGAGCCAAGGGACAGGTCGGCTTTGGGTGAGGACATCGCGGGCACCCTGGACAGGTAAATGTGTTTATTTTAAAAGTCAGCAGCTGCAGTATTTGTAGTTGCTGACTTTTAAAAAAAATGTTGCAGGCGGAACTCCAATTTAATGTCAGCTTTTAACAAAGAAATGGGTCTATAAGAGTTGGGTTCCATAGCTGGCTTATCAGGCTTCAAAAACAAAATAATACTAGCCCTAGTTATGGAGAGCGGTAGGCAACCCTTTTTATGGGCATCATTGAAGACCTTCAAAAACCTAGGTAAGCATAGGTGTGAAAGACCTCCATAGGCAGCCCATCATCTCCAGGAGCTTTAGAGGTGGGGAAGAAGCTGGTTGACTCCTGGATTTCTTCCAGTATTATAGGGGCATCTAGGCTGGCTCATGAGCATCTGAATGAGTAGATAAAGCAAAAGAATTTAAATACCTCAAGAAGGCCTGACATTGCTTCCATGTTTTTACATAGGAGACTTGATTAAAGCCATTTCCGACTTCGTTCGAGTCTCAGCCTAGCCGGCGGACACGGTGGGACAGGAGGCCTAAGTGGTGGCATAAGGTGGCAGGAAGGGGGGGGGCACTCCCTCTCACTGCCTGGGATAACAACCGAGTGGCCGATGAGCCAGATACTTCCACTTCTCCCTACGGACGTAACGGTACAGCGATTTGCATGAAATGCTTAATTACAACTTTTAGTCTGTTTATGTCTCTACTAACTTTGCACATCTAGACTTTGCCAAATTTGCCCATATGTGGAGAACTTGTGATATTGTTATTACATGCACACAATGACCACTGTTTGTCTTGGTAGCGTCTCTGACCAGTTTCCGCCTGGCTCTTATTTACAGTTTGGAGTGACGTCCTGATCCAGGGAGGGTCTGTGTTGTACCAAATACCTTCAAATTCTTAATAATAGACTTCGCTGTGTTTCTAATCCAGGAAAGCTCTTTTCATGCTGAGTTGATCAAAATGACCACAGCTGATCATAGGTTGAAAGTCAAATGGCTTTGTGTGCCATTGAGAAGTTGATTAGCTGCACCTGATTGAGTTTACATGTCATTTTTAGGAGGGGGGGGGGGGTGATACTTTTTCCATACTTTTTCAGTGACTGAAATTCTGACAGCTGCATAAAACAAAAATGGTATCTGTCTTCATTTTAGGCTGCAAAGTAACAAAATGTAATTTGTTAACGGAATGGCAGAACGGGGGGATGCCTTTGTAAACAAGGCATCTCCCTGTTCTGCCTAGTGACAGGACACTGATCGTCTGCTCCCTGTAATCGGGAGCAGTGATCAGTGTTATGTCACAGTACGCCCCACCCCCTCACAGTTAGAACACATCCCTAGGACACACTTAACACCTTCCCTGCCCCCCTACTGGTTAACCCCTTCTCTGGCAGTCACATTTATACAATAATCAGTGCATTTTTATAGCACTGATCACTTTATAAATGTGAATGGTCCAAAAATAGCGTCAAAAGTGTCCGATGTTTCCGCCATAATGTTGCAGTCATGATAAAATCACTGCCATTACTAGTAAAAAAATAATAATAATAAAAATGCCATAAAACGACCCCTTATTTAGTAAACGCTAATAAAGTGGTTAAATTCCCACTTTTTCTGTATCTGTGAAATGCTGGGGTAATAAACATTTTAAGTTTCTATACAAACTCTGTTTTGATGTTTTACAGCTGGCCATACCTTTCCAAATATGCATGTCACTCCATAGTTGCAGCGGGTGTCAGTGCAAAGACAACAACACTTCAAATGCAGGTCACAAGTGCAGGGCGTTTGCCCGCATCAGGTCGCATGGTACAAAAGTACTATAAAGTACCTGGCGGGGTAGCCCAAGATGGCGAGGGTGGCCTCTTGGGCAATTTCCGTCCACGCACCCTGGTAGTAGAAACAGAGACTGCTAGGGCAATGGAAGGGCACCAGTGCCAGGAACCTCTAGTAGTGAGCTAAAGCTTGGAAACACAGGAGTTCTTCCAGTGGTAGTATGGAGCCTTGTTCAGAAGCAGCCAGGCAGACAGGTGCAGGGCCCGGATCAGGTTTAAGGTTAGAAACAGGTAGAAGTCAGTAACTTGCTGGCAGCGGGGTATCAAGTCAGGTGGCAGAGACGTACAGTAGTTAGAAATTCAAGCCAAGGTCGGTAACACAAGTGAGCGGCCATGACAGGCAGACATAAAACGTAGGGGTGATCCAAAAGAGGTGTCAGACGTAGCCCAGTCAGGAACAAGGTTAGCAGACTTTGAAGGACCAGAAACACAGCAACCAGAGCTAAAGATAATCCAGCACTGAGGCCAGACAGACCCTTAATTTAACCACTTGACCACTGGGCACTTAAACCCCCTTCCTAACCAGACCAATTTTCAGCTTTCGGTGCTCTCACAATTTGAATGACAATTACTCAGTCATACAACATTCTACCCATTTGAAATTTTTGTCCTTTTTTTCACACAAATAGAGCTTTCTTTTGGTGGTATTTGATCACTTCTGGGTTTTTTATTTTTTGCGCTATAAAAGAAAAACGACTGAAAATTCTGTAAAAAAAAAAAAAAAAACTTGTTTCTGTCATATTAGCGGGTTATTTCTCACACACAGCATATGCATACCACAAATTACACCCCAAAACACATTCTGCTATTCCTCCCGAGTATGGCGATACCCCATGTGTGAGACTTTTACACAGCGTGGCCACATACAGAGGCCCAACATGCAGGGAACGCCATCAGGCGTTCTGGAACACCCAGGCCAATTCTGACATTTCTCTCCTACATGGAAAAACCATCATTTATTTGCTAGAAAATTACATAGAACCCCAAAACATTATATATGCTTTTTTAGCAAAGACCCTAGAGAATACAATGGCGGCCGTTACAACTTTTTATCTCGCACGGTATTTTCGCAGAAATTTATTGAACACGTGTTTTTAAAGAAAAACTGTTTTGCGCTTAAAACAAAACAAAACAGTAAAGTTAGCCCGATTTTTTTTCAAAATGTGAAAGATGAAGTTACGCCGAGTAAATAGATACCCAACATGTCACACTTCAAAATTGCGCACACTCGTGGAATGCCGCCAAACTTCGCTACTTAAAAATCCCCATAGGCGGTATTGCAGAGTATTGGGGTATTGCAAAGTATCATGCAGGGTACTGGGGTATTGCCGAGTATTGGGGTATTGCCGAGTACTGGGGTATTGCCGAGTATTGGGGTATTGCCGAGTATTGGGGTATTGCCGAGTATTGGGGTATTGTTGAGTACTGGGGCATTGCTGAGTATTGGGGTATTGTTGGGTACTGGGGTATTGTGGTGTATTGTTGGGTACTGGGGCATTGCCGAGTACTGGGGTATTGCCGAGTACTGGGGTATTGCCGGGTACTGGGGTATTGCCGGGTACTGGGGTATTGTCGGGTACTGGGGTATTGTCGGGTACTGGGGTATTGTGGGGTATTGTGGGGTACTGGGGTATTGTTGGGTACTGGGGTATTGTTGGGTACTGGGGTATTGCCGAGTACTGGGGTATTGCCGAGTACTGGGGTATTGTCGGGTACTGGGGTATTGTCGGGTACTGGGGTATTGTCGGGTACTGGGGTATTGTGGGGTATTGTGGGGTACTGGGGTATTGTTGGGTACTGGGGTATTGTTGGGTACTGGGGTATTGCCGAGTACTGGGGTATTGTCGGGTACTGGGGTATTGTCGGGTACTGGGGTATTGTGGGGTATTGTGGGGTACTGGGGTATTGTTGGGTACTGGGGTATTGTTGGGTATTGTGGGGTATTGTTGGGTACTGGGGTATTGTTGGGTACTGGGGTATTGTTGGGTACTGGGGTATTGTGGGGTATTGTTGGGTACTGGGGTATTGTTGGGTACTGGGGTATTGTGGGGTATTGTTGGGTACTGGGGGATTGTTGGGTACTGGGGGATTGTTGGGTACTGGGGGATTCTTGGGTACTGGGGTAATGGTGGGTACTGGGGATTGCAGGGTACTGGGGGATTGCAGAGCTGGGATGGATTGAGGGATGGCTGGATCTGTGACTGCATTTGTCACAGATCCAGCCACAGCTCAGCTGCTGACACCCCGCTCCCCCCCCCTCTCCTCGCACACTGTACCGAACGGTACAGAGAGCAGAGGGAGGAGAGGGAGGAACCGGCCTCATCAAATGACGCCGGTTTGTTTACAAGTGATCGCGCCGTCATTCGACGGCGCGATCACGTGGTAAACGGCCACTATCAGCGGCAATTTACCGTGATCCGTGATGCGCCGGGTCTTCTAGACCCGGCGAGCACGGACACTTTCGCGAGCGCGTCCCAGGGGACGCGCAATCGCGGAAGTGCACGAGGACGTCCCAGGGACGTCGTGTCAAAGCAACTCCACCGCGCCGTAGCAGTAAAATGCTTATGGCGCGGTGGGGAAGTGGTTAAATAGGCTGCTGGGTGCCACAATCTGTGGATGCATGAGCACGCCTATGTGTGTGCATATGTGTCCACGCGTATACGCCATTGCTTGCCCGTGTGCACATTCTAGTCCTTGCTCATTGACAGGGTAACTTTAATGTATTTATTATATGCAACCATTGTTTCAAAACTTTATTAACACAGCCAGCAAATTAAACTGAGCAGAGTGGATATGGGAAGAGGGAACAATACTAAGACTTATTTACTAACTGAGTAGAGACTGTTCACCTAGCAAAGTGAATTTTCACTTAGCTTACTGAATGAAGTAAAACTGAGTTGTGAAAGTAAAATTAGATAACATGTATTAGATACTATGATGACATCACAAAGGTACCCGGAACAATGACCATGAAAATGACCTACAACATTTATAGTGCAAAACAGGGAACTATTGAATTTTTTGTGTGTTTTCTACATTTTAACATAACTTGGTCAAGTAAATTAATAATTGTATATATTAATAGATTGTGTTTTTAGACAGAAGTTTTAGATTATTTTCAAATAGCTTCATCTGTTTCTTTACAACCTATTGAAAAAAGGCTGCTGTTAACAGGCATCAATAGTTCAAGCTGAAATTTAGACACAGATGTGGATGATAAATCCCTGTAAATTACCCTTTTTACCAAGGTTCAGTCCAAAGTTATATTCAGATTAGTGAAATCTAAAGGTGGGCATCCACTGTCCTGATGTTTCTTTGGCTGCCATTGGTGCTCTGGAAGCTTCTGTTTAGTATGTATTATTTAATTGTAAAACAAAGATTGTATAGATTGTAAAACTGCTATAAACATCAGTGTAAAAACATCCAAACTTAAAATGAACTAAACTTTTAAATAAAGTTTTATTTTAGGTGACTCTAAAAATAATTCCCTGCCAGGAATAAAACTTAATTCATAAAGTGTAATTAACTGTTGAATTCATTCCATTTAAATCCTGAGAGGATACACCTAACTGATCTACTGAGACCAAAAGTCACTTTCTTGCAACAGTTTTTTAGTTAATAGACTTAACTAACATTTTTTTTTACTTTGGATAACATCTCTTACATTTAAGTTTTACTTTCTTGTACTTTGATTTGAATTCCTGCCCATGATTAAAATTATATACTTTTTATATATGCAAATAAATAATACACACTGAAAATAATTTAACTTTAGAGATATTTTTTTAACCACTTCAGCTTTCTCACCTGTGTGCTCCTTATGGACTGGAGCAACTGTTATAGTTTTATTATTGGCCCAATTATTCAGCAATAACCCTGTAGATACATAAGATTCCAAAGTAATAAATATATTTTTTTCAAGACAAACAGGGTTTTGGTGATTCTTTTGGTGATATTGACATTCAAAAAATATTTACATGTCTATGTAATCTATAGACAAAAAACATAAACACATTTTTTTCTTCTTTAGTTAGTTAATAATAGTGTTTCTGCAAATAAAAGATATGTGTTTTACTCTATAAATATCCCATTGATAATTACACTAAAATTAGGACTCTGATATAAAGTATTGTAAAAATATTTGCAAATAAAATAAAAGCTTTTAGGTTAACTTTGGGAATTCTTTAAATGTGGCATACACATAAACAAAACAAACAATGAACTCATAAAAAAACATTTAGCAAACATGTTTAATAAAAAAAAAAAAAAAAGAATTGTAAAAATAGTTTAAATAGTAATGGTTAAAAAAAATAAAAGTAAAAAAACAAAACAAAAAAAACAACATAGAAGGGAGGAGGTCATTTGGGCTGATTAGAGTTAAAGCATTTGTTAACCTAAAAAAAAAAATGGATCCAGTTTCTTAACCACCTTATTACCCAGCCATAGTCAAATGACATCCAAAGATGGGATCTCCCATCCTGGGTGGACGTCGTATCAGGGATCCGGTGTGTCCCGAGGGACACAGCCATTCCCCGATGGGGGTAATGGAGTGGTGGCGGACCGGCGGCGGAGCGGCGGCAGAGTGGCAGCAGAGCAGAGGCAAAAGGAGGAGCTTCCGGTGCAGCATACCGTATTTCTTATGCAGAGCTGCAGCAGCGGCATGCACAGTGCCCGCGCATGCCCCTTGGGGATCCTGTGTGTGTCTCGGGACAATGTAGCAATGGCAGAGCGGCAGGCGGCGGAGTTTCTGGTGTAACTTACAGGATATGCAGAGCAGCGCAGCTCTTTACCACGTCACCGGCTTTGTCAAATCACAGCCGGTCACTAAATGTAAACACAACACTGTGTAACTTAGTGTTGCTGGGTTCTCCTCTTCACACACCGATCCAGTGTGGGGAGGAGATCAGCAACAGTGACTTACACAACACTACATATGTTCTACTGTGCCTTGATTGCCCCCCTAAATAAAGAGTATTTGTCCATCAGGAGTACCTGCCACCAGAGTACTTGCCATCAGAGTACCTGCCACCTCACCAGAGTACCCGCCACCTCACCAGAGTACACTCCACCTCACCAGAGTATCTGTCAATCAGGAGTACCCACCACCAGAGTACCTGCCACCAGAGTACCCACCAACAGAGTACCTGCCACCAGATTACATGCCACCTCACCAGAGTACCCACCACCAGAGTTCCCACCACCTGCCACCAGAGTACCCACCACCAGAGCACCTGCCAGCTCACCAGAGTACCGCCACCTCACCAGAGTACCTGCCACCAAAGCACCCGCCACCTTACCAGAGTACCTGCCACCTCTCCAGAGTACCCACCACCAGACCACCTGCCACCTCACCAGAGTACCCACCAACAGAGAACCTGCCACCAGTCCATCAGGAGTACCTGTCCACTAGGAGTAATTCACCAGAGTACCAGCCATTTCAACAGACTACCCGCCACTTCCCGGCCAGGAGGGCCAGCACCCAAAAAGAAGTGATGGTGGCGAAGCCTTCATCGGGATACCCACTCACAGACACAGGACCAGCGGAGTACGCCGATTCCAGAAGTCCGGATATAATCAACCTACAGATAAGCCCATGTTTTTTATATGTTGTGTGAGTAACACCCTCATACGAATTGTCACCAGTTATCTATTAAAAAACTCTTTTACTACGCTTAGAGGGCGCTGCTTTTTGTCTTTTTGTATGCAAAGAAAGCTTGACAAGATTCTCGACAAGCCTCACAAGAACCTCAGAGAGGAAAACAAAGTTTCTTTTACGACGAGATTCTCGGTCGTGTGTACGAGGCCTAAGTCACAAGATTGGCTGTACAGATAAATAAAATCCTTGGGCACTCAAAAGAGTAAACATATGCATATTTCTTATGTAGATTTAGCTACTGTCCTGGAGTCTAACTTTAAATTCAAAAATAGTAGCTTGTTGTATGTTATTCAAAGCTATTTTATTGTAGCCCCTTTTAATATTCAGGCATCTCAAAGTATCTTTACACAGTGATCACAAAATTATATATTTGAAAAACTGTGATTCCTAAAATGCATAATAAAAACATTATTATAAAATAATTGGTCAACAAAATAATTATAAAAAAGTTGCTATAATTAATGAGTGCAGGTGCCAACAAGTACTGGCATATATCTGCAGCATATCTGCAGCTTCATAATAGTGTTGAAGACACTATGAACAGTCATTGCAGTTAGGTAGCCCGTCATTGGAATGGCACTTTGTCATATTTCAGTTTTGATTCCTGCTCCTGTCTTTTTATGTTTCGTCAAACTAAAATAATTGCAACCTCTTTTGGTAGAGCCAGAACTTTTTTGCTAGATTTTTGTAATCCTCCAGACATAACCTATAATAAAAAATATTTCCTCTCAGATAAATGTAGATCCTAATAAAATAATATAATACATAGTAGCCTAAACATGAGTTATTTTTCATAGATTTTAAACACATAGCTTTATATGTGAGCAAACATTTAGATTTCATTTCTGGTACAATAGTGACATCTAGTGAAAACCTACCTATTTACACTATGGTCCTAATTAACCCAAAAACAAGAATGTAATATATTGCAACTTTCTAGTCCTTGATATGATAAAATAAAATAATCCCAGTAAGCGTATATTGATTGGTTTGTGCAAAAGTTATAGGGCCAGATTCACATACACTTAATATTGCGCTGCGTAATCGAAATACTCTACGCTGCCGTATTTTACCAGGCTCTACACCGAATTCTGGTAGATTTTTGCCCGTACGCTACGGCGGCGTAGTCTATTTCTCGCCGCGTAATCGAAATACGCGATTAGGGGGCGTGAAGCATTTAAATTAAGCGCGTCCCCGCGGCGATCGAACTGCGCATGCTCCGTTCAGAAATTTCCCGCCGTGCATTGCGCGAAATCACGTCGTTACGTCATTCGTTGTTTGAGTAGCGTCGTTTACGAACATTCCTATTCCCGGACGACTTATGTAAAAAATAATAAAAGACGTTGGAAAACGTAGAAATTCGACGCGGGAACGACGGCCATACTTAACATGGGCTGTCTAATATTACAGCAGCAAAAGGCTGGTATAGTGTTACGCAAAAAAAAGATGACTAAAGGTGCCGTAAGAGATTGCGATTGAAGATCGTAATTTCGGGGATCGCCGGCAAAAGCACATTTGCATACCCCGACGCGGAAAACGACGAGAAGTCCACCCAGTGGTCGCAATTTTATTGCAGCGTAGATCCGAAGGCGTACGAACACGTAATCCAGTCGAATTGAAGCCCGCAGCCGTCTATTCATGGTTTGAGGTTTTCGACTAGCTAAAAAACGCGCGTAATTTGAAATTACTCCAGTCTAACACTAGTTAGACAGGAGTTACGGCTCTCTGAATCTGGCCCAAAGTGTCTACAAACTATGGGATATATTTATTGAATTTTTTATTTTATACTTTTATACTAGTAATGGTGGCGATCACCGACTTATAGAGGGACTGTGATATTGCAACAGGCAAATTGGACAATAACTGATGCCTCTGACACTTTTTTGGAAACCAGTGACACTAATACAGTAATCAGTGCTAAAAAATATGCACTGTCACTGTACTAATGATACTGCCGGGAAGGGGTTATGTGCCACGGCTGTGCTTTTTTAAAACGTTGTTTTTGCTGATGGTGTCTATTGATTTGAATAAAAACTTTTAAATGATTTGCACCATGAACCTCTCTTTTCTCTGCCATATTTAAATCATCACCGGCTCTGGAAGTGTACTCTGTTATTTATCAGATGCGGGATATACCGAGGTTGGAGCTCCGTTTAGCACGGACATTGCACCTTTACCTTCACGAGATAGGATAACTTACATGCATGGGAGTCCCTGGATGTTGTTTCGTAACCAGCTGATTGTGTTTTGACATGCCCTTCTGATCTCTTTAATTAGGGATCCAACAGATCTGGTAAGCGGCGGTGATCGCCTCATTTATTGATGAACAGAATTTCTGCCTTATCTGCAGTCAAGTTTTTCCTCCTCTTTTGTCTATATCGAAAAATGACAACCTTTTTTCTGTGGAACTACTGTGTGAATGATCTTTTTTTTTTATCCTTGGACTAGATTAAGCTGTTGTCCCTTAATTATTCACGCATCACTCACTTATTATTATTATTTTATTATATTTTTTTTTACATCAGTCATTTAATGGTGTTTATATTCAATTTCAACCATTTTTGCATGAATCAATTTCTGTGTGGTAGCGCACTGATTTTTGTTTTATATTCTTACTGAAGTTTTTCAATTTTTTTTAGTTGTAGCACCACTAATCCCTCACTGGTTATATATTTGTATATATTCTTTTTGTTATCACAATATTTTTAAATTTTATATATATATTTGTTCGCATTTTCATTCAACCATATAGGGGTCTAGTGCAGATTTTTTATCTTTTTACACATGTGCCACTGTCACATCAGATTAAAAAAAAGTATCGGTAATCGGTATCGACGAGTACTTGAAAAAAAGTATCGGTACTTGTACTCTGTCCTAAAAAAAGTGGTATCAGGATAACCCTCATTTTAACGTCTATACCTCTATTTCCAAGGAACCATTTTCTGAATTGACCCCCCATTACACTAGACAGTCAAACTCAATGCAAGTGCCCCAAAGTGCAATTACCAGGCAAATGTGGACCCTAAAGAAGGCCAACGTGCAGAGTTTAAGAAACGGCTTTAATGTTGCAGCCCTCATATAGGCTCAGACTGGGAACAACTTGAGCTGACAGAAATAAGTCTCAGTGCAGAATCAAGAGGAGAGATCATGGTCAAAGATACGCTAGCCAGCATGCCAACACACATAATGTGAGTTTTAATATAGCATGCATTATCAGACCAGAGTGGTGTGAAAGGTCCCCTAGAGTTAGCTTTTATTAGAATACCCTGAGCGGAAAATCTTGTTCTCTTCTAGTATGCTGTAGCAGCATGCAAATAGTGGTTTCTGTGGTCCATCATGCCCTCTGCTGAGTCACAGCAAGCGCTCAATTATCACCAGAGGCATTCCTGTTGCAGACCAGACACTCTAGTTGTGACTCAAAAGGGAGCCTATTGGACATCTGCAGAGAGACTACTGCTTTCACAAAGAGAGCAGGAATCCTTCTCTATAGCATGCTTGCTTTCTATTAAGCCTGGAAAGTAGCAAAAACGGATGGACAGCCGCACTCCAAAAGACACTTAAGTCGTCTTTATTGATAAAACAAAAGCATGCACCACAAGTACACAGCAAAAATCGTAGAACAGCCGACGCGTTTCACACTTGTTCAGTGCTTAATGATTAAGCACTGAACAAGTGTGAAACGCGTCGGCTGTTCACACTGTCCGTTTTTGCTACTTTGCATGTTTGCCTAGTGCATTGCCAGCACCCATTGTAACCTGGACCAATCCTTGATTGCATAAACAGACCCACCTGGAGCGGTGAACCTTATCTCTCATTTCTATTAAGCCTGTAGCTGTTTTCTTAAAAACACACTGTAAGACTTGAACACTTTTTGTTTTTATACAGCTAGAATTTATTGAGCTAATTTAAATTAAAAGTTCAATTGGGCTCCAATTCACATGGGATCATTTACATAGTGTAATGCAGTGTTTGTGGAATGCTAAGCATTCTGCTCAGTTTTCTGGCTCTTGCAGGAATTAATTTTCACAACAATGTATTCAAACTCTAAGTATCCTATTTTACAATTCAGAGTTGTCACTTTCTTAAATGACTCCTTAAATTGTTTGTTCTTTAAAGTATATATAAGAGGGTTAACAATCGGGATCAATATGATGTATAGAAGAGAATACATTTTGTCCTTAGTTGGAGAATACATTGAGATGGGTCTAACATGTAGTGACAGAGATGTTCCATAAAATATAAGAACAGAAGTCAAGTGGGATGCACATGTGAAAAATGCTTTACGTCTTCCATCCGCAGACTGAATATTTACAATAGTGTGTATAATAAACACATACGAGGACAATGTGAGTGTAAATGCACTCAAGCCTACAACAGCTCCTAAAACATATGTTGCAATCTCAATATGTGAAGTATCACTGCAGGAAAGTTTTAGCAAGGGGGAGATGCCACAGAAAAAATGGTTGATTTGATGGGATGAACAAAATGACAAATTTGCTATAAAAACAGAATGTATTACTGGCTCTAAAGCTGAAGCAGTCCAGACACCAACCAAAAATGAAGAACAATGTTTGAGACTCATGAGTAAGGAATAATGAAGGGGGTGACAGATTGCCACATAACGGTCATATGCCATAACAGCCAAAAGAAAGAATTCAGTACAAGTGAAGAAGGTAAAGAAATACATTTGAGTCATACACTCTTGGAATGTCATGGTCCTCTGCTGACTGGAGAGCATGCTCATGAGCTTTGGTAGAATGTTTGAGGTTGAAAAAATGTCAACAATTGATAAATTGCCCAGGAAGATATACATAGGATTATGTAAATTGGAGTCAAGAATAATACATGTGAATACTACAATGTTTCCTAGTAAAATGTTTAAATAAACAATCAAGAATGTTAAAAAGAGAGGAATCTCGTTTTCGAAAATGTCTGAAAAACATTGAAAGGTGAAGCCTGAAAACTTAGATTTTAAAGTCTCATTAAAAATCTCCATGCCAGAACAGGTTCTATGTGATATTTGATGGTGGCACTCAAATCAATCTCTTTCCAAATGTGAGTTTCTCGTGTTTTTGAACTAGTTGACTTCGACTTCTATTTTGCAGGTACCAGATGTAAACTGTAAATGCTTTACCATTTCAAACTCTTCTGAATGGATTCAGTCAGGGTTGTTGCCAAGCAAGAATATAATCAAGGACATTATCAAGTTTTTAGAAATAAACAGGAAGCCTTTCAGATTCATTAAGCCACCTGTTATACCCTATATGTGGTAAAAAAAAAAATGATGAGCCTCAAATTATACCTTTAGTTACTGTACATAAAACTTTTGGGGTTAGGAAGCCATATATATTTTTTAGAAATATCAGTAAAAATTAATGCTGGTCCTTAATAATAGATAGTAGCTGGAGATTGGGGAACAAATGCAAAGAGGTGAACCATATACAGAGAATTGCAACCAAACAACGCCTTACTACATTTTCATTCTGCAGTTGCCCCATGCTCTGTTTTTTTTTTTTTTTGGTTGCGCATTTTAGCCTGTTTGCCCTGCTGTCCTATGCTTCAGGCCTACCAAGCAGAATTTACGAAAAGGCAAATGCACTTTGCACTACAAGTGCAAACTTCAAGTGCAAAGTGCACTTGAAATTGCACTTGGAAGTGCAGTCGCTGTAAATCTGAGGGTTATATCTGAAATGAAGGGAAGCTCTGCTGATTTTATTATCCAATCATGTGCAAGCTAAAATGCTGTTTTTTTATTTTCCTTGCATGTCCCCTCTCAGATCTACAGCGACTGCACTTCAAAGTGCAGTTTTAGTGCAATTTCAAGTGCACTTTGCACTTGTAGTGCAAAGTGGATTTGCCTTTCGTAAATAACCCCCCTAGTGTCTGCCCAGCTTTTACTGACCCTTGCATGATACCTGGTCTAAATCAAATGTATTGTGATTTTTATTTATTTATTATTTCTTCATGCAATATTTTTTAATCGAGATTTTAAAGATGAGTACAAGTGTTACACCACAAACAGTACTGCTTTGTGGTAAAATACAGAGGATATTGTAGGAGAGAGATATTGGCATTTCTCAAGATCTGTTTAAACAACCCTGTGTAACTACTAACTAATTATGCTTTTGCATTCCACTGATTACAATACTTGACGTGACTGTAGCCGTATTATGCTGCGTAAACACCATCGGTTTGTCTGATGAAAACGGCCTGATGGACCGTTTTCATCAGACTAACCGATCGTGTGTGGGCCCTATGTTTTTTTTATCCATCGGTTAAAAAATTAGGAACTTGTTTTCAAATTATCTGATGGTTAACTAACCGATAGAAGAAAACGATCGTCTGTGGGTGTGTCCTTCGGTTAAAAATCCATGCATGCTCAGAATCAAGTTGATGCATGCTTGGAAGCATTGAACTTAATTTTTCTCAGCACGTCATTGTGTTTTACGTCACCGTGTTCTGAAACGATCGTTTTTTTAACCAATGGTGTGTAGGCACGACTGATGAAAGTCAGCTTCATCGGATATCTGATGAAAAAATCCATCAGACCATATTCATCGGATGAACCGATCGTATGTACAGGGCATTAGTGCAATTGTGTCAGAGAAAACTGAGTACTGTCCATGATACCTTTTTTATTTGCACTAACATACAATTTTTCAGGACAAGCTTTTGGGGTGTCTCCCCTTCTTTAAGGTCCAAGCAGTACTCATTCATTTTTTGGCAGAATGTTAAAACAAAAGAAAAACAATATGTTTTTTTTTCTTGTTTTGTTTTAACATTCTGCCAAAAAATGTGTGAATCAGTACTGATTGGACCTTGAAAAAGGGGAAACACCCCAAAAGCTTGTCCTGAAAAATTGTATGTTAGTGCAAATAAAAAAAGTATCACTGATTACAATAAAATGGTAGTACAAGCATTACTAAGAGCAAATATAAACCCCAAAACAAAAATAGATTTGCAGTTTACCAGTCTTTTAATACAAATATACAAACATTTCCCTTGATCCTGCTAGAAATCCATATTGATTACCGAAAAATAAGGTTCAGTGTTTTCAGCTTTCCAAGCTTTTTTTGTGAACTAGGAAACAGCTAACATCTGGGGAGAGAGGGAAGTGATTTTGTTTCAAATCAGGAGAGCAGTCTAGCCTGACTACACCGCTCTTTTAATGACATACTGTAGTACATAGTATACATTGTAACCCTTGGATAGGATTTGTGGTATGGTGGTGGTGAACAGGTGGGTAGGTGGTGTGGTAGGAAAGGCCAGGTGACAATAAAGGGAAAAAAACTGACACAAAAAGAAGGAAACTAAAGCAGCCACCACATCAAAGGATTGATGTAATGCAATATAATGTATTTTTGGATTTGGATTTGGATAACCTATATAGATATCAAATCATTAATTCTGGAATCCTTAGCAAAAGCAGTAAACTATTGAATTGGTAACATACTTATGAAAATAAAATGTTACATATTCCCATTCATATAGCATAACCATAAAAACATTTAAAATGCACCTTACCTTTTTTTAGATGCTATTTTCTGGAGCGTCCAGCAAGGTAAAATTCTACTTAGTTCTCTTAGTTATGACAGGGCCTGGGGAATTGTATTGCCATAATTAATGTCTGTGCACGCATATTTAATATAATTAGGTGTACTAGATTTGAATAGTGTCTGCCTTAACAAAGGGTTAAAGATTTAGGAGCTTGGCTTCTCCATGGTATTTTAATGAGAACTGGACTTAGCCAGTCCCTAGCACAGCTATTAGGACAGATCACACTGAGCTATTTGAGAAATTCTTGCATTCAGCCATGACACCTTGGGCCAGATTCAGGTACAATTGTCCTGGCGCAGAGTATCAGAGATACACTACGCTGCTGTATTTTACCTGGCTCTAAGACGAATTCAGGTAGATTTCGGCCCGTAAGGTACGGCGGCGTAGTGTATTTCTCGCGGCGGAATCGAAATACGCGATTAGGGGGCATGAAGCATTTAAATTAGGCGTGTCCCAGTGGCGATCGAACTGTGCATGCTCCGTTCAGAAATTT
Source organism: Rana kukunoris (assembly GCA_029574335.1). Classification (NCBI taxonomy): domain Eukaryota; kingdom Metazoa; phylum Chordata; class Amphibia; order Anura; family Ranidae; genus Rana; species Rana kukunoris. The sequence continues at coordinate 69,087,246 of CM056056.1, read as the reverse complement.
CCCGTGCGAAATAACGTTGTTACGCCATTTTTTTGAGTACATTCCTATTCCCGGACGACTTACGCAAACAAAAAAAATAATAATTGAAATTCGACGCGGGAACGACGGCCATACTTAACATGGGCCGTCTAACTATAGACCAGCTAATAGCTGGTATAACTTTACGCAGCAAAAAGATGACTACAGATGCCATAAGAGATTGCGAAGGACGATCGTAACTTCGTGGATCGCCGGAAAAAGCTCATTTGCATACCCCGACGCGGAAAACGTGGATTCAAAGGATTCAAACTAATGATACGACACACGTAATTTAAAAGTACTCAGGAGATAGACCGGAGTAATGGCTCTGTGAATCTGGCCCCTTGTTCGCAAAAACCTCTAGGTAAGAAATATGTATATAATATATATATATATATATGTGTATATATGTATATATATATATATATATATATATATATATATATATATATATAATTACATTTTATATATGCTGCGCAAATAGGAATACATAACAGACATATAGAACAGTGATGGAGAACCTTGGCACCCCAGATGTTTTGGATCTATATTTCCCATAATGTTCAACTACACTGCAGAGTGCATGAGCATCATGGGAAATGTAGTTCCAAAACATATGGGGTGACAAAGTTCGCCATCATTGATATTGGGGTTAATTTACTAAAACTGGAGGGTAAAAAATCAGGTACAGTTGCGCATAATAGCCAATCAACTTCTAATGTTCAAATAAGCTTTGACAAAAAACAAACAAACAGGAAGGCGATTGGAGATTCTATGCAGAGCTGCATGAGATTTTGCACCCTTCAGTTTTAGTAAATCAATTCAATAGTGTGTTTTTTTTTATTTATTTTTTTCAAATTGAATGCAAAATTGAAAAAAAATAGTATTTACTTAATTGAATGCAGAGTATCTTCTAATGGTTTCAGTAATCCATTTAGCTGGTGAAATTCTTCTTTATTCCATTAAAGAAAATAATGTATGCAATTTTACACAAGATACTCACACGTCACACATAGAAAATGTCACACATAGAAAATGCTGACTGAAAGGCTTTATAAGCTACTGGCA